>OX411750.1:3600000-4200000 GCA_948252205.1 Orthosia incerta | reverse complement strand
ATCTAGGGTATATTATTAGAAAAAATAGTATACATAAGCGAACTCGAGTCCCACATTGCCGCACCCAAATGGGTAGGCGTTTTCACACGCGCTCTCAAGTCAGGCCTTGGAGGCCACTAAGCGAAAGGCTCGTTGTTGTGAGCCCCGGTATCGCTGCCACGGCCAGGGGGAATGACCACTCGCCTCACCCCCGCCACTTGTTTGTTGAAAATAGTAATTCCCAGCTTGCCATTATTAGGTAGGTGGACCAAGGACCTGGACGAAGATGATTGCATACGGAAGCTGGAGGACCGGGTGTTGTGGCGTATCTTGGTAGAGGTCTTTGTTTAGCAGTGGCTTGCTTGATTGAGTCATTATCAGCTTAGTAGTCGTTCATACGACCCCTTTGAAATAATTTATTAGGAACTTGCTCATATAACGCAATTTTTTTAAATGTTTTTTTTTACAGTTTAGATGATTAAGAAGCCAAGATGAGACACGTCCAGGATAGAAGGAGAGGACACACATAGGCACAAAAGTCAAAGTCAAAGCCATTTATTTGCATTAAATGCGGT
Source organism: Orthosia incerta (assembly GCA_948252205.1). Taxonomy (NCBI): domain Eukaryota; kingdom Metazoa; phylum Arthropoda; class Insecta; order Lepidoptera; family Noctuidae; genus Orthosia; species Orthosia incerta. The sequence continues at coordinate 4,199,446 of OX411750.1, read as the reverse complement.
ACAAAGATGGTATAAATAAGTTATTAGCACAATGACACATTTCGCCATAAGTTGGCATGCAAATATTAAGATATGAGTTAAGGTGCTTACAATAAGCAGATCTCAAATCAAATCAAATCGAATCAAATCAAATGTTTATTTGTAGAGCATAGGTAATATACAAGGTGTACATAATAAAATATAAGTTCGCCATGTCTAGCCGATAGCGGCATACAAATATTAATTATATATAATGTCCTTACAACTAAATTAAAGAATAAGTATCACAATATTAAATGATTTACATGCACATAATTACATTATTATTAAATCGAAAATGTTAAAATATTACTAATATTATTAATATTGATAAAACACATATTTATCTACAATTTATTTGAATATTTATTTAAATTATCATCGGTTAGGTATTCTTGTACTGAGTAATATGCCTTCTGTGTCAGGAATTTCAGCAGCGATTTTTTAAATTCATTTAACTAATTTTTTTCTCTGATGCACCTGGGTATTTTATTGTATATTTTGGGTGCCATACCTACAATGCTTTTTTTATAAAAGGCAGTCTTGTGTGAGTAGGAGCAAATGTCCATTACGGCGTTTAGATTTTACAGCTTTGAATGTTTCCGAATTAGTTTTTACGAACAAAGCGATCTCATAAATATATAAGCAAGGCATGGTAAGTAAATTAAATTTTCTAAAATATGGTAGGCAGCTGTCAGTTGATTTTAATTTAAAAACTGATCTAAGGCATTTCTTTTGCGCTTTGAAAGCGACGAGTCTATCAGTGGAATTTCCCCAGTACATAATGCCGAACCGTAGTGTAGAAACTATATATGCATTGTACGCTACTAGAACGGCAGACTCATTTACCATTTTTGATAAATTGTATAGGGCATATGCATATTGATTTAACTTTTTGGCAACGGTTTCAATATGGGATTTCCATGATAGGTGATTGTCTAAATGTAATCCTAGAAAAGCATAACACATTATTTTCATTAGGTATTTAACCTGTTAAGTTTAGTAAACTCTTCAAAACACTTAGTTTACTTACTAAAGTAGACTATGAAATTATATGGTTAACAACACATAAAATATAAATCAAATAATATCATAAAAGGCAGTAGGTAGAAATTACAACAACTAATAACAAAATAATCCACAATGCATTCCTGTAGTGATAAGATTGACGTGGAGATTTTTTTAGAAATTCGTTTATAGAATAAAAGCTGTGAGAGAGAGAATTGAAGATATTAATTGCAGATGGTGTTGGGAATCGAACCCAACACCTTGTTAGCGGCCACTGCCTTCTGCGCTGTGTGCACACACAGCTGCGTGATCCACTCGGCATCGGCGTGTGGGTGTGGGTGCGTGGCGCGACTGCGGCACAGCGCGGCTCGACAACGTTTGTTTCAATGGACGCCACTGCGAATTCCGATACCTTAATTTCCAAAATTCTTAATTGTTTGTCTTGGACAGTTTATAATCGTAATAGGCGAAGGCTTAATGCCATCCGAATTAAGCCTTCGCCTCTATAATTCTACCATACGGCACTAACCTTCGTCTCTAAAAGTTAGCTCGTGGAGGCGGCAATTAAAGTGGACTATCCACTTTAATTGCCGCCCCTTCCACGAGCTAACAGACGGCTTCGAACTTGTATGTGATAAGATTAAAGTTATTAGAGAAAACATATCATGTTGTATTTTTTTAAGCACCGTTGTCCTTTTAAAAACGTTCACCTAATTCTCTGCCTTCATTTTCATTTTTCGAATTATTTAGTACAACTATAAATTATGTTTATCCATTAATAGTACGAGTGCCGACGACCAAAACCATGTCACATCGTTTTACGGTCAAAACCGTATAAAAGCGCTATACTAGATGAATCGGAACCAGGTGGGCAGTACCGGCCAAAAACGTCAGTGTTGTCAGTTGATCGAAAAACGTCAGTGCTATGTCATAAAAGTAAGCAGACGGTTTTATTACAATATGTCTGATATTAAAAATATACATAGTTTTCGTAATTAAAAGTTAGGTTTCAGACATTTTGCGCGTCACATATGGCATGAGCAGATTTTTAAAAAGGTTAATAGTACATTATTGCAAAGGCCGGGAAATAGACAATTGCAGGTCGAGTATGAGTTTGAAGACCGACCCGTAGGCGAGGACTTCACTAATACGAGACAGGCAATTGCCATTTCCGCCGAGGCATATATAATGCTTTTCTCAAAAGAATGCAGGGAAATAAAAAAGTAGTTAAATTTCCTTAATTTTTAAAGTTAATGCCATTTTTAACATGAACTTTAGGTACATTTCAGCATGGAATAAATTGCCCATAGTGTAGATGGCTTTATAGTTTTAGAAATCTCATTAAAATACGCCAAAAATACTGTTTCGGAGAAAATGTTCACTTTTTTATCGTTTTTCCAAATCATAAAATGTTCATATACTTTCATGTATTTTTTTTTTGACTTCGCTGGAAGCAGGTTTTCCATTGCCAATTTGGCTTCTGATCTTAAATCTGGTGGACCGTGAACCGTTGGAACGCATTTTAATTATTAAATTTATATTTATTAAATATTTAAATAACAAATCAAGACGAATTTTCAGCTTTGCCGCCGATTTTCTATTTATCATCTGTGCCGAAAGGCAAACGCATTTATGGCTATACAGCAACGTGAACGCAATTTGTACTAAGCAAAGAGACTTACTTATGCCAAGAATGATAAAAGAGATCCAATCAAAGAGTGTCTTATAACCCTAGCACGCCGTTTCATACAACATTGCTGGAGCGTTGAAATGTTCCAAATTCAAAAAACGCTCCAGCAATGGATTTGATTTTTATTGTCCGTAAATTTGGTACTTCGCGTGTTCTTTTTTCTAAAAAAATGACAATATTGCCATGCATGTTTGAGAATAGTACATTATTGCAAAGGCCGGGAAATAGACAATTGCAGGTCGAGTATGAGTTTGAAGGCCGAGCCGTAGGCGAGGACTTCACTAATACGAGACAGGCAATTGCCATTTCCGCCGAGGCATATATAATGCTTTTCTCAAAAGAATGCAGGGAAATAAAAAAGTAGTTAAATTTCCTAAATTTTTAAGTTATTGCCATTTTTAACATGAACTGTACATTTCAGCATGGAATAAATTGGCCATAATGTAGATGGCTTTTTAGTTTTAGAAATCTCATTAAAATACGCCAAAAATACTGTTTCGGAGAAAAAGGCAAACGCATTTATGGCTATACAGCCACGTGAACGCAATTTGTACTAAGCAAAGAGACTTAGTTTGGGTATGCCAAGAATGATAAAAGAGATCCAATCAAAGAGTATCTTATAACCCCAGCACGCCGTTTCATACAACATAGCTGGAGCGTTGAAATGTTGAAAATTCAAAAAACCGCTCCAGCAATGGATTTGATTTTCATTGTCCGTAAATTCGGTACTTCGCGTGTTCTTTTTTCTAAAATAATGACAATATTTCCATGCATGTTTGAGAAAAAATAATTTACTGACTCGTCTCATAGCAGCCTGGTTCAATTTTGTTTTAAATCTTTGTACGGTTGCCGAGATTACCAAAATACTGCTGACAGATATTCAAAATGTCACGAAAATAACGTTTCGGAGCCGCTTTGAAATGTTTTCAACAAATAGAATGCTCACGTTTCTTCTGAAAAAAATATATATTCTCATCAACTAACCAATGTTTACTTGAAAAAATGATTTTCAGGCGGTTTGCTATGGGTATTTTTGCCTCTTTTTTAATTTTCTTAAATGGTCTTCTGGTTACGTGTGATGCTACTGGTGTCTAAAAATTGTGAAATCAGTCTTTGAATCTATCTTCTAATTACGTTACAGTTTTCTATGAAACACTTCTGTAATTTTTTGATAATGAAATTTTAAAATGCGGTCAGGGGGTGACCATTAGCTCTTAGAGTAAGGTTATTTTGAGATCAAGTAAGTGACAGATGTATACAAGTCATATACATCTGTCCCTTACTCCTCACCCCCCAGGTCAGACGTGATGCAGATTTTTGTAATCAAGATAACCAAATCTATAGATTGTATCCGAATTTGGCCGTAAAACAATGAGTCAATAATTTTGGTCATTAGCACTCTTACTATGATGTATATGTAAGAGTGGTTACGCACTACACGTCCGTGTCCGTGATTATTACGGATAGAGAGAGAGAGAGAGAGTTCGGATGTAGCGCGTAAGCTTTCCTGCTTAAAAGAAGTACTACGGCTACTTCGGAACCGAAATTTCACGGACACTGATCGGCTGTAGTGCGTAACTCTTACTGTAAAAGCCCGAACTACAGTAAGACCTAAGATTAACCGGTAAAACCTAAGATTTACCAAGTCAGTCCAAGTTTTAGTGGTACAAGTCCGAAATTATCTGTAATCGCTGATTTCGACCTTTTACACGGTCAATCTTAGGATTTTCCTCAGTGATTTGTAAATTTTGAATTATCGTCGTGTCTCACACTATGATACTCGTACTAAATAGCTTGTACGTTGTTTTCTAGAGAACAGTTTTATAGAATTTCGATTTTCTTATTTTTTTTCTCATATTATTATTTCATAGAATAATCAATACGCAGAATACTTCCTTTGGATAGATTTAAATTATTAATTATTGTTTTATAGAAAATTTAATGTTTAAATATTCATATCACAAAATAACAAATCAAATATTCTTTATCTTCATATTGTTTATACGTAGACTTAGTAGTCTCTACGCGATTGGCTACGCGTCTACGCTTTGACTACGGTGCTACGAATCAACCACAAGGGATGCTACTCATGATGGTCGCCACTCGCAAATACGATGCCATTGATTTACGGGATTGTATTTAAAAATCAAAATATTTATTTTACACAAGTCTATCTATCTGTCTTGCCTTTTCACAGCTATGTTGGGGTCGGCCACCTGACTAACCGTGGCCTATCTGGCCTTCACAACTCAGTAACTGGGTAACACGATACTCCTTGTTAAGAATGGCGTCAGATCTCACTGGAACAACTTCCAACCTACTTGAGGGGCATCTCAAGTTAAAGAGCAATCTGTAAGTCCATGATTAAACCTGCCGTACTGTATTGGTCAGAATGTTGGGCTGTGAAAAAGATGGATGAAAAGAGATGAACTGCATGGAACCGAGATGAAAGTGTTATTTTTTTTTTAATTTTTCGACGTGGCGCCAGTGACAGAAAAGTTGACAGGAAACCGTTTCTCCAGGCATGGTCATGTGATGAGGAGAGATGAAACGCATGTTACTAAAAAGTTATCTTTTTGTTTTTTTTTATTTCTCTTTTTATTTAGGGGTTTTTAGCTCAGATATGACAACACTATCATACACTTTTACAATAAATCTACATATATCTAATTTATCTTAACATCTATTAATTATAATATTTATTATACTTACTAAAAGCAAAGAAAGTGAATCACTCAACAAGTAAGAACTGTCATTACCTCACAAAATTTTTAGGGGACTCTGAACATGGTAAAGATAATATTGACTGTATTAAGCCTACATCTAATCTGTTAAGTTTCAGTTAGATCATGAGTGATTCACGTTCATCTTTATTTCGGACACAATCCATCAGCAAATGTTATACATCCTCGATTTTATTGCACACTGTGCAATTCGGGGAATCGCTTTTTTTCATTAGGAATGCAAACTTTGCGGATGGGTAGTGTCCGGAGCGGAGTCTTAAAATTAATTTGACATATTTTCTACTAAAACTAGTACTATCAAACCAGGGCACTCGAGATGGTTGACCTTGAATACTTCTATACCAAATACCTTTATTGTTGAAATGTGAATCGTACTGGCTGCATTATGTTCTTTATTTAATTTTATGTTTTTTACCTTATGACTGTACTTGTCACAATTGATTGTCACTCTTAATAAAAATTATTACAACAATCGGTTATGGGCCGACAAAAATAAATTGTAATAATTAATTTTGTACGTAAACATATTTAAAATAGCGTAAAATATTTTTTTGCGTAATTAACTATGTCAGTTGGTGATAATATGGCTTCTGCTCCCTCTACATACGCCGGTTCCGGAGCATCATTAATGTCCATTAAAAGTTTACATGGAAAGGATGGTTACGCTCAATGGAAATTTAAGATGCGCATGTATCTACTGCATGAGGACTTGTGGTCAGCAGTTGAGGGTTATAGTGCTGAAGATACTACATCGGTTACCCTGAGGAAGACTAGAGATTTGAAGGCGTTAACCAAGATGTGTCTTACATTGGAAAGCGGAGCAATCACTCACGTACGTGCCTGTAAAACTGCTAAGGAGGTATGGGATACTCTAGCTAATGCGTACGAAGACAAAGGTATGGGTAGACAGTTGGCGTTAGAACGAAAGCTTTATAGATACGAGTTGCAGAATTTTCCTTCCATCGAAGAGTATATTAATGCTGTTACTGGCACTGCACAAGATTTGGCAGATATAGGCCGAAAAATAGACGATTTATCCATAGGCGCAATTTTACTCGGTGGTCTTCCAAAAGAATTTGATCCCCTTGTGATGGCCTTAGAAAATGCTAATATAGAAGTTTCGTCAGAATTAGTTAAAAGGAAGTTACTCAATGAAAGCGCTAAACGTGAGTCTAAAGAGTCGGCTCTTGCTGCAAATAATGTAAAAAGCAGGAACATTATTTGTTATAATTGTCAGGAGCCAGGACACAAAAGTCCTAAATGTCCACACAAAAGGAAAGTGAAAAAGGTCAAACAGAAAAAACTTCAAAATGTCGTAGAGTCTACACTAATATCAGCCTATGGTGTTGGAGGAAATTTAAGTCTTACGGAATGGTACGTAGACTCTGGCGCTTCCACACATATGACATGTCAGAAAGAATGGCTTACCAATTTTAACCCTACGGTTGACAGCAAAGAAATAACTTTGGCAAATAACAAGAAGGTTATTTCGTCTGGCATTGGTGAAGTGTTGCTTTTAAAAGACAATAAGTTAAAATTAAATGGGATTAAAGACGTTCTATATGTTCCCGAGTTAAGTACCAATTTAATTTCTGTTAACAAGGCTGTTGAAAAGGGTATAACTGTTATTTTTAATAGGGAAGGTTGTTCGATGTACAAAAATAACGATGTTAAAATAATTGGCAAAACGATAGGCCACGCTTCATGCAACGTTGGTGGGTTGTATAGATTGGATCATGTTCCCATTTATCCAGAAAGCGCGATGGCTACTGAAGCTTTAGCTAGTTCTTCGGACCTGTGGCATCGCAGGCTAGGCCATCTGTGCCGCGCTGCTTTGGAACATCTGCGACGTGGTCAAGCTAAAGGTATTGAATTTTCTTCTTTAGATAAAAACCCTTGCGTAGCCTGTATTGAAGGAAAACAGAGTAGAAAACCCTTCAAAACTATTGATTACAAGAAAGGCAGCAGAATGTTGGAAGTTATACATTCTGATGTGTGTGGTCCTTTTGATGTTGTTTCTTTAGAATCGAATAGATACTTACTTATTTTTGTTGACGATTTTTCTAGGATGGTTTTTTCTTATTTTATTCGCTGTAAGGCGGATGTAAAGAAAACATTTTTAGAATTTGAAGCTCTTGTTGAGAATGTGACCTCTCTTAGAATAAAGAACTTGCGTACCGACAACGGGGGTGAGTACGTCAATGCTGAATTCGAGGCTTATCTAGCTTCCAGAGGAATTAGGCATCAGACTACTGTACCATATTGCCCGGAGTCAAATGGAATTGCCGAAAGAACAAATAGGTCTTTAGTAGAGAAAGCTAGGTGTATGTTGCAAGACAGTGGCCTACCTAAAACTTTCTGGCAAGAAGCGGTTCGTACAGCTACTTATCTTAAAAATAGAAGTCCACACAGAGCTCTAGAAAATCGTACCCCTTATGAGTTATGGTATAACAGAAAACCTGACATTGCTCATTTACGTGTTTTTGGTTGTCGTGCATACGTACATGTACCCGCTTGCGATCGCCAAAAGTTAGACCCAAAAGCAAAACAGTACATATTCGTTGGTTATTGTGATGACAACAAGTCGTACAGGTTCAGAGATCCTACAAATATTAGGAAATCCATTAAAGGACGGGATGTAATATTTTTAGAGAATTGTTTTTCTAATCCCAAGATGAAGGATGAGTCACCCCGTCACGATATTATTTTCTCTTCTGATACGAATAATTTACAGGTGCAAAGCAGCTCAGCCTTGAATAACGATCCTGTAGCAAATACAAGTAGTGCTGCTGCCGTGCCTGCAATACAACCACTCCTTATTGCCGATCCTCTTCCCGCAACTTCAATAGTTCCTGTCGAGGAAGAAAAGGAGCATGTGGAATCTGGTAGAAGGTACCATTTGAGGGATAGAAAACCTGTAAATTATCGCTGTTCTGTCTGTTGTTCGACGATGCAAAGTGGTGAGTTAACCGATGAACCTTATTCTTATTCTGATGTTTTTTTACGTCCTGACAAAGCTAAGTGGATAGCTGCTATGGAAGACGAATATAACTCTTTGATGACCAACGGTACTTGGACCTTAGTAGAGAACAAAGGTCAGAAAATTATACCGTGTAAATGGGTCTTTAAATTAAAACGTGACTCTGAAGGTAACATCAGTAGATACAAAGCACGTTTGGTAGCAAAAGGTTTTCATCAGAGTTACGGAATTGACTATGAAGAAACCTTTTCGCCGGTAGTTCGTTATTCGTCGCTAAGAGTTTTGATTGCGCTAGCAGTTGAACAGAATTTGAAAATGCATCATTTAGACATAGACACAGCTTTTCTGTATGGGAAATTAGAAGAGAAGGTGTTCATGACACAACCTGAAGGATTTATAGCTGAAGATGAGGAGAAGAAAGTGTGTCAATTGAATAAATCACTTTATGGTCTCAAACAAGCCGCTAGAGCCTGGAATAAACGACTAGATCAGGTACTTCTTGACTTAGGCTATAACAGATTACAGTCTGAGCCCTGTATTTATTTGAAAAGAAGTTCTGTTAGTATTGCTATTCTAGCAATTTATGTTGACGATTTAATATTTATTTATGACAAAGAAATCGAGTTATCTTATTTGAAGGACGGTCTGACCAAATATTTTGGTGTCAAGGATTTAGGTGAACTTAGTTATTGCCTTGGTCTGCATGTCGTTAGGCAAAATGAAACTAACGATGTGAAGGTAGATCAAAAGCGATATATATTAGAGACGTTGAATCGTTTTAATATGTCGGAGTGCAAAACTGTCCCTACTCCTATGGACGTTAGTGTTGACCTGCGTTCTCAGTCGGAACCAGCTGTCAATGTTCCCTACCAAAACTTAATCGGTTGCCTTATATTTCTAGCAATAAACACTAGGCCTGATATTTTGTTCGCCGTTACTTTTCTGAGTCAATTTAACAAGAACCCTATGCAGGCGCATTGGACTGCAGCTAAACGTGTCTTGCAGTATTTAAAAGGTACGTTAGATTACGGTCTTACATTTAAAAAGATTGGAGAACCTTTATGTGGTTTTGTCGATGCTGACTGGGCCAATGGTAATGACAGGAGGTCGTACACAGGTTATATTTTTAAATTAGCTAATACACCAGTGTCATGGGAATGCAAAAAACAGCCCACAGTTGCCCTGTCATCCACAGAGGCCGAGTACATGGCTTTAACCAGTGCTTCTAAGGAAGCTGTGTATTTACAGCGCTTAATTGGTGAGATTACAGGTGAGTCTTTTGTGGTTACTCTTTGTAATGATAATCAAAGTGCACAAAAGTTGGCACAGAACCCAGTTCATCATAATCGGACAAAACATATTGACGTCCGGTATCACTTTATTCGAGAACTTGTCGAAAGTAACAAAATTAAGCTGTCGTATTTGCCTACTGATAGGATGTTAGCGGATATTTTGACCAAAGGGTTGAATCGTTGCAAACATCAACGTTGCGTGTCTGATATAGGTTTGATGATATCTATGTTTTTTTTTGTACTAAATTGTTTACTAGTGATATGCTCTCGTGTTTTTTCTATGAAATGATTGTAAAGTACAGTCAGGTCGATTGATATGTGACCCTGTTAGTACAGTCAACCAAATAATTTTGTGGCCATCTCGATTAAAGGGAGGATGTTGAAATGTGAATCGTACTGGCTGCATTATGTTCTTTATTTAATTTTATGTTTTTTACCTTATGACTGTACTTGTCACAATTGATTGTCACTCTTAATAAAAATTATTACAACATTTATTTTGTAAAATGTTGTTGAAATATTATTGCCAAGAATCAAAACATAATGTTTTAAATAGTGTTATGTATGCCCAATAATCGGGTATATAGTTAATAAGAGTACCACCTACTGCGGCTGATTTAGTTATACGGTCAGCCTCCTCGTTACCTCGTAGTCTGATATGTGCTGGGACCCATTGCAATTTAAATTCTTTGTTATTTTTTATTAGCATAGTTTAACTTTTTAAAATATCATACGCTATCGATGGACCTCTGATATATGTAACAGATCACATCGGCAGAGGCACGTCGAGCTATATGTAGCAGTGCACTCTTACTGTCTGAAAATAATACTACTTTGTTTAGTTTTTGATTCCAAATTATGGATATGTAGTCTATATGTTTAGTATTCAAATATCTTAAGCACTTACTTACAATTTCATTTATGTGTTTTCCCCAAAGTGAACTACGATCCAACCACATAACTAAATATTTTGTACATTGTGAAAAGTAAGTGTCTGTTCATTAATTGTAAGGGAAGGTAGTATTATACGTCTGCCCCTACTAGACACACTATATCTAGACTTGGTTGAAGACAGTTCTAGACCAAGACCAGCCAAACTGCCGACGATATGATCTAATGAATTTCTTATATCATTTTCACATTTCTTAATATCTTTATCCTTTATATAAATAACAAAGTCGTCTGCGTATTGCGACACTACTATATTAAGAGTAGCTGGAAAAATTAATATGTAATTAAATTAAAAAGTACGACTCTCCTTGGACTAATCCCTTGTTAGTCCATCAAACCGTTAATGCGTCACTATTATTTGATTTAATTTATAAATATCTTTCACTCAAGAAAGCCCAAATGTAAGAACAGGGGGGTGACCATAAGCTCTTAAAGCGGTATCAATTTGAGATCGAGTAAGGGACAGATGTATCTGACTTGTATACATCTGTCACTTACTCGATATCAAATTGATACCGCTCTAAGAGCTTATGGTCACCCCCCTGAACTGTGACCCAATTAATGTAGAAATGTTTTAGAAAAACCAGTCTGTATATAGTTAATTAAGCGAACCAATGAATCTAGACAGGACAACGATTTTCGAAAGCCAACGGTGTATGGTGATAATATTTTTCTTTTTTCGGTAAACCATTCTAAACGTTTTGCTAACATTAAGTTAAAGATTTTACAAAAGCACGATTTCAAAGATATGGGCTATAATTTAGGATCTTCTGAAGTGTTGTTAGCTTTAGGAATCGGTATTATTTTAATATTGCGCAACTGAGTTGGCAAAATACCAGACCTAATTTTTTTATTATATAAGTTGAGTAAACAGGTTTTAACTATGTTGGGTAGATTATAAATCATAGAATAAGAAACCCCGTCTTCCCCTGGTGCGGTATCCTTTTTCTTTAAACAATTCTCTAACTCCTCCATATTAAAATCACATTCTAACATATCATTTTTGGACTTAAATTCGGGTATTTTATTTGGAACATAATCAGGTGTCAAGGAACGTAGTAATTCTACCGACGACGTATAAAGATGAAATTTGGCAGGGAGATTCCTTAACTGATGTAAGGCTCAACTCACACCTAAAAAGAGCGTCGAAGCGCAGCGAAGCGGAGCGCAGTTTCAGTGTCATATGAATTTTAACTTTATTTTCATTACTATAATACTTATTATCGCATGAGAAACTCGAACGAGTCGCGCGGATGCCCGCGGCGCCGCGGGAATTCCGGCGAATTCCTTCTCTACCGAGCGGATCGCTGCGCTTCGCTGCGCTTCGCTGCCCTTCGCCACTCTTTCAGTGTGAGTTACCCTAAGTGTGCGCTAAGAAAGGATTTTTGGAAATTCTACCCTTAAGGGGGTAAAATGGGGGTCGACAGTTTGTATGAAATTTCTACAGTTTGTAAGTTAGACACGTGAAATTTTAGGTTTATACTGTTGGTTGATAAAAAAACATTATGTGTTTATTGGTTTGTGAAAATTCCACCCCAAAAGGGGTAAAAAGGGGGTTGAAAGTTTGTTTGAAATGTCTACAGTTTGTAAATGGGACACGTATATTTTACATTTACGCTCTTGATTGTTAACAGAATTCATGTATTTATTGGTTGTTGAATATTCCACCCGTAAGGGGGTAAAATGGGGGTCGACAGTTTGTATGAAATTTCTACAGTTTGTAAGTTGGACACGTGAAATTTTAGGTTTATACTGTTGGTTGATAAAAAAACATTATGTGTTTATTGGTTTGTGAAAATTCCACCCCAAAAGGGGTTGAAAGTTTGTTTGAAATTTCTACAGTTTGTAAATGGGACACGAAAATTTTACATTTACGCTCTTGATTGTTAAAAAGAATTCTAGTATTTATTGGTCGTTAAAAACTCCACCCCTAAAGGGGTAAAAAAAGGGTTGAAAGTTTGTATGAAATTTCTACAGTTTGTAAATTGGTCACGTGAAATTTTACATTTACGCTCTTGATTAATAATAAGAATTCAAGTATTTGTTTTTTGGAAATTCTACTCCTAAGGAGGTGAAAAGGTGGAAATTTGTTGGGCTTATATATATTTGAATCTTGGCATATATACTAAACTGTGTAAATAATAAATGTTTTCACTATTAGCTTTTGAAAATGACTATTCAAAGAGGTAATTTTAGGGGATGATAAAGATTTTTGAAGAATTTACTGTACAGAAATTCTTTTTATGATGTAGCACTAAGAAAGGATTTTTGGAAATTCCAACTTTAAGGGGACGCATTAAAAAGTCATCTGTAGGATAAACTACAGAACACGCGAACGAAATCGCAGGCAAATTGCTAGTTGTTTATATCCTTTTATACATTGCATACGATGCCACATTTACGAAGCTGACACTGCTTTATCCATGGCAACACAAAATCTTTGCCATCCTAATGATTTCGTTTTTTTATCATTTTATGGAATTCTGCAACTTTTCTTTCAAATTTAGTTAAAATATCAGGAGTGGGGTTGCGTCGAAATTGTGTTAAAGCTAATCTACTTTGTGCGATTATATGAGATAGCTCAGGCGTCCATAAATTTTTTGGTTGAAATTCTTGGGCGGGCTTAGAACAACTTTTATTGAACGGAATATATTTATCAGCTGCTGTAATTATACTATCTAGGAAAAAATTGTACATTTCTTGCAAAAAAGTAATCCAGGAAGTAATGTTTTTGATAAATGGTCCTGGCATTTTTTCCAATCTGCTTTTTTAAATTTATTTTTTAGAAACAGTGAAATCATCAGTAATATTGATGTCATTTTTATCATTCCCAGGTTTTCATTATTCACTTTCCAGTTAAATTTTATAGAAATGTCAGAGGAACGAAAATATATAACTGGTGACATTTTCTGTAAACGAAACGAGTTCGCAACCGTGACGTACTAAAAAGTTATGAATATAAATGTGGATGGATGGAGAGGGAGGGAAGGGCGGCCAAAGAGAAGAAAATGTGATGCGCCTACCCCAAGTAATATGGGACAAGGGCAGGAAGATGATGATCGTGGTAATTAAGTTTGAAGCGTCTGAAGCATTGCGCACCTACCACGGTTTCTATAGATAGTGACTGTCAAATGAATCCACCTACGGTTATGGTTTTGAAAATAATTATTGGATTGCACAATGTAATTGGGTTTGACGAGGATTCACTATTTTACATTGAGTCTGTATTTATTAATCGTGTACAGTGCGACTTAAAAGAGTAGAAATTAAATATTTGGGAACTATAAGTTTTCATTTTCTGGCAACATCTAAAATGAGTACTTGAGCTGTCAATTCTTCTCTAACGGTTTCGATTTTCGTAAGAATTTTGGTTTTTGTGTGATATTTCTGAGTGTGGACAGAAAAAACAGTGGCAAATCATGAATAAGGTAATTCGTGGAGGTGCCCGTGATATAGTTTACATAGTTTATATGCGGTGTATACACCGCATATAAACTATAGCCGAATTCCAAGCTGGGAAGCTTCTATCCAACTTAGAAGATGTTTACCATCGTACAGCAGATTTTACTGGTAAGTAACTATTGAAAGTTACACTAAACGTTAATTACAAACGATTAATACATTCAGGTAGAAAAATTTTCGAACCACATATCATTTACAAATTATTTGTCTACCATTTTTGAGGTTATGCTAAGATAAACAAATACCGTTGTAGTTATAGTGCGAATTAACAACGTTGATAGTAAGGCAAAAACAATTAATGAAATTTATTGCGGATACGATATTTTTTTGCTATACCATATTTGTTGATGCAATCGACTAAATGGAAAGAAACAATTTCAAAATATATTCACGTTTATTTACCGCGGAACTTCTCTCGTCGGACTGGCAGTGATTCTTTTATTTGCTTGTTTTAGGTGTTTCTGTAAGCACAGTGCGTAGAATCGTGCAACACGGCATTGGAAACGATGGGAAAATCTCAACACCAGCTAAACACATGAAGGGTCGTACCGTGGTGCAGACAGCAGTGACGATGAGACTGGTTCAGAAATCAGTGACGAATCAATACCAGAGCTTAAAATACACACGAACTTAAGTGATCGCATGGAAGGTGTAGAGTATTTAGATTTTGATTTATTAGTTTATTTTATTAATTTTAGTTTATATCTGAGTTTATATTGAAAGCAATTGATTATTAAAAATACTTATTTTTTGTGAAATTGTTGTTTTATTACTACTACATATTAAATATTTAATAAACATACTTATTTAATATTATTACTCATTATTTATACCCAAAATAAATAATACTATTCAAGTATCAAAATCAGCTGGGTCGTACTAGCTGGGTTGCTATCTGAGCGATTGTGGCGCCCTCATTTAATTTCTACTCTTTTATGTCACACTGTAAAATATGCCGTAGAAGTCAAATATGTGTTTTCTAAGTAATTTCCTCCATTCGACATAATAAATTATTTTATTATATTATTTTATTATATCGTTTATTTAATTATGTACACATTTTAAATTTACATTTTTAAATATTTCTTTATAAAAACAAATCATAAAAAAAAACATTTAAAAATATAAAAAATAATGGTTGTCCGCCGGTATCGGGAACAGGGTCCAAGCTACCGGTGGTTAGGGCTCCAGAGACAGGAACCTCCTCACAATGCGAGCCGTATCGAGGAGTACTGCCTTCTGTATCAGACCCTTGATCCAACCGCCCAATGACAGCCTCGACAGATGGTCGTCGAGGCTCTTGGCCATCAGGCCGTTGGCCGTAACGACAATCGGCACAATGATCGCCGAGTCCACATTCCACATGTCGACAACCTCGTGTGCTAAGTCAAGATACTTGATTTGTTTCTCTTTCTCAGCTTTCACGAGGTTCTCGTCATGCGGGATCACAGATTACTGCGGGATGGTGACATCGATTATCATTGTGCGGCGCGCTAATCGGTCTATCACCACTATATCTGGCTTATTGGCAACAATAGTCCTATCAGTGATGATAGACCGATCCCAGTACAACGTGACATGGTCATTTTCGAGAACTGGGTCGGGCACATACTTGTAATACGGTACCTCCGATTCCACTAGATTGTACTTCAAAGCAAGTTGCTGGTGAACAATCCTGGCCATTTGGTTATGCCTGTGTAAGTACTCGCCGTTAGCCAGACGAGAACAACCAGAGATAATATGTCTGATGGATTCACCCGGACGGTAGCATGCCCGACATATGTCAACCGTCCCGTCCTTCATTATATGTCTCCGGTAGTTATTCGTCAGGATAACTTCGTCCATAATTGCACAGACAAAACCTTCAGTTTCCCCGTAAAGGTCGCCGAAACGTAGCCAGGATACGGACGCTGGGAAATCTACATCGGGCCCATGGAGAGCCCGATAGAAGCGCCCGTGTAGCTCCTTGCCTTGCCATACCTCTTTGCGTTCATCAGTCGATAGTATTACAGGCTTGCGCCAGTTCTCTTTAGCCATGGACAACGGGGTGAGTCCCTTGTCCACTGCGACCACATCCCGGTGCATACCCACTTCAGCTTTTAAAAAGTATTCTCTGAGACTGCACACCTCGCGGTTGTGAAGAGTTTTGGCGTTTAAAAAGCCTCGACCCCCACACTTCCGCGGGATGTACAGTCTCATCACCGATGATCGTGGGTGATGCATCCGGTTTGCAGTCAGCAGTGTCCGGACCCTCCTATCGAGGGCGTCGAGCTCGGTCTGAGTCCATTTGAGTATGCCGAAAGAGTACATCAAAACCGGCATGACCCAACTGTTAAAGGCGCGCACCTTATTGCCGCCCGACAAAAGGCTATTTAATACCTTTTTCAGGCGGCCAAAGAAACGCTCCTTCAGCAGTTGCTTCATGTCAGTACTGTTGATGCCCAGCGCTTCCGACATACCCAAATACTTGTAAGTTTCGGTCGAGGAGAGGTGTCTAAGGTGTATGGAATCAGAGAGTTGAATTCCCTCGGATTCCATAATCTCACCTTGCTTTACATGCATGACTGCACATTTTTCCACACCAAATTCCATCCTGATGGAGTTACTGAAGGTTTCAGTTACCTTCAGTAGCTCCGTCAGTTGGAATTTATTGGGGGTAAACAGTTTCAGATCATCCATGTAAAGGAGGTGAGATATGACCTGACCACCTCTTCTCAACCGATAGCCCAGTCCTGAATCCTCCAGCAGTGTACTTAGAGGATTCAGGGCTAAGCAGAACCAAAGTGGGCTCAAACTGTCGCCCTGAAATATCCCCCGCTTAATCCATACAGGCTCATCATCCCCCTGAATCGGTCGACATCCTGGATATCGAAGGATTTTCTTCCATTGCCCCATACATGACTCAAGGAAGGTGCATAGAGTTGCATCTATTTTGTACAACTCCAGCACCCTCATGAGCCATGTATGTGGTACAGAGTCGTAGGCCTTCTTGTAGTCTATCCAGCATGTGGACAGATCCTTGCGGGATCGATGAACCTGCTGGCTTATGGCCATGTCAATGAGGAGTAGCTCCTTAGTGCCGCGAGACCCATTCCTACATCCATTCTGAGAGGTAGACATAATTGAGTTATCTTCAATGTGTTTATAAATTTTTGCTCTCAGGATGGATGTAAAAAGTTTATAAACCGTTGATAAGCATGTTATTGGTCTATAATTCTTGGGTTCCGCGGGACTACCTGTCTTATGGAGCAGGTGGGTAATTCCTGTTGTTAAAAACTGCGGAAGCGACCCAGACTCTAAACATGACTGGAATTGAGATGCCAGAAACGCGTGTGAGCTGCTATACCATTTTAGCCAGAAGTTATGCAGTCCGTCCGGTCCCGGAGACTTCCAGTTCGGTAGCGGACGAACTGCTTTGGCTACATCAAATGGACTAATGATTGCTTTTTCCATTTCTGGTATAGCTTCACACACGCGCTCGACATCACGCATCCAGCCACCCTCAGTGTGACAGACGGGTACCGACCAGATGTTTCGCCAGAATGTACTCGTGGCGACATCATCCGGGCGGCACACGTCAGTCACACTTTGTTCAGGTCGCTCCCAAGTTCTGTATACCCACCTCTCATCACTCTGGAACATGCGATTCTGCGAGTACCGGTCAACCCGCCGCTTATACCGCCGAATACGGCTGGCCCATGCACAAACTTTCTGTTTCAGGAAGTCGATGCGCTCCGTGACACGGGATATGTATTCTCGAGGATTGATTCCAGTCCCCGAAAATGCCCGCCTCACGAAGCGCATCACACGTGGTCGTGTGTTGCCCTCCCTGAAACAGCATAGTTTGCCGATGAGTACCCTAGCCCCATCGATACGCCGTTCGATCCTGCACTGCCAGGCTGGCACGGCAGGCTTTGGCCGCATAGCCTCCTTTGGAAACTTAACTTTGGCCAAACGACATGCCGCAACAGCCCCGCAATACAAGATTGAGTGCGTATCAACAAGGTTCTCGCTGCTTTCAAAGATGTTCTTAAGCAGCGAGTCCAAGGCACACACCAGCGCCCTATTCTTCTTGTGCATAGGCAACCGTGGTAATCGGGGCCTAAGTTCAGTTGGTGTTGACCTATACTCGCGAAGCGCATCTTTCAGAGCGCTCCTCAATCTTTCGTTGCACTGGCTACTTACTGTGGCAACCCTATCATCTGCCTCATTGTTAACAAGATTGGACCGCGGCGGGATCACAATAGTGGCTGGCGGTGCCGCGGTCTGTGTCGGGGTTGAGACGATTTGGTTGCTCAGTACTTCTGAGCGCAGCCTATCAAGTGCGGCGTCATCTAACCTGTGATTGCGCTGGATGACCCGCACCTGATCCGACAATCGTTGGGCCGAGACGTTTACAGTTGGTTCTAGGTCCTGAAACAGAGACAGCATCCTAACACGGTACGCAGTGAGGTTAGTTCCCCCCTCTGTAGACCCGTAATATGCGCGCATGACGTTCTCATCCATACTTTGAGTCCATTTCATGCGCTGCACACAACCACCGGCAGCGAGGACCCGGCTCGGGGCCGGTTGGCTCCTAGATCCCAAGCTCCTCGGTGGCCGGCCTCTCCCCTGCCGACGTACAGGTGTTGGCGACGTCGGCGGGGAAAAATACTCGTCGCTCGAGCTCGACGCAACTGCAGCCGCTGATGACACTGGTGATCCGAGGTCCGGCGGCGGCGAGGCGGAGCTAAGCGACGAGTCCGGGGGTGGATGGCGTGCGCGATAGGCAGCTGCTCTCGTCAACATTATATATTTATTCCTTTACACTTTTTCATTGTAAAAATTTGTTTTGTTTGGTTGACGTCTGTCAGTGACGACGTCAACTGGTTTCTTATAATTTACTGATTTTTTATTGAATTTGTTGTGGATTTATAAAACTGTATTTTTTAAATGGGTATTTTATAGCTGGTTTCTGTTGCTGTATATTTTTCTAAGATTGGTGGTTGTATGAATTTGTAGGAATTAAATAAACAGTGCAGGAAAAAATTAGACATGTTGACATTTTGGAGTTGCCAACGTATATAACCGGCCCCGAGCCGGGTCCCCGCTGCCGGTGGTTGTGTGCAGCGCATGAGATGGACTCAAGGTATGAATGAGAACGTCATGCGCGCATATTACGGGTCTACAGAGGGGGGAACTAACCTCACTGCGTACCGTGTTAGGATGCTGTCTCTGTTTCGGGACCTAGAACCAACCGTAAACGTCTCGGCCCAACGATTGTCGGATCAGGTGCGGGTCATCCAGCGTAATCACAGGTTGGATGACGCCGCACTTGATAGGTTGCGCTCAAAATTGCTGAGCAACCAAATCATCTCAACCCCGACACAGACCGCGGCACCGCCAGCCACTATTGTGTTCCCGCCGCGGTCCAATCTTGTTAACGATGAGGCAGATGATAGGGTTGCCACAGTAAGTAGCCAGTGCAACGAAAGATTGAGGAGCGCACTGGAAGATGCGCTTACAGTAGATGAGTGATACGCCTTGCCAAGTCTACTATTTTGATATTAGTGTAATTTAAAAATACCACTAATACTGATACCTATATAAGTTACAATATTATAATATTTACAGGCGAATATATTAGTATTACCTAATCTTGAGAAATATCGGTATTAACCTATCTCTAAATGTGTCAATTTTAGTTCCTGAGACCCTCGAGCGGGGCGCTATGAATCGGCAAAAATATCAACTGTCATTTCATCTAATATATTTAGTCCAGCGTACTTGTATCTTAGAGGTCAGTAGTGACACCAGTCGGCACCGTTTATGTCAGTGATAAAAGAGGTTAAAATTTTGGGACGATTCACATATATTTATTCATTATTTTTGTCTTTAACAATCTCGGGACTTTGAGGTCCCGGTCCTTTGAAAGGCGTGCCAGGGACCGACTCGCAGAGAGAAAGATAGACATGTATCATGATATGTGATACCAACCGACGATTATCCCTGGATGCACTACGTAAGTGTACCCAAGGACAAACCCCGGTTGGTGAAAAGTATTGTTAAATATGGAGACAAATATATTGGGCTATGGGTTTGGGAGGTTTAGTGGATCGATTGCCCAAAACTATAGAATGATTATTGGCACCTGCCTGACAACTAGCGCGTAGGTGGCAACATATACGGAGTTGCTTGAGGAGTGGAGAGGTATACCACGGCTATCAGGACACTCCCGGAAGTACGGTCAAGATCCCTACCAGCACATTACTGGGTTAACTTCCTTTCTCCGAGCACGTTTGCTCTTGCGATTCTCCACTCAAGCCAGCCAATTAAGGCAAGAGAATGGTGGCAGCTCTGTTCCCCGTCAGTATTCACTCCGACCGGCCAATAATGGCAAGCCGGAGATGAGGGACAAGATGTGGCAACGCTACTGCCCACCAGCTCTCCACAAAGCTGCCCTGCGGATTGTATCTCTCTTAGTTTGGCTGGCCCCTCACCTTAGGCATATTGCGGCAAAGTAGAATCCACCGACACAGACCTATATAGGGATTATTGAAGCGCGCAAACCCCTCCACGATGACGTCAACTTGAAGATACTGCAGTGGGGTTTTTTTTATTTATTATATATATACTTTATTCTACACCACAATAAATATACAGGACAAACATTTACAAAAAACAAGTGTACAATGGGAGTCTTTGGTGAATTATTATCGTCTGTTCTTCGGAGCTCAAACGGAAATGTTAGCAATAAAATTGTATGATTAATTAGGTACAAGTATTATTTTACTTTGAAGGTTTAACGTTAAGCAAACAGGAAAAATAAAATCAATGAAAATCCTAGTATTTATATTGGATCATCAATTGAATTGTGGTTTTTACCATAAGACTCTACAATTATATAAATGACATGACCAAGAATTTCATGTCATTACGTTCCTTTTACAACAGTCGAGTAGTAAGCACGTGTCAACATGAAGCTGTTCATCATGTTCGTGATGGTCGCGTTACTTGCCGCGCTGTGTTCGGCGCAACCGGTTGACAATTCAGCTCCCGAGCAAACAGATACTTCTGTAGCTCTACGGTTCAAGAGGAACGCGATGCTCATTCTTTCTACTTGTCCTCTAGGTTACACTAGATTGGGCGGTTTATGTATCCCAGATGAGTAAGTAGGAACATTTAATATTTTACTATACTTTTGATCAAGTTTAGTATTGTTGCGCATTTCATCAAATGACTAACGAAGGTGTTAACGACTGCGATGGATATCAAGCCGCTATATATAAATACTCATTCATTACCTGACCATCAGCTTAACTGCGTAAGTGAGCTCTTCAAAATTATTGGGCTCTTTCGAAAAGAGTATCTTCACCAAGAAAAGCGTCCAATAATTTTTGGAACATCGAACATATTTAAAATGAATTTATCATTCGGTTTCATAGAGTCATAACCTTTGCCCTGCCGAACTCACGCAAGTTGGCTGCTGACCTGGACGATGATTGAATGTAGAAGGCGGAGGACCGACTGTTGCGGTAAAACTTGGTGGAGGTCTTTGTCCAGCAGTGGACTGCACTAGTCTAAGTTGATTGACACGTTACAAGTAATCATTTATTCCATCACACTTTATTACTTGATTTATTTCTGTAGGTAGGAGCTGGTTTGTCTTATTATCCGTAACCCGTATAGTAAGACAAACCAGCTCAGTAGCTTGTTCTATGTGCTCGAAAATAAGCATGATTTTAAAATTGTATATTTCTATTTTACAGTGACTATAATGACTTTACTGAGAACTAACATATGAACAACGTCCAGGATAGTAGCAACGGATGCAAAGATCACAGAGGACAAAAGATATTAACTGCAAACTTATTCGAACTTGTGTGTAATAAGAATCTAACTTTCAGAGAATAATTACTTGTCATACTGCCGTGGTATAACTAAAATGCCGTTAACCAACATCTGGTTTTGATGCTATATTAATGAGAAAAAAAATATCTATAGATCTATATTTGCGAATTTTCAATACTTTGAATAATTTTGTTCAAGGTCTTGAAAATTGGCAAAAACAGATTGATAAATATTTTTTCCTCATTCATATAGCATCAAAAGTAAAAATCAACCAGATGTCGGATAACGGCATTTTAGTTATACCACGGCAGCATAGTGTAAAACCATTTTTCCTTATTAAAAACGTATAAAACACTTGCTTAGCCTTATTTAAAAACTGAATAACCCACCTTGGGATAAAAAGTATCCAGTGTCCTTAGTAACGTTTAGGTCTACATATGACCAAACATCTAGTAAGTCAGGGCACTATCACGACTCACTGGGATATATTCATCACCCTGACTAACTGGGGCACCACGACATACAGTTCCGACTCACGGGAACCAACCTTCCACTGGCCCGATACGCAACACAAGATTTACGAATGAC
This sequence comes from Orthosia incerta, assembly GCA_948252205.1. Taxonomy (NCBI): domain Eukaryota; kingdom Metazoa; phylum Arthropoda; class Insecta; order Lepidoptera; family Noctuidae; genus Orthosia; species Orthosia incerta. The sequence continues at coordinate 4,176,883 of OX411750.1, read as the reverse complement.
TCAACCTGCTATCGACCTTCTGTACGAAATAATGACATGACGTCAAAGAAATCTCGCATCGTGTAAGCAAAGTTTTCGGCGCGATTTTTACACAAACAACAGTCCGACAATATCCGTCGGCCAGTTGCCCGGACCAGACGCAACACCCGGAGGGAATGCCCCTCTTGGCATACATTTTTAGGCAAAGTATTGTAGTAATGTAAAGGTAATGGCATAACGTTTTTGCATAACTTTTATTAGCATAATAATACTCTGGCAAAATAATACTTTTGCATAATGCAAAGGTTAGCATAACTGTCTTTTGGGCTAATTTGTTTTGGTATAATTTGGAGTTGCATACATTTTTAAGGCGTAATATAAATTCGTCATAATAATTTTATGTTGAATTTTAGGTTAGGAGTCAATTCCCCTCAGTGGGTTCCCGCAATGTCGAGGCGGGCTTGGTCACCCACGGTGAAGCGAAAAGAAACTCGAGAACGGGCCGCTCGTCAGGGCTTTTTCAGATAAGCCGACTTGGACGAAATTGCAAATTAGGCGGGCCGTGGTGTCGTATGAAAGGCATCGTGGCTGAGGGTTGGAGGCCGTGGCGGGAGAGGAGTGCCGGTATTGCGGTACGCCGCTCTGCCTACCTTTCGCAGCCTGGACGGGGTCGCCACCGTCTGATGGCGGACGCGGTGTGGCCGCAGGGGAGGAGGAGTGTCTGTATAGCGTTAGCTGATCTCCTAATCTCCTGCAGCCGAAAAGTGGTAGTCAGCGGGTCCACTGTCCTAAACCATCACAGGGAGACCCAAGGTGCCCGTTTACGGCATCGGTACGGGCGTCTGGCACCCATGTGCTGGTTTGGTCCTTCACATCCTAATCTTTATAAATTCTAACTGCAGCGTTTATCGCCGATTAGATTTATTGCCCAACCTAAGTTAGTTCATTAGCACTTCCGTACAAAGTTAAACACAAGTTACAGTGCGCAACTCTTTATAAGTTACTGCAGTCGAGCGGTGGACAAACTACACCAAGGCTGCACTGAGTAACATGCGAGTGAAATACAACGACGCGTGGTGCACGATGTTCCGCCTGCCTCAGTGGTGCAGTGCGAGCGCCATGTTGTGCCGCCCGTGTGACCGACGCTGCTGAGGAGCCGCTCGGCTACCACACGTTCCGCCAGACCGCCATACATTGCTCCACTAACTCCTTGATGGCCGCGGGCGGTGCGGGACTGGGATCACAGCTCACTAAATCAAAGGTGGAATAAAGGACCTACCATACGCTGATAACACACACCATCCACACACACTATCACTCATTCGTATTAGTTAGTTCTGTGTTTACAATCTCTATTTAAATCGATGTAATGGGGGCCTGGAGTTCTGAAATACAGGCCTAGGCTTAGTTTAGACCCCAGATCGCCCACAAATTACAACTTTTGTAAAAATTGTTAGAGTTTCTATACTTAAAACTTACCTACTACTTAACTTACTTAGTTAACTTAGTTTCGTTTTGTCTATGGAGATTCCATACGGCTTCATCTTCAGTTTTGGTATAGTAACTCTAACACCTTCTCTTGAAGCTAGGGAACACCAGAGACTTCAACGTGCACGCCAATCTGACGTTTGTCGTCAGATGGCCAGTCTTGGCTTATACAGTGCCTTTGTAAACACATCAGCAATTTGGTGTTCTGTACTAATCTATGCAACTATCATAGTCCCATCAGCTATGGCTTCCCGTACAAAGAAATGTCGAAGCTTGTTATGCTTGGTTCTGTTGTGGAACTCATATGGCGGATGCAGTGCAAGCTTGATGGCAGACTCGTTATCCACATGGAAAACAGGATGCAACGTTAAATGCTCTATGTTTTCAATCAGTCGCTTAAGCCATATTATTCCTCTCGCAGCTTCACTAGTAGCTACAATTTCGGCTTTTGTGCTGGAAATCTCGTGACTGATGTCTGTAATTGACTTCTCCATGATATTGGACCTCCGTCAACACATACGAGCCCTGAAGTCGACCTTCCAGTATGAGGATCACCACCATGATCCGCATCGCTGTAACAGACTAGTTGTTTCTGAATGCCTTTTCTGTGCGTAATGCAGTAATCCCGAGTAGCATTCAAATAACGAAATATTCTTTTCACTTTTTTTTCTTCGTTTCCAATGGATTATGAACCTTAAGTAAGTAATTTTAAAGTTTAAAAAGATTCTTTTTATAAAATATACGTTGTTCAATCTTCTGTTCTTCTAATAGATTTCTTTTGAAATGAAATTTAAAACTTTGTTTTGATTTCAGCGATCTTATGGGAGGCGGTAAATCATTCCAGCAGCGAGTGGCGGCATACTTAAAGCATCCTCTGAAGGCTGCGGTCCTACGACGAGGCAACGAGAGCGGTTTGGACGTGGAACGGGCGAAGTAGCTGTAGTGCTCGTGTCTCCAGATAAGCTTTTTATACAGGTATTTCGGTTTGTGTGTTTGAATAACGCCGAACATTAAGACGGCTAAATGTAATTTCCGTCGTGCAGCCATTTTTTACATATTGTGCTTATTTAAATGCGGTGTTACATGATGCCTCCGGGGTATACTGAAGCAGTAACGCGCACACGCATTTTGTACCCGCTGTATTAGAGGGAGAAAGAAAGGAGACACGGTCCGTATACAGTATCACAATAATTCAGTTTGGACAGCACCAGGCTGTCCACCAATCTCTTACTCATTGAAACACTAAGGAAGTCTTTCAGCCTGTACAGAATCTTTAGCCTATAAAAACAGTTTTTCACAACACTATTGATATGCGCCTCAAAACGAAGTTCTGGGTCAGTGACTAGACCTAGGTTGCAAGCGGTTTCTACCCTTTCAATGATTTCCTCCTTTATTTTAACTTCGGGCTTCGCAGAAAGAATTGACTTTATTTGATTTCTGCTACCCAAGACCATAAACTTAGATTTTTTGGGGTTCAGTACAAGTGAGTTGGCCGTAGACCACGACGCAATTCTTTCCAGTTCCTCATTTATGGTATGTACGCCGGCTGTAGTGTTACTCCAGGACTAATCCATGGAGACGTAGGGCGCTTAACACGGACAGCCCTGAGTGGCGCATGCGCATCGAAAAGCTGAAGCATGGACCTTTTGAACATGTCCACTTTCTCATCCACAGTTGATGCCTGAGCAGCATCGACCCAATCAATAGCTTTGGAATCACTATTGAGTTTGTTCCTGTTCAACCTCGCAAAATTCCGGAGAAACATAATGGCAGGCCGCTGTTTAGGTGGCTTAATTCTGTATTATAGTCCAATTTTATGTCAAATTCCTTTTCTACTATATTTTTTACATGTTTTTTGTTTTGATGTCCAAAGCGTTCATGATTACTTACTTCTTGCTTTGGTGTGACAATTTTAACATTAAGTTTATAAAGCCCACCGAGCTTTCTTCGCTTTCCGTTCACTATTTCTTTACCGTTTACCTTAAATGTACATGATTCTGTGCGAGATTCGAATGTACTATTCTGTAGTTTGTCGTGAGCGGCAAGAACTGAAAATAAATTTCTTTGTAATGCTGGAATATACCATACATCTTTTAAAAAAAGCGGTTCAACTCGTCCATTTACATCAGCATCGAGACGGATAGTTCCTTTACCAATAGCATTGGTTGTCTGTCCGGATGCTGTAGTGACAGTATTATTATTTTGAAAATATTCAAAGCTTTCAAATAAGTCAGACCTATTCGTAACATGATTAGTTGCGCCATTATCTACGTACCAACTATTTTAACTGCTTTTGTTGTATCTTCAACTGACTGAATTGTTAAATTCATGTTATTCACACTACTGGTCGAATTCTTTGATGGTCTTCCGTCGGCAATCCATTTATGACATTTCTTGACAATGTGACCGACCTGTTCGCAATATTTGCACTTTAATTCATTTTTCTTAAAGTAATTGTTCTTACTCTTCTCAGATTTTACTACAAGAGCTTTTACATTAGTACTACACTCTGCTTTATTTATTAGTGCTCTTTCATAGACACATAACTGTATCGTCAGATTCTCAATGTTTCTATCCTGTCATTTTTATTTGGATGTTGTTTGCAAAATTCTATTCTATTCAATGTTAATCTAGCATATTTCATTTTATTTTACTTTTTTTTTACAAAATAACTGTTTTGAATCAAGTTTGCAGGCCGGAGACCCTAGAATTGTCGCGATAGAGATTAGAAAAAAAATATGGGAATGCAGTCTATCGAAATATCACGTGTTGAATCTCTTCGCTGATAGAATACGAGTAACAATTTGTCCACTGAACATACACCCTTCCGAAACTGTTTTAGTAAAATTGCGCCATTTATAAAATGTCAATTGACATTATCCAATAGTTTGCATTTATTAGATGAATTAATTTAAAATTATTTGACTTTGTTTTCCTGTATGAACTTTAAAGTATAAAAATATTATCCATAAAGTGAATAACAAATTTCATTCGTATTTTGATGCGATTTTCTCATATTTTTTTAATGACTCACTTATGTGATCTCTATTGGTCTCTCTTGGTTGTCATGTCTGAGGATACATGCTATTTCTCCAGGTAGTTGGCTACTTTGGGCGGCAGCTAGAAACTAATAATCGTACACTAGCACCTTTTATTGAAACACTAACGACCCATCCCTACTCCGCACGATTTTTACGACTTGACAAATAATTAAGATTTCTTTATTAAATATCACGGTAACTACCACCCCGTATAATAATATCTATTTCACGTCCTGGTCTAGGTCTGGTCGAATTCACAAACATATTAAGTAATTGATGTATTAAGTTTATAACAAAATTATTTTTATTGTAAATTATGTGATTAGCAAAATTTGCCTTGAGGTTACACTAGTAAACGGCACGAACTATTTTGTGCGCGGGGTTAAAATGCATTTTATATCAACCGACAACACGTGCGGAAGAGATTAATGCTATGATGAGCAGTAGGAAGCTAGTTCGCGTACGAATACACACATTTGCAAATTTTTTGCGAAATGGATAATGATTTAGGACGAAACCGAGCGCGCGAAATTTTATAAACAGACCTTTGGCAGTCTAGATATCATGAAAAAACGACTAAGCCTATCCGTTCAAAATAAAATTATTTCCATTGTTGAACTACTAATCTATCCCTGTATGGTGGCCGTTTTGTAATTTTCCGTCTTCTTATGGTATTTATTTGCGCCCAAAAATGCGTTAAAATTAGTGTCGAAATGTGGAACTTTCGACGCTCATAACTTTCAAATATATTCTTTTTATACGTTTTTGCTTCCATACTGGGCTAGATAATGATGAGACAAATTGATATCCCTTTTTATTTTGAACGTACATCGTCAAACAGTGGAATAATCCCTAGACTACGTTTGTATGGAAGAATTTTCGACTAGTGTAACCTATCGCTTATCCTCGCAATTAGGTAAAACAAAATAAATATTATCTATACTTCTATACTATATATATTAATATTATAAAGAGGAAAGATTTTTTTGTTTGTATGTTTATACCGAACAGGCTCCGAAACTACTGGAACGATTTAAAAAAATCTTTCATCATCACATTAATTCACTGGTCTCCAGGTTGATGAGCGTTGCAACTGCTCTTGCGTGGATTTTACCCACTTCTAGAAGAGCCAACGCCTCCTACCGGAGGCACTACGTGAGAATCGTGTGGTGCCTGGCCTTGTATGGGGCGCCCGTGTACCCACACGGGCGCCTAACAACGAGATACCGCGAAGACCGCGAAGAACGATGGCTGTTCCCTAGCAGTCACCGCTCTCTGCGTAATAAGGCACGATATACAACGAGTCAACAACGCTCCTGGCCAGACCAATTCTCTAGAATCTGAATCAAAAACTCTTGCTTCTGTATATCATTGGCGGTAGGAGGAAATTGAGGTACGAAGAACAGAGCTCCGTCAGATCACGAGAGATGGGAACACGCCACAATTCAAATTCAAATCTTTATTGCGTATCATATTATATTTTTAACAGTTCTTTGTAATAGTGGTGTACAGTTCAAAGGGTTGTCGGGCACAGCAATTTATTCTAATATTAATAATACATAGCGCAATTTAAAAAAAAAAAAAAAAAACGAAAATTTCAAACTGGCAGGATCAGTAATGGCGGTCAGGTCTATCCTGGCAGATGGGCTGGAGAGGCGGGCGGCGTGGTGCCCTACAGCTTCCAGCTCATGTAGGTGCTTACTGGATACGGATGCTTCGGGGAGTACCAGCGTCGCATAGGTCGGGATCGGATGTCATGTTTGCTATCACTGCGTGGACAGTCCCGAAGATACAAAACAGCATACGCTGGAGCGGTGCTCAGCTTGGGCGCAGCAGCGCTGTGCCCCCATGGAGGCACTTAGCGTTAGTGATTTCTCGCAACCGGCCCTCGTTCAGTCTATGGTCAAAAGCGTGTAAGTTCGAATAAGTCTACAGTTATTATCTTTAAACCTTTGTGAGCTGTACATCTTCGTTTACTATCCTGGATATTTCTCGTCTGTTACTTCTCAGTAATCACTGTAAAAAAGAAATAAATGATCTTATAATCATACTTTTTTTAGCACAATCTGAGGAAAATGGGATCGAATGAATGAATACGTCAAATTTTACTAGACTAGACAGTCCACTGCTGGACATAGACCTTTCCCAAGCTACGTGTCCGGTTCTCCACCTTACACATTCACTCGGCATCGAGGTTCACCTGGCTGGTAATGGCTAGCTTGTAATAAGTATTTAGTTGGTATTTGGGCGCACGGTTGGCGCAGTGGTTGAGCGATTGACTGCCGCGCTGCGTGTCGCGGGTTCGCTGGGTGTTTGTGTATGTGAGTTTATATGTTTGTAAACGCACCCACGATACAGGAGAAATTCCTAGTGTGGGGCAACGTTTTTTTAAATAAAAAAATAAATAAAAAAATTACGTATAATGATTTCATACCCATCGCAGTCGTTCATACTTTTTTACTCGACTGCGAGACGGTAATGGTTTTCGAGTGTATGTATGTTCATTTCTATAACACGCTTTACAGCCCAAACGGCTTGACCAATTATAACATGAGGTGTCGTTGGATTCGTTGCCCCCACCCCCCTCCTCCCGAAAAAGGCAGGGATACTATTGTTTTTTTCGTTATCATATATATTGTTATATGGGTATCAAATAAAACCTACTAAATAGACCATTCCAAAAATATATAGAAAGTAACACTTTTATGTTGCTAGTTTGGCACAAATTCAAGTCGTAACGTTGATAGCAAAATAATACGTGAAACAGTCACATACATTTTTTAGTCTCTTAAACCATATTATAAAGTGCTCATAATCTTTTACCACATAACTTATTAGGAGATCTTGTTCATTAATAAAACTAAAAGGTCCGAAATAAAACAAATTATTATAAAAACAAAAAACCATACTGCTAAAAAATAATTAAAATAGACATTAAATATTATGTGGTGCTACGAGCGGTGACAAATGATTTGTCTCCGCCTGCAGCTTCAATTAATTATTTTTAATCAGTCGGGTTTTTATAATAATTTGTATTTTATTATTGATAGGCTAGCGTTTGACCACCACTATCTCACTTAATGGTAAGCGATGATGAGGTTGACGGTAACGCTTGTCTTGAAGTAACCTATTCATCCTTGACTTAAAAACCCCAAGGTTGTAGCTATCAAGAAACAGACTTCGGCAGAGAATGCCACCTACTTCCTTCCTTAGTCATTTGAAAAAATATTCGCAACAGCACTAAACTCGATCAAAAGTATAGTAAAATATGAAATGTTCCTACTTACTCATCGGGGAAGCAGAAACCACCCTTTCTGGTGTAATCTGGAGGGCAACCACCAATTTTGATACCAGATCTTTTGAACCGTAGACCCCTTGTAGTGTCTGGTTGTCCGGGTGCTGAGTTGTCAACCAGTTGTGCCGAGCACAGTGCGGCGAGTAACGAGACCATCACGAACATGATGAAGATCTTCATGGTGACACGTGCTTACCACTCGACTGTTGTGTCAGGAAAGCATTGCGAGGTATCCCTGAGTCGCCTTAGTCGAAATGATATCTATACTAATATTATAAAGAGGTAAGATTTGTATTTTTGTATGTAACGAATAAACTTAAAAACTACTACACCGATTTTAAAAATTCTTTCGCCGTTGCGAAGCTACACTATCCCCGGGTGGCATATGCTACTTTTTATTCCTGTATTCTCTCGGGAACGGGAACTACGTGGGTGAAACCGCGAGGCGTCTGCTAGTAATAAATAAGTGGAATGACATTTGGAATTCCATTCGTTTTCCTGTTGACTAACGTCAAGTGTCTGTATAAAAATAAAAAAATATGAGTACATAATAGTAGTTTATGCAACTTTTGCATAATAAGGGGTATTAAAACATGAGTGTGTGTTTAAAAACCGAACCGTAGGCGAGGTTTTTAATAGTATTCACACGAATGTTTTAATACCTAGTTATGTGCAGTTTCATACACTACTTTATCTACACTCATACATTGGGATTGAACCTACTAAATACCTTTATTGCATTTCCATGCCATAAAGTCGTGATAGCATTTATCATATAATTTTCTCGACTTTGCTGGTAATAGATTATGAGTAATTTCCTTCGCCGCGTCTAAAATATCGGGCCAAGTCAAATTTTCTTCACATTCCCTGATATCAGACATTTCTAAGCAAGAATTTAAAAAACTCATGATATTCAATACAGCAAAACCTGCAAAACGTATGAATGGCGCCAAAACCCAGCAAGTCACCGCATTAACCGCGCATGCGCTAAGGTTTAGCACGCACTGCGATATTTATTCGCCCGAATTTTTGCCGCCCATTCTGCGACCTATGGAATTGTATGAAGCTGCTCGCATTGCGGTATAAAAATCGTGCAGGAATAATACCGCAAGAAATCCGTGTTTTGCCACAGAATCCAACGCACCGTGGCACGAATTTAATTGTCCTGTATCGTAATAGAAAAAAATAATAGTTTATCTACTCTCATATCGTAATATTCGAATTATAAACTTCAAACCGAGTTTATATTGACATACTTTATAAACACAATACCGAAATTTAAAAATAGAATCTCATTATAACACTATTTCTCTAACAAAATAATGCTATAAAACATTTCATCTACTCTCATGTCATAATATTCAAAGTCAAAGTCAAAGTCAAAGTCAAAGCACTTTATTTCAAGTAGGCCAGTTACAGGCACTTTTGAATTGTCAAAAGACAAAATAAAATATTACAAAATTATGGTGCTACAGTCCCAGTCACAAGACATAATAACTGTGAAAGTACCGTATATGCCCATTCCAAGGCGTAGATCTCTATGGAGAAGAACGGGCAAGAAACTCCATGGACACTCTTTTTCAATTAGGTAATTATTACAAATCATTTGTTACATCATTCATGTTGAGATTACACATTATGTGAGAACGATGTAGAAAGTTAAAAGTGTCCATAGTAAATATAAAAAGACAATTCAGAAATAAAATTAGAATCAATTAAAATAAACCATGGCAGCTAAGAGATGACCAGTCCCAACCGACAGCGCCCGTTCACGAACATGACACATGTATCAGCACCATTCAGCTCAACCATTTTGAAGGGAGCTAAATGATCCGACACACGCGCTACCATCGGCGAGACATTTGAGTGGGCATGACATACTCTCAACCACCGGAGTCATTCAAGTCAATAGAAGACGTAGGTATCTAGACAATGATAGCTGAAGTACATGGTACTCACACAATGCTGGCTATGCTGCTATATAATACTAGAAAGATTAACTCTATATAATGCAAAGATAGTAGCAATCTTCATCAGCTCCGACAATAACAGTAAACGATACCTACGACAGTCTTACCAAAAAATAAAATTTAAAAAATACATATAAAAACGAAATTAAAAAATAATAATATTTAACCTGACAGCAAGCTAATTTTGGTAAAAGAACACGAACATTGTCTTGAGTTCAACACAGCGACCAACTATGCTTATCATCTAAATAATCATTAATAGAATAGTATGCCTTAGAACAGAGATTAGCTTTTACCTTTGCTTTAAATGCGTTAAATGGCAAATCTAGAAAAGAAGACGGTAACTTGTTGTAAAAAGTTATACCAACCCCAACGAATGAACTATGCACCTTATGAAGTCAATGAAAGGGAGCTCGTAATTTGTCCTTATTTCTGGTGTTAAAGTTGTGAATATCACTATTGTTACTGTACAAATGAATGTTCTGCCTAATATATAAAATGTTGGCGAATATGTACTGTGAAGCCGCTGTGAGAAAACCAATCTCTTTAAAAAAATCTCTTAGAGAAACACGCGCACCTAATTGGTAAATGGCACGAACAGCTCGTTTTTGAAGCACAAATATATTTTGAATATCAGCGGCTCTGCCCCACAGTAGAATACCGTAGGACTTGATACTGTGAAAATAACTAAAGTAGACCAACCTTGTATCAACGTCAATGTATTGTCTAACCTTTCTGACGGCGTAGGCGGCCGAGCTAAGCCTACCCGCTAGGCTTGATATATGTGGCCCCCATTGAATTTTTGAGTCTACTGTTATACCCAGAAACACAGCTGAATCAACAGTTTCGAGCTTCTCATTGCCGAGCACAATGTTGGGACCCAGATTTCTAACATTGGGCAAAGCGAACTTTATGCATTTAGTCTTCTTGGCATTAAGAACAAGATTATTTGTTGTGAACCAATCTGTGACCATTGATAGTGCGTTATTCACGTCATCAAAAACTTGTCTATTCCTATCTACTTTAAAGATCAGAGAAGTATCATCTGCAAACAGTACAACGTCGCAAATATCCTTTAAATAGAATGGCAGATCGTTAATATAAACCAGGAATAAAAACGGACCCAGTATTGAGCCTTGAGGTACACCCAGCTCAACAGGTAACCTGGAAGATTTAGCGCCATTAACGTCTACGCATTGGTATGTATTAAGTAAATATGACTCAATTACATTTAGGGCTTCGTTTTGAACACCGTAATGGCGTAGTTTACGCAAAAGCGTATCATGGTGAACGCAATCGAAGGCTTTAGAAAGATCGCAGAAAACACCAATTGCATTTCGCGACTTCTCCCATGCGTCAAATATGTGTTTCAACAAAGCAACACCCGCATCTGTAGTCGAGCGACCCTTCGTAAACCCATATTGGTCATTGTGAAGGAGGCTATGTAAGTTAAAATGTCTGAGTAACTGCTTAAGAATTAACTTTTCAAATATTTTGCTGAATGCAGGCAAAATAGAGATTGGTCTGAAATTACCAATATCATTTTTGCTACCGGATTTAAATAGAGGGATGACTTTACTGCTCTTCATGAGATCAGGAAAAGTACCCATATCAATGCATTTGTTAAACGTAACAGCAAGATAGGGGGCCACAATGTCTATTATATTGCCCAAAAGTTTGGTAGATATAGTCATAGCCCCAGTAATCACCCGTGTTTTTAGATTTAAGAGAAATAAAAACATTAACTACATCACGAGGCGCTACATGCTCGAATCTCAATACATAACTACATTTAGGGACGCTACTATGCAATAGGTTTACAGCCTTAGACGGCGACGAACTTAAGGAGCAAGTCGACGTTGCAGGTATGCTCGTAAAAAACTCATTAAACGCCTCAGCTACGTCAGCTGGTTTATTAACTAATTTGTTATCAACCATGATCTCGAGTTGATTTTCTTTTTTAACCGATTTACCCGTTTCGTTGTTTATGATTTTCCAAGTGTAGTCTCACTTAGAAATTTTGATTTTGCAACACGACAAATCTTTTTAAATAATTTTGAATAATTTTTAACATATTCTAAAAAATTGTTATCAAACTTGTACTGTCTCAGACCATACAACTCATACAATCTCGCTCGGCTTTTATAAATGCCTGGTGTAGCCCATTGGTTGAAACCAGCGGAAGTCCCAGTAATGTTGATAGTTTTAGTTTTAAAAACGGATTTGTACTCATTTTGCACAACATCAAAAAGGGCCTCGTACATTTCATTTGGGTTCTCGTACTCTATAAACTTCAAAACGATTTTATATTGACATACTTTATAAACACAATACCGAAATTTAAAATAGAATCTCATTATAACACTATTTCTCTAACAAAATAATGCTATACTATAATACATTTTTTTTTCTATTACGATACAGGACAAATCCAAGAAGTTAATCACTAAGGAGTTTTCATCAATATTTTTTTTGTAATGCCATTTATAGTACCTATTTAAAAAGATTTGATTCCAAATTAACTTGTCTATGACAATGCCCGCTTCAGACTTATCATGCACTGCGATTTTTATTCGCGCGAATTTTGTCTCTTTCTACCTGTTCATAGAGCTCAAAATATTCGCGCGACTTAAATTCGCGCTGTGGTGCTGTGGATTCTGTTGCAAAACACGGATTTCATGCGGTATTTTTTTACCGCAATGCGAGCAGCTTCATACAATTCCATAGGTCGCAGAATGGGCAGAAAAATCGCGCGAATAAATATCGCAGTGCGTGTGCTTAGCCTTGTGCGGTATGAAACTGCACATAACTAGGTATTAAAACATTCGTGTGAATACTAATAAAAACCGAGCCGTACAAGTTATGTGCAGTTTCATACACTACTTTATCTACACTAATACATTTTGGGATTGAACCTACTTAATTTTTTTTTTTTGCATTTTCCATGCCATAAAGTCGTGATAAATGCATCATATAATAATCTCGACTTTGCTGGTAAGAGATTATGAGTAATTTCCTGCCCGCATATAAAATATTTGGCGGCGTCAATTTTTCTTCACATTCACTAATATCAGACATTTTAAGCAAGAATTTAAAAAAGTCATGAAATTCAGTACAGCGGAAACTGCAAAACGTATGAATGGCGCCTAAACCCAGCACATCACCGCATTATCCGCGCATGCGCTAAGGCTTAGCGCACGCACTGCAATATTTATTCGGGCGATTTTTCCGCCCATTCTACGACCTATAGAATTGTATGAAGCTGGTCGCATTGCGGTAAAAAAATCGTGCGTCAATAATACCGCATGAAATCCGTGTTTTGCAACAGAATCCACCGCACTGCAGCGCGAATTTAATTCGCGCGAATATTTTGAGCTCTATGAACAGGTGGAAAGAGACAAAAGTTCGCTCAAATAAAAATCGCAGTGCGTAATAAGCCTAAAGCGGGCATTGTCACAGACAAGTTAAAATTGGAATCATTTTTTTTTAGTAGGTACTATAAAAATGGCATTTCAAAAATTTAAACAATTGATGGAATCTCCTTAGTGATTAACTTCTTGTCCTGTATCGTAATAGAAAAATAGTACATTGTGATACAAGGGTGGGAAGTAGGTTATTGCAAACGAGTTGTCATTAACAAGCCCGAGCCGAAGGCGAGGGTTTTTAATGACACGAGTTTGCAATAACCTACACACCAGTGTATCACACGACGTTTTTCAATACAGTTGTGAGAAACAGTAAAAACAAATCAAAGAATTAGATTTGTTTATTCACAAAAAATAAAATTTTCAATATGGCGCGTTTTTGCAACTGGACATATTTTTTTACAAAGAAAACAGCCTATTCGATTTTTGACAAACGTTAATGTGAAAATAATTAACATAAAACTGTTAATTAAACATATTAAACAACTTTAAAAAAAAAATTGAGAATTCAATGCTAAAACGTACGGAATCATTAATTTTTCCTCGTATAAAATCGTATCCCATTTTATTCTATGTATTAAAACTCCTTGCTACTAAACTTTTCTTAATTGCCTTATGGTGCATTTTTGCAACTGGACTAATTTTTTTACAACGATATCAGCCTATACAGCTATACAGCCTATTCGATTTTTGACAAATGTTGATGGGAAAATAATTAAATTAAAACTGGTAATTAAATATATTTAACAACCATTTATAAGACTTTTGAGAATTCAATGCTAAAACGTACAGAATCATTCATTTTTCCTCTTAGAAAATCTATCCCATTTTATTCTATGTTTGAAAACTCCTTGCTCCTAAACTTTTTTAAATTGACTTATAAATTTAAATCTAAACTGCAAACATAATGATCGAGCTCGTAAACAAAAGTCACGACCGCGTAACAGAAAGATGCCTATGCGTAAGATTTGACTTTCGAATCATAATTATAGCCTCTGAAAGTACACCATGTTTAACAACTGTATTGAAATAGTACATTGTGATACAAGGGTGGAAAGTAGGTTATTGCAAACGAGCTGTTATTAACAAGCCCGAGCCGAAGGCGAGGGTTTTTAATGACACGAGTTTGCAATAACCTACACACCCGTGTATCACACGACGTTTTTCAATACAGTTGTGGGAAATAGTAAAAACAAATCAAAGAATTAGATTTGTTTATTCACAAAAATAAAAATTTCAGAAAATGGCGCGTTTTTTCAACTGGACATATTTTTTTTACAAAGAATACAAGGTAGCAAATTGTTGCCTATAAAATTCATTCATTGGCGTGCGCTGAGAAAACTATTGATGATAGATAGAAAATTATTAGGTAGGTAGGGTAGGTAGAGTAGGTAGAGTAGGTGGAGTAGGTAGAGTAGGTAAAGTAGGTAGAGTAGGTAGAGTAGGTAGAGTAGGCAGAGTAGATAGAGTAGGTAGAGTATGTAGAGTAGGTAGAGTAGGTAGAGTAGGTAGAGTAGGTAGAGTAGGTAGAGTAGGCAGAGTAGGTAGAGTAGGCAGAGTAGGTAGAGTAGGAAGAGTAGATAGAGTAGGTAGAGTAGGTAGAGCAGGTAGAGTAGGTAGAGTAGGTAGAGTAGGTAGAGTGGGTAGAGTAGGTGGAGTAGGTAGATCAGGTAGAGCAGGTAGAGTAAGTAGAGTAGGTGAAGTAGGAAGAGTAGGTAGTGTAGGTTGAGTGGGCAAAGTAGGTAGAGTAGGTAGAGTAGGTAGAGTAGGTAGAGTAGGTAGAGTAGGTAGAGTAGGTAGAGTAGGTAGAGTAGGTAGAGTAGGTAGAGTAGGTAGAGTAGGTAGAGTAGGTAGAGTAGGTAGAGTAGGTAGAGTAGGTAGAGTAGGTAGAGTAGGTAGAGTAGGTAGAGTAGGTAGAGTAGGTAGAGAAGGAAGAGTTGGTAGATTAGGTAGAGCAGGTAGAGCAGGTAGAGCAGGTAGAGCAGGTAGAGTAGGTAGAGTAAGTAGCGGCAGGGTAGGCAGTGTAGGCAGGGTAAGGAGGTTAGGCAGGGTAGACTAGATAGGCAGGGTAGGCAGTGTAGGGAGGTTAGGCAGGGTAGACTAGATAGGCAGGGTAGCCAGTTGACGGGAGCGAAGCCCCGCGGGTCAGCTAGTTGACTTATAAATTTAAAACTCAACTGCAAAACTAATGATCGAGCTCGTAAACAAAAGTCACGACCGCGTAATAGAAAGATGCCTATGCGTAAGATTTAATTTTCGAATCATAATTATAGCCACTGAAAGTACGCCATGTATAACAACTGTATTGAAAAAGTTATTTTATGATGCAGTTGTTTGAAAATCGAAGGAAAATGTTGCACTATATTGTTTTTTTTTTTTATTTTACCTATCCACGAATATAAAGTACGTGTTTATGCAATATTTTTTGAATTCATATTTGGAACATTACGTTGTGAGTGTAGATAAAGTTTATTAGGTCATGCGCACCCTCTATAGCCCAGGAGATTTCTTAATAGACTGAAAATTTTGTGCAAATTTTGACCAACAAAATTATGCGTGTCAAGAACGTTTCTTTTATTTTACGGCGAGGTTTATATACCTAGGTATTAATAAAAAGAAGCTGTATTATTGAATATAAGTTTTTAATAAGGACAATGTCGTCTTTTATTTGCATTATAATAAGATTTCTTTGAAAGCATGACAATATACAACTTGAAACGTTATCTGTGCATCTTCTGTCCTATTATTCTGGCCATTTCTCATCAGTTTGCGTAATAAATGTTGTCATCATCTCCGTAATCTTCTTCTTCTTCTTCTGGTTCTTCTACTTTCTCTTCTTCTTCTACTTCTTCTTGTTCGTCTATTCCTTCTTGTTCTTCTACTCCTTCTTGTTCTTCTACTTCATCTTCTTGTTCTTCTACTTTTTCTTCTTCGTCTACTTTATCTTCTTCTACTCCTTCTTGTTCTTCTACTTTATCTTCTTCTACTTTATCTTCTTCTACTTCTTCTTGTTCTTCTACTTCTTCTTTTTGTTCTTCTTCTTCTTCTTCTTCTGGTTTTTCTTCTGTATATTCTTCTTCTTCTTCTTCGTTTTGTTCTTCTACTTCTTCTTTTGGTTTTTCTTCTGTATATTCTTCTTCTACTTCTTCTTTATGTTCTTCTACTTCTTCTTCTGGTTTTTCTTCTGTATATTCTTCTTCTTCTTCTTGGTCTTCTACTTCTTCTTCTGGTTTTTCTTCTGTGTATTCTTCGTCTACTTCTTCGTTTTGTTCTTCTACTTCTTCTTCTGGTTTTTCTTCTGTATATTCTTCTTCTACTTCTTCTTCTTGTTCTTCTACTTCTACCTTGCCCCTTCTCGTTGCTCGGGGTTCGGCATCCCAGTAATCGTCGTCCCTAAAATATAAAATGTACGATCTTAAAACATATTATTACTTACAAATTATTCAGAAAACTGAACCAGTTACTGCCTTTTATTACAAAGTGGCTGCCGCTCGCGGCTACGCCCACTGTAAAGTTTCAACAAAATCAATAGTATTTTGCGTGAAAGGGTGACAAACAAAAACTTTCATATTTGTATTATTGGTAGGATAGTAAGGTGACGTAACCATCAAAACACTGAGATCAATGTCCTCTTACATCAACCTAGTTAGATCATAGCAGCCGCTGTCATATGTATGTGTGTTTGTATGTATGTTTTTGTTAATTCTATGTAGTGAAATACCCACACCTCAGAACTACACAAAATTGCAAAAAGCAAGAAAAAAAATGCTCAGCGAATTTTCATATTTTCATCCAAAAGTGGTCAAACACGAACACTATTCTACTTACTTTTCAGCATCACAGGAACTGCCCCTATTGAAGAAACCTGGCAGACAACCACCAAGTAGAGTAATTCTCTTGAACCGTGGAGCTCCTGAAGTGTATTGAATTGTCCTGAAGTGTCTTACAAGTTGCTTGGGTGCTGAACTGTCTAGTAACTCGGGTGCTGAATTGTCTGGTTGCTCGAGTGATGAGCTGTCAACCGGTAGCGCAGAACAGAGCGCGGCGAGTAACGCGACCATCACGAACATGATGAAGATCTTCATGTTGACAGGTGCTTACTACTCGACTGTTGTAAGAGAAACGTTATGACATAAAATTCTTGTTCGTGTCCTATTTATATAATTTAAAGTGTCTTACGGTAAAAACCATAATTCAAATCCAATACAGACGCTAGGAATTTCATGGATTTTATTTTTCCTGTTTGTTCAAGGTAATCCCATCAATGTAAAATTATACGTAATTACCCGGCTGCAAGGAAATGCTGTGTAGTCGGAGGATATTTATAGTTTTGGTCAGCCAGCTCGTGAATATGTATCCTCCGACTGCACAGGAGCTCGTGGCTAAATAATAACAGCCGCACGGGTCGATCATCAAGGTTAAGCAACGCTTGACGAGGTCGATCCGTGGATGGGTGACCATTTCAACATACCGAGTTTCCTCCGTGCCTCGGAAAGCACGTTAAGCCGTTGGTCCCGGCTGTCATTTGAAGATCTTTGACAGTCGTTACGGGTAGTCAGAAGCTTGAGATCTGACACCAGTCTTGCCAAGAGGTACCGTGTTACCCAGTTACTGGGTTGTGGAGGTCAGATAGGCAGTCGCTCCATGTAAAACACTGGTACTTAGCTGAATCCGGTAAGACTGGAAGCCAACCCCAATACAGTTGGGAAAAGGCTAGGCAGATGATGATGACTGCACAGCATGATTTTCTTCTTGTTTACATCTTTGCAGTCGGTTTTATTTTATTTTATTTACTTTATTAATAACTAGCTGTTCCCCGCGGCTTCGCTCCCGTGGCCCACCCCACAGGACCCCTTTTCGGGATAAAAAAAATAGCCTATGTCACTCAAGCATAATGTAGCTTTCTAATGGAGAAAGAATTTTATAAATTGGTCCATTAGGTTCGGAGCCTATTCGGTACAAACAAACAAATAAATAAATCAAAAAAAAAATATCTTAACTCTTTATAATATTAGTAAAGATATATTCCTTAACCTTTTTTCCCAACAAGGTGGCGGTTAAAAATCCTCAATTGGGAACCAATTTTGTTTTTGAAAGAGTAGGTACTTTTTTTTTATTATTATTATTGATAGGCTTGCCTTTGACCACTATCTCACCTGATGGTAAGCGACGATGTGGTCGACGATGAAGCACGCTTGCCTAGAAGAAACCTATTCACTCTTGACTTAAAGACTCCCAGGTTGTAGCCAACAGGAAATACAGACTCCGGCAGGGAATTCCACTCCTTTGCCGTACGCATAATAAAAGTATTCCCAAAACGTTTGGCGCGTATGGGTGGGATGTCCACCATGTACCGATGACGCATCGCCGTACGTCTTGTAGTCCGATGATGGAACTGGCTAGGAGGAATTAGTTCATGCAATTCCAACGTACACTCCCCGAAATGTAACCGATAAAAAACCGACAGGCTGGTAACTCTGCGCCGATTCCAAAGTGGCCCCATATTAAGGTTAAAATCTGATAAAGAACTTTGGAGATATACAACAGAAGTTTTCAATAAATGACGGCAATTTTTCTGGGATTGCAGAAAACGCAAGTCTGTTAATTGTTTACACCATTATATAATATCACGCCGGTATGCTCTAAAGGGGTACGCAGATGTGTACAGTAAAAATACCTACTTGTAAGTATGTTATAAAATATACCAACTAATTGTTTTATACACTTTAAGGCAATCTTGAACTTAATTTCTTAGGGTCATCAAATCTTTGCTACTCAAAGCTTTGAGAAATCGACTTACAGTCAGACATAAGCGGTTATTTTTTTCCATAGGCTCGCGTTTGCCCACTACCTCGCCTAATGGTAAATGATGATGTAGTCGACGGTGTAAGACTTATTATTATTAGTCGTAACTGCTGTGGAGCGACGCCTTTAGATCGTTAAGGACTAGACACAGTTGTTCGGAATATCCGAGCCAGGTGTTAAAAGGTGATATTCGAGGTTCAGTAACGCCTGCCAAGGTCGGTCTTCTTCTTCTTTTCGTAAGTGTGGCCACCTCTGGTATCAGAGTTAATTAAGCCCCACAGACCTCTGGCTTGGCTATTTCAGACTTACATTAACTATATAAGTCCAGGTTTCCTCACAATGGTTTCCTTCACCGTTGCCCTATGATGTCCAAGATGAACTTAGAAAGTACATAATTATGAATTTTCTGTGAGTGAAATTACCAAAGAGCATTCTCACAATCTGAGAAATTGGCTCTGCCACAAGGCTCTCTTACAACAACCTCAACACAAAAGCGTGAATTACTGTCGCATAACTTTTACCAGCACCAGTGAAGAGCACACTCATTAAAAGTTTGCGAGAAAACTAATACGCAACATTGTGTATTTATCTGGAAAATTAACACAGTCACATCCGGTGTGGAGAGATTATCGACTCGTCTCAAATTAAACGCTAGTCATGTGACGCGATTGTGAAATTCATTATTCCCATTAAAGCAGTGAAATCGTTCCAGGGACTGAGTATTGGCAAAACGGTTTTTAATCCTAAAATTATTATTTAAAGGTACTTTTTAGGGTTCCGTACCCAAAGGGTAAAAACGGGACCCCATTACTAAGACTCCGCGGTCCGTCTGTTTGTCTGTCTGCCTGTCTATCTGTCACCAGGCTGTGATAGCTAGACAGTTGTAATATTCACAGATGATGTATTTCTGTTACCGCTATAACAACAAATACTAAAACCAGAATAAAATAAATATTTAAGTGGGGCTCCCATACAACTAACATATTTTTTTGCCGTTTTTTGCGGTAATGGTACGGAACCCTTCTTGCGCGAGTCCGCATCGCACTTGGCCGTTTTTTGTTGCCCGTTTCGTAGATCTCTTCAAAAGAATGAACACAAATATTATTAAAATATAGCCTTGTATTTAGAATAATAAGTAATTTAATTATAACCATGCCTTTACTAAGATTGTGTCCAATAGCACTTTTAAGGTGAATACTCTTTGTTCTTGTGGTTATTTGGTAGCACTTTTGCGCTTTACACTATTCAAAACAGGAACAATTAACAATAGAAACCACTTCTATCTCCCCCTGTTTACTAACATACACTAGTGACGTCACTAAGCTTTCTTTTCTCACCCGACTTCACCCCGGGGGAGGTAAGAATCAAGCCACAGTCGCTAGCGTTGAACGGTTAATGTTACATGGTACCACGTTTACCCGGGTCTTCTGAACGTAACCTGTTGCTACCTAATCAATACCCAGGTATAGAATGACACGATGTAAAGGTTTCATTGGTATAAAGTTAGGGAAAATCTTTCACGCACAACGTGAAAGATTTTCCCTAACTTTATACCAATGTCACATTGACAGATAGAAATTGTTTTATGAGGTGCAAGTGACATTAAGCCTAAGGTGAATAAACAATTAATTAATTTCTCTGACTATTCTTAGTCAAACGACCAAAACTAAAATCGCTTATTTTAACCGACTTCCCAAAAAGGAGAAGGTTCCGAATTCGATTGGTTTTTTTTTTTATGTATGTACACCGATTACTCAAAGACGCCTGGACCGATTTAGAAAATTCTTCTTTTGTTTGAAAGGGTATACTTCCCATTTGGTCCCATAGTCATCACATCAAGATCTGATGATCGGATCTTGGAGAAATCGAGGGAACTCCTCAAATATTATAACGTAATGGCACCAATGATCGACTCTTTTAGGAGATAGTGGGCTTCTTTATAAAATTAAAAGTCATTTAGTCATCTTTAAACCAAAAGTTACAATTGAGTATTGTAAGGTATATTCTTGAGATAAGAATAGGGTGTATTGTTTGTATTAACTATACACAGACTAGAAAAAATACAATAAAAGAAAAAGTGTATAAATTACCAATTATCGACACTGATTCTCCAATAATCAACACCCAGTTATCGACTATTACCCGTAATGTGCATCTGCCACAACCAACCATGATACCTTAATCGGTATTTAAATAAAATTAACTATTCAAGAAGATGAAAGTTTGGTTAAAGGCAAATTCTTTAAGACCGAGTCTATAGAATCAAGGTCTACTAGATTCTTTGTATTTGTTATTTTTGCTCAAAGTCAAAGTCAGATATATTTATTTCAATTAGGCCAGTAAGCGGTACTTTTGAACGTCATACATATATGAATTAAAATTTACAAGTAATATAAATTGATACTACTACAAATTGGTAGCTTGTTATGGAAAAGAACGCAGAAGAAACTCCCACATTTACTCTTTTTAAAAAATAGGTGTTTTACAATATTTACATAAGTACATACATTAATAAATTAATATATGTGAGGACGATGCTCCCAAAAATAGCACAACACACTATACTACGTACAGGTATAAAGTAATAAACGCATTAACAGGTAAATTGATAGAATAGAATAGAATACTCTTTATTATGTACACCATATAAGTTACAGAAAGTATTGACGAAGAAAACATTACACTGGGTGACACAATGGGCGGCCTTATCGCTAAAAGCGATCTTTTCAAGACAACCTTTGGATGGATTTAAAAAATGAAAGGAAATACAGCACTGTAGGTAGTCTTTGGTGTACTATTTATAAATAAAAATAAATACATATATATTTATATTATATAGACAAATATATACAGTAATAGGTATGGAAAAAAAAAGCATAGAAATCAAGAATAACAACTATTAAAGAGAGAGGTAGTGATTCTTTACCATCGTTTTAAAAATGGACAGAGATTGAGCACGCCTAAATAGGAACATGGTTCTCACATACTTACAAATATGGCAAACATAGGTAAAATACCTAATTCAACAACAACGGAACAGTGTGCGAGTCAAATAAAAAAAAACTATGAATAGGAAAAGGAATATAGATATAGGCTGTTTCTGGTTCTTTTTTTTTTCGTCATCGTCTTAATTATAACTAATATCACTTTCAGCGTATAAAATCTCCACATCTGACGCTTCTGAAGTCAAACCTTCTTAAATGGTATTCTTTGCTTTCTCAATCTTACTTTTATTTTTCTTTTCATTGGTATGGCATTTCATAACTATTCTTTTAATGTATTTTTTCTAATCTCTTTTTTGCTCTTTCTTCTTTTTCTTGCTGTTTTTTTTATTTTTCTCAGTTCCTTTTATCTCGTGATATTCTTGCCAAGCTTTACTTGTTACTGTTGATGGAATTTTTTCACATTTCATTCTCTTTTTATGACCATCCAAATATTTCGGCCAAAACAAACTTCTCTTGAAAGAAGTTGGAACAATCACTCCCAGAGATTTTTCCAAAGACTTATTTTATGGTGTTGTGTACTGCAGTTCCATACTTCCATGGTACTAATGATAGATTGTTAGTAAGGCTATTCATTTCTATTACTATAAGGAAACCAGATGAAGATTAAGGTTTCGGTGGTGGAAGTGCTTGGCCGTTATGATTATGTTGTTGCATTTGGGAATATCAATTACGTAAGAACGATTGATACACATCGTCAAAGTTGTTAATACCTTTCATATAATGTTCTAAGCAGTAACCTTTACAAAAAACATTTTCTCGAAACAAACAGCGACTACAAAATTTCACAATTTCTCCATTCGTTAAAGAAATATGCATCTTCACTCCTAATCCCTGAGGCACGACAATCTTTAAAGTTTGAAACGTGAGTCATTTTCAATTCGTGTGCCTGTTAGCAAAGTTTAAGAAACCACAGAAATTAATCTAACTAGATAACGCAAGTCCCTACAACTGTATGAAAACCAAGCGAGTCAGTTCTTGACACATAATCTAAAAACAATCATTAGTATTTTTAGAAAGAAGAAGCTATTCTTATAGAACAGTTTTTAAATTGTTTGCTTGCCTATTTCTGCCCAGAATGTACATGGCTCACTCCTATCTACTCCACCTGTATTTTAAAGTAACCTTAAGCATTGCCATACAATGCTGCCAGTTTTTTGGGCACATTACCAGTGGACAACGACGTGCAGGAGTTTTTCGACGCTATATTTTAGTTTAGTTTATTTAAGTTTTAATTAGCGAGTAGTTTTTGTTTTCAGTATATATGTTTGTAGTCTATACAGTATTTTATACACTGTATATACTTTTATCTAAGTACTTTTTTTTTTACTTTGATCCCACTAGGTATGTGTTCCTGTATCGTGGGTGCGTTTACAAACATTTAAACACACGTACACAAGCCACCCAGATCCGGAACAGCCATACAAATATGCGTGCGGGAATACCCGCGACAAGCAGCGTAGCAGCCGATCGATCAACCACTACGCCAACCGTGTCGTCAAATTATAATTAGACTTTTCCATGTAACCTACATTCGTTGCAAATAAATGAGTTGATTGATTGATTGACAAATTTTAATATACTATATATTGACATTACCATGTTGCCATAGTCTCGACCTACTTTTTTAACCGACTTTCGAAAAAGGAGGAGGTTCTATGTTCGACTTCTTGTACGTTTTTTTTTTTTTTTTTTTTATGTATTTTCACCGATATCTCCGTCAATTGTGAACCGATTTTGAAAATTCTTTTTTTGATTGAAATAGTATGTTCCGAAATTGGTCTCATTTTAATTTGGTGAAGATCTGATGAAGAACTTCGAAGATATACAGGTACAGAACTCTTCAATAAATAACGGAAAATCTCTCGGGACTGCTGTAATCGCATATCTGTTTATTGTTTAGACCATTTCATAACATAACATAACGCCAGTACGCTCTTAAGGGGTAAGCAGATCTCTCATTGGATCGGTTTTGTTCAAGTTTCATGATATTCGGGTAATCTATTCTGGCGTTATAGGAAACTTACTAAACAACTTGCCTATTAGGTAGGTACAACTAAAAAGTGAAAAATAAAAAACTTTTTTACAAAAAAATACTACCGACTTCCAAATCAGAAAACTACAAAGTGAAAAATAACTTTATTTTTGGAAGTCGGTGTCCATAACGCAAAAAAAGTTTACCTACGAAAGACACCGACTTCCAAAAATAAAGTTATTTTTCACTTTGTAGTTTTCTGATTTGGAAGTCGGTAGTATTTTTTTGTAAAAATGTTTTTTATGTATTAGGAAGTTTTTGATGTCCGGTGGGGATTACGTTAAATTAAATGTGCCAAGGAAGAGCAACAGCAGGGAGTACACCCATTTTTAACACGCGAAGCATCTACATACATTCGCGTCATCTAGTTAAACTTATATCTGTGGAAAAAACAAAAACATTTTGTTTATTTATTCACAAGATTCAAATTGTTTTCGGACTACTAACTCGATAGAAACAGTCGGCTTCCAAACAACTTGGACCTGACTAAAAAACTTTCGGGCTTCATTAGTTAAATTGACAGATACACGTGGCATTTACAGGCTTTGGAAGATGATGAAAATACGAACTTTGATTGGTTTATTTTAATGTCGTACGCCCGCTGAAATTTCTCATCGGATTGATTACGAACTTGTATAAAAGTGTACAAGTGTGTGTGTGTGTTGTTGTGTGAGTGTGTTGTATAAAATCTTTCTGTATTGCTCTGTGCATGTATTACAGTGTTTGTGCACGACACCTTTAAAACACTGGGTGCATGTAGTGGGTGAGGTGACCTGACACCGAGCCAATCACAATCAAGTAGGATTTTTGAGTAAATGTATGGGGATGAACTTCTTTTATTTATATTACCTTTGTTTACATACTTATAACCATTCCTTCACTGTAATAAGATGTATTCGAGTCTATATTTTCATATTATAATATTTTTATTGTGAGATCTTACCTCTACGACGCATAAAATAAGAATAAGGTTTTCCGATGGTACCATTTGTTTTTATAGTAGTGAGGCGGGGGGCGGTGTCATATAAATATGCCCGTCACTTTTGACCGCGCGCCATTCCGTGATGAAGCGTCGTAGAGGGACGATCGATATGTTATTGTAAATATAATTTAATAAACTATAATGTTATTAAAGACTCGCCAGCTCAAGGCATTTGTAAAAGATTATATAGTAAATAAACATAATCGGGGGTGAGGAAATGGTCCACTGGCCAGCATTTTCTATTTAGTATAAAAGAGGTGGCACTGTTTGCACAATGTGTCAGTCAGTTTACAGTACTATACAAGTAAAGAAGTCTATGTACATAAAGAAAGCCAGCTCCCGAGTAATTTCCTCGCCGTCGTTTGCCTCCATAACAATTTTCTTCGCGTTTTATTAACGGAGTTAAGGCGATCCTTAACATTATTGGTCCTTCGAGCCGGATGAAAAAGTGACTAGAAAATGGTGCTAACGCGAAGTAAAGACGGAGAACAAGCGAAACGTCGACAGGAAGAGCTTAATGCACATAGGGCCGCTGAAGAGGCCGCGACTTCAAAATCGCCTAAAAGTGGCACGTCGAACACCGCTACCGAGACGTCGGGTACTAGCAGCGGAACTAGTGATTCAACGACCACCAAGGCGAACTCTTCGACTGAAACTGAAGATACCAATGCTGCGTCCCAGAAGGATCAGACCTCGCAGCGCACTTTGAAACCTGCAGACGCGCGGTCACGTCGCTCCGTAGCCTCCCGCAAGAGACTCCTCGCGGAGTTAGAGGCGAAAGAGCGACTAGCCGAGCTCAAACTCAAGCAAGCGCAGATGCAAGCTCAAATAGAGCTACAGGAAATACGGGTTCAACGAATTCAAGCAGAAGCCGACGCCTCAGATGATGAAGAAGAAGAATTAGATGATGACCTGGCTTCAGTTCGCATCAGCACTTGGTTGAAAGACACCGAGACGGACTGCACACAGCCAGCAAACATAGAAACACATCAGGTAGAGGTCAAGAAAAAGAAAGAAGTGCCCGTTGAAATTAAGAAGATGCAAGAAGATACATCGAAATTGAACCAGTCATTGATAGATGTTTCAACCCTAGCCGCCGCGTTATCCCAAGCGGTGAGGAGCACGAGGGAACCACCAAGGTATATTCAAGAGCTGCCACTATTCAATGGAAGCAGCGCAGACTGGCTCAGTTTCAAGGCAGCATATGAAGAAACATACAAGTACTTCACGTCACATGAAAACACAGCACGCATACGTCGAAGCCTGCGTGGTACTGCAAAGGAAGCTGTTGGTTGCCTACTATTAAGCCAACCAGATCCTGGAGTCGTCATAGAAGCACTAGCAAGAAGATTTGGAAGACCTGAAGCACTAATTCACGTCGAAATGGAGAAGCTGAAGTCATTGCGTCGAGTCACTGACAATCCACGTGACTTGTGCATCTTCGCTGGGAGAATAGCAAACATAGTGGGCACAGTTGAAGCATTGAAGAGAACACAATACTTACACAATCCTGAGATGGCAAGAATAATCACTGAGAAGCTCACTCCTATTTTGAAGAACAAGTGGTACGACTACGCAGCCGTTAAGAAAGAAGACGTCCCAGAATTAAAGAAGATATCTGCATTCCTGAATGAAGAAGCCGACAAGTGTGGCGCCTATGCCTTACCTGAACTGGCTAGCGACGAACATTGGGGAAAAGAAAGACAAAACAGGAAAGTGGAACGCACATTCACCACTGGGAAGAGAACAATGTCAGAAGATCAATGTCCTCAGTGCAAGCAAGACCATAAGCTAACAGACTGCAAGAAATTCTCCGCTCTCGACACTAATGCAAGATGAGAAGTTGCTAAGAAGAATAACATCTGCTATCGCTGTCTTCGAAGCAAACACCGACGACTTCAATGCAAGGCACCACCGTGTGGACGACATGGGTGTACCATGAGACATCATAAGCTGCTGCATCACGACAAGGAACAGATCAGCATGGATGACTCAGAAAAGAAAGAGATGACAACACCTGCAATAGAAGTCATATCAGCAACGAAACCAGGCGACCGTCGACGTGCGTACCTGAAGATAGCACCCGTCATATTAAGGGGGCCGCTCACCAGCATTGAAACATACGCACTACTAGATGAAGGAAGCACAGTCACCCTGCTGGATGCATCAATAGCTGACGTAATCGGAGCAGACGGCCCTGAAAACACAATGTGTATTCAAGGTTTCAGCAACGAGATGAAGTATGAAAACAGCAAGCTCGTCAACCTCAGTATAAAGGGAAAATACGCGGAGGAAGAATACAACATAGAAGCCGCGCGGACTGTCAATCGAATGAGCTTCACACCTGAATCAATATACGATCGGCACTTAGAAGATTGCGAACATCTGATCAACATCAAGAATCAGATTACATATCAGCACGCTTCACCGAAGTTGTTAATCGGACAAGACAACTGGCATCTCATCGTGTCAAGGAAGCTCCGCACCGGTCGTCGCAACCAACCAGTCGCTTCCTACACTCAACTCGGCTGGGTTCTTCATGGCTGTCATAGTTCGCTCACAGCCAAGATAAACTTCTGCGGGAAACTCCAGCGCAAAGATGAAGAACATTCTATTGAAGAGCTAGTCAAGAATAATTGCAAACTCGAGTCATTATGCATCGAGCCGCGAAGACCAAGAGATGATTCCAAGCAACGAGCCTTTGAAATCCTAGAAGATAAAAGCAAGCGTCTGCCAGAAGGAAGATTCGTAACCGGTCTTCCATGGAAGGAGAAGAACTACCAGATTCAGAACAACTACAAAAAAGCCGAAAAACGCCTGTGTTCTCTAGAAAACAGACTGGACGAACGAAACGAAGACTTCAAATCAAAGTATGAAGGAAGAATGGAGAACCTGTTCCAGTCGGGGTACGCAGAAACAGCTGCCATACCAGAGTCAAAGGGAAGAACATGGTACCTGCCACATTTTCCAGTTACCAATCCAGCGAAGCCGCATAAGCCACCTTGGTGGACTAAGAAAACAGCAGCCACGCAAACCAGGAAAGATATGCTTCATAACGCTCGTCGCTACCTCGAACTGCCCACTTCACATATATTCAAAGCAGAACAACTGTGGGTTCGAGCCAGCCGGAAGAAGAGCTTCAGAGCCAAAATACAACGCATCAAGGAGGTAGGCACACCCAGCAGCAACGATCGTCTCAGTCATCTCAGCGTATACCTCGATGCTGAATTGATCTCCAAGATACGTCCAGCAGTAAGATGTATTGTGAAGGGCTGTCCACCGTGCCGAATCAGAAAAGCGAAGCTTGCAAGTCCACCTACAGGAGACTTGCCACCAGCGCGCCTCGCACATCACACACGTCCCTTTACCTTCACGGGGCTTGACTATTTCGGTCCAATTGAAGTGACAGTTGCACGCCACCACGAGAAGAGACATGGGGCGCTCTTCACCTGCATGATTTCAAGAGCGATTCATAACGGAGTCGGGCGATGGGTGAAAGAGTATGTACCCTTACTCCAATACCGGCGGGAGCCTTCAAACACCGGAACCCAGCCAAAGGTCGGTGACCTCGTCATCATCTGCGACAGCAACCTCTCCCGCAATGCCTGGCCACGAGGAAGAGTAAGCCAGCTGTATCCAGGCGCCGACGGGGAAATACGAGTTTTGGACGTCACGACCAGCAGCGGCCACGTCCTGCATCGTCCGACCCGGAAGATTGTCGTGCTACCAACAGAGTCGCAGCGTGGCGACGGCGGGAGAATGTGCACGACACCTTTAAAACACTGGGTGCATGTAGTGGGTGAGGTGACCTGACACCGAGCCAATCACAATCAAGTAGGATTTTTGAGTAAATGTATGGGGATGAACTTCTTTTATTTATATTACCTTTGTTTACATACTTATAACCATTCCTTCACTGTAATAAGATGTATTCGAGTCTATATTTTCATATTATAATATTTTTATTGTGAGATCTTACCTCTACGACGCATAAAATAAGAATAAGGTTTTCCGATGGTACCATTTGTTTTTATAGTAGTGAGGCGGGGGGCGGTGTCATATAAATATGCCCGTCACTTTTGACCGCGCGCCATTCCGTGATGAAGCGTCGTAGAGGGACGATCGATATGTTATTGTAAATATAATTTAATAAACTATAATGTTATTAAAGACTCGCCAGCTCAAGGCATTTGTAAAAGATTATATAGTAAATAAACATAATCGGGGGTGAGGAAATGGTCCACTGGCCAGCATTTTCTATTTAGTATAAAAGAGGTGGCACTGTTTGCACAATGTGTCACTCTTCGCCAGCCGTCGCCCTGCGCGGTCGTCTCGCTGCCCGTCTCGCTGCACGTTGCCGCTCCGCTCGCTCGCCGCCACCGCTGCGAGCCAGCACTCATCGTCCCGTCTCGCTCTTGCGTGACGTCACTGCGGCCGACGCGCCCCCCGCCCGCCGCCTCACCGCTGCGCGCCCCGCGCCTCGCCCTCGCCCCGCCGCACATCTGCGGGTCGTCGCCGCGGCCGTCGCGTTTTCAAATCCACTTCTTGGGTGGTCCTTGGCGGATACCTAACGGTGTTAACTAACCCAAGGGGGTGCCGACCCAAGCACCCGCCAAGCCCCTTCAGGGCACGGCAGTCATTGGATTCGGGAGCAGGATCGTTGGCCTTGGTAGATAGCCTAGTCAACCCCTGTCTTCGTTCCACAGCAATCACCTGGCACGGTCGGTGTTTCTACCCCGACGTGCCAGACTTTCGGTACACAGTGGAGGGTGGCCCACCTTCGGTGGGTTTACCGGTACCTCAGGGCCCCTGTCACACAATAAGATTGGTGCAGGGTTTACTAGCTTAGGGCTCACCAGGCACACACCTCCCAGTCTAACCCGGCTGGGAGGGTAGGACCACACACCCCGGGCCCACCTACCCGGGGACTCTCTCTATCCCCTTCAGATAGATAAGATAGGGTATTGTTTACAATACCTTATCTTATCTTGAAAATTCTTATTTTTCTCCTTGATTGATTACATTAGCAACTATGCATCCTGTAGAGTTGCTGATGCTCCTCATCGAGGATTTGCTGTCGGACGATCCCAGTCCGCGCAGCGAAAACCTAGAAAGATACGCCACCATCCGGCAATCACTTGCCACCTGTTCTGCCTTAGGCACCCCGGCCCCCGATTCTGACGACGTAAGTCAAACCCCTTTTGTTGCCGACGGCAACAAAATCAAATTTCCGATAGTGGAAAATGTCCGCTCGAAAACCGTGTTTTCGAATCCCGCCTCCCCTCATGTCGACATTCCAATCGACGCTCCCATGTCAGATGACAACTCTGACAACTATTACACCGACGCCTCCTCCGCCTCAGAAAGCTGTAAAGCTCCCTCTGAGGCTATCAGAAAGAGGAAGAAAACAAAGGTGCACCCAAAGGTCTCTAAGGCCAAGAAGGTAGCCTCGTCCGCCTCCCCAGCTCGGCCGTCCACCTCCGCCGACGTGCAACCCACCCCCGCCACCGCTTCCCAGCGGTCCAGGCGTCCGGCTCGCTCCCCCACCCCCAGGAGCCGCTCCCGTAGCCCTCTGACTTTGGCCGACACTTCCCCAAAGTCGAGCCGCGCCCCCAGTCCTGCTCCTACTAAGAAGCAGAAAGTCCCACCCATCTTCGTCCACGAAAAATCTAAGTGGACCGACTTATCAAAAGATTGCGTTGATCGCAAAATCAATTTTCTTAGTGCCACCTCCTGTCAGGCGGGCATTAAAATCACTCTCCAAACTCCTACTGATTTTAGGAACCTGACCAGGCTCCTGAAAACCCAGAGGATCCCATTTCACACGTACACCCTCCCCTCGGAGGCGCCCGTCCGTGTAGTGATCCGACGCATCCCGAAGGAGATTTCCGCTGAGGACATCTTCGAGGATCTCGTCGCTCAGAAGGTCCCAGTCATGGCTGTCCACCGCATGCGTAAAGCTAGAGGCGGAGAAGCTTACGATATGGTTTCGGTCGAATGCGACCCAACCGAGTCCTACAACCCGATTTTTAGAATAAAATCGTTGTGCTCTCTGTCAGGGATCTCCATTGAGAAACCCTACCGTCCCACTGTTGTTGGTCAGTGTCACAACTGCCAACAATATGGACACAGTCAGAAGAATTGCTTTGGCCGCCCCAGGTGCGTTAAGTGCCGAGGCGACCATAGCACTAGAGAATGCCCCCGCCCCAAAAACCCGGCCGATTGCACGGAGCCTCCCAGCTGCGTGCTATGTGACCAGGTCGGTCACACGGCCAACTTCAAGGGTTGCCCTAGAGCCCCCAAGCTGGCGCCCAAAATGGCCAAGCGCCACGCTGAGCGCCAAGCTCACTCAGCTCCCTCCGGACTACCCCCCGCCCGGCTAGCCCCTCAGAGGACTTCGCCATGGGGCAAACTAAACCACCAACAGGTGGCTCCCCAGACCGTCCAACGGCCAACCGCAGGCTTGCTGGAACAACCCACTCCGGCCCCCCCTCAGGCTCCTGCCGTCCCCAAGCCCGCTCAAAACCGGCAAGTGGCTCCCGCCACTGTCGCCGCTGAGAGCCTGCCCCACCAAAACCCCGCTGACAGACGCTGCGTCGCTGATGTTATCATCAGCGCGTATGCCGTCTGGATGACGGATGAGGCCAGATCGTTGGCTGCTGAGATCAGAAGGATCGAAGCAGCCGGTGATATGCCCGCACCCGAGTCCAAGGATCTTTTCGAAAAGTACCCAAATATAACCGAGGTACTAGATAGCCTCGTCTTTAGAAATGGTAAATGGGTGCGCATATAAGTCGCATTCGTTTACCATTTCCGTTAGGATTTCGCCAACTGAGGCTCATCCCCGACCCCCCATGATCTCCACTCTGCTCCATAAGAGCCTAGGGAGTAGGAACAATGTAGCATACAGACCGATTCGTTCAGTCCTCGCCGCCGAGGCCCGTCGCGTACTCTTTCAATTAAAGCCCGCCAGCCCGCGAAGCTGAGCACTAGTTAAATTATTAGATCTCAAAAGGAGTTTCTTGTCCGTTCTTCTCCACGTAGGTAGTTTCCGAACGGATGGTAAAATCACTTGTCAGATCCAGCATTGCCTGCCCCCCCAGCGACGCCCTGAGCCGAGGTTCGACCCCAACTGGGGTAGCCCTCAGCGTTGTCGCTTAGTTTTAGAAATTTGTGCCCAGCTGGAGGCTATATAGCTTAGTCTCCACAGGGAAAGTCCGGTTAAGTAGTTGTCAGTCGCTTTGACCGAACTACGAGACGCCCCGCAGAAAAATAAAAAATAAAAAATGCACAATGTGTCAGTCAGTTTACAGTACTATACAAGTAAAGAAGTCTATGTACATAAAGAAAGCCAGCTCCCGAGTAATTTCCTCGCCGTCGTTTGCCTCCATAACAATTTTCTTCGCGTTTTATTAACGGAGTTAAGGCGATCCTTAACAGTGTTATTTTTTTTTATTGGTTTGCTGTTATAGTATAAGTCGTCATCATCAATGCTAACCTGATAAAACCCCTTAGAGAGAAACTTTTTGAGTGTGATTTACCTTGTCGAAACTGAATTAACTTTCACAGCTAAAATAATAAAACTTGGCGAGATGTCAACCCTATGCCTAACTGTGACTAAATTTATAAGTAGATTCTTGTAACTGCTACAAGAACCTACTTATAAATTTATTTACGACTAGCTGTGCCCGCGGCTTCGCTCCCGTCATCTGTCTGCCAGCCCTACCCTACTTACCTTCCTGCCTATCCTTACTGACCTACCTACCATTTTCGTTTCTATAGTCATCATTCTTTCGCGAAGAATCTTAACACCGCCATTCAGAAAATGACTTCAAATGCACAACGCCATCTATCGAATATCGAGTTCAACTGTCCGAGTATCTGAATTTCGTGTGTTGTGATAATTTTACTTCTTGAACACTTTAATTTCATCTAACTGTTGATAGAATGAACAGATTGCGATGAAACAAAAACTAAGTAATTCTTCAAGTTACGCACAATTTTTGTGTATAAAAGGTATTTACATTGATTTCGTACATTTCACGTGATGCGTGCAAATAAACAGACAAAAAGACAAAAATTCCAAAAATAGGTTCTGTTGGTTATCCTTCAACACCATGGCGTATTTTTTTGGAAATATTTTCGATGTTCAAAAATTACTTTTCTACAGATTTATTATATGTATTGATGATTGATTGATTGATTGATATTGATCAAAGACTGAAACTTCTGGAAATCTAAACAAACTCGACGAAAGCCCTACACGCCCTTCAACAAACTTACAATATTCCGTTAGCATTTTATTTTAAAATTCAAATTTACTTACGCGTAACAACTCGCAGCAATTAATTCCAGAATTTCATACGGTTTCTGTATTTCATAAAGGACCCCACACCAAATTACTCAAACGAATCGATAATCTTCCACTGTTTCTTCTCCATTGCAGTTTTAAGCCAACCTCGTCAGCTCATATCACCTTTACAAGCGGTAATGGATTAACAACTTCACGATGCAGTAACCTACAAGGCTATACCCTAATTGAATGGGTTGTGCCGTTCTCAACGTGACTTGGAGGTACAATAAGAGATCTACTTATACGAAGCGAAGGCCGTGGTACAGAGGCACTTTTAAATGAAATTTTCTTTACAGTAGACTGCCAAGATGTCATTAGAGACGGGGTTAAGTGCAGTCTGCTGGTCCCATAAGAGCACATTATGTATTAAAAAAAGTTCATCTACTTTCATGTGGAGTTTGTACTAGTGTATGCGTATGCCTTGGAATTTCATGGACAGAATTCTGCAAAAACGCCTCCATACTCCAAGACCTCAGAATCAAACATCGTCTATCAACATTAGTTCAGTCTCGGATACTGAAATTCTTTGACCATGTTTCGAGGCGAAACAACGGAGCCATAAAGCGGTTGAGGCGAACCGCATGAGGGAATCGCAGCGGAGACGCCCTGGGCGTCTGCCCTGGGCGTCGGGAGTCACAAACTGATACCCAGCCACCGTAGGCGCGATCTTACGGACGGCGAGTAATGGGTAGCTCACCATCCGATAAGGACCAGGCCCGAGTCGACGGCGTGTAGTGTTCCACGCGCGCCTCAAAAGATTCCTGTATGAGTCGGGAATAAATTTTAAAAAAGAGTGACCGCGGCCCTGGCTCAAGCAACTAAAGGAACACGGGTGGGTTTTAGTCAGTTATTATTACATACCAGAACTAAAAAAAATGTGCACCTGGTGGTTCAGGGTGGACCAGTCAGATCTAATCCATGGTTGGAGGTGAAAGCTGTTAAGAGAAAATATGGGCAGACAGTGCCTACTGAATTTCCTTAGTAAAAAGTCATAATTCGAGGTTTGGCTCTCGTCTCTCCAATATTGTACCAATTTAAAAGATATTCCATAAACTGGTAAATTAAGATATATACTATGTCCCTGTGTTTTACTAAATATTTTGATAGGATTTATTCTTCCATCCGTAAAGTTATACTCACGGTAATTAGGTTGTAGGTACACAAAAGTGCTTGCTTATGATGTTGTTTCCCAGAAAAGGATCGTCTTTATACAGCCATCCGCTTTCTAATTCTAATTCTAATTAGTTAATTTCGTCGAGGCCGGCAAAGGGATTATCCTAAAAGGGGCAGCATCCTGCTGCTAATCTGCTCATCTCTTATTTTCTACTATATATACTTGCTTTATACATAAATACATACATACATAGACTGATAAACATATTACCCTCCAGTCGGGTAAAAAGGTAATTACCCCTGCCCTTTTTACGTTGACAGCAATGTGGACGATTTTTCTGACGCCTAATGAGGCGTCAAAAAAAACGTCCACATCGCTGTCACGGGAAAAGTGCCCAAAATGCTGGCAGCATTGCCACGTTGGATGGCAATGCCGATTCTCTGGCCGAAGAAAAGCCCAGCCTTCTGGTCACGTGAAGAGTCGATCAACATTTGCTTACATATATCGAAAAGCTCGATGAGCATTCTGACCCCATGGACCTAATGTTTCAACCCTAAACGGCTCAAATATGAAGCTTTTAATAAGGTTGTTGTATTTACGCCGTTTGAGATTTTCTGCACCAGAAGCAGCGGCCCCAGCACAGCCCGCCGTGCTAAGAAGATGGGATGGTGAATAAGAAAAAGAAAAAATTGAAAAAGTGAAGAAAAAAAGGAAGTGTAGTGGTGAAAGTGTGGAGAATGGAGTATGAAAGGCAAAAGTGGATCTAACGGGATCTAAGGTAGCTTTGATGTGATTGTATGAACGACGATCAATCCGTCTGCCAACCGTAACAACACAGCATCCATAATTTTAATTAACAGGCTATTCTACGTCATAAAATAAGATTACCCGTTCGTTAAAACAGTGCTTATTCAAGTGAAGAATGCATAATTTGAATTAAATACCCTAGTATTAATAGATAATTAAGTAATCTCATCTGTGGGTGGGAAGTTGGAAACGAGCTGAAATAACATGTCATTTGGGATCGTGTTTCTACCTAGTTCATCTGTTCCCAACAATTAGCGTAGTTAAAAGAAGAGCATCCTTAAGGGTACACTAGTCGACAACGGCACGAACTATTTTGTGCGCTGGGTTAAAATGCATTTTATAACAACCGACAACACGTGCGGAAGAGATAGATGCTGTGATGAGCAGTAGGACTTTTGCAAATTTGTAGCGAAATGGATAATGATTTAGGACGAAACCGAGCGCGCGAAATTTTATAAACAGGCATTTGGCTGTCTAGATATCATGAAATAAATTGTAGTTCTAAAAACTCAAAAACACGCTTTAATGGTAAATTGAACTAAAAAGTCGCTAATCCTGAAGATCTTGGTAAGGCTAATGGGGCAAACAATTTAAACGCGCACGGTAGAAACAACTTTTATTACTTGTAAATTTAAATTTTTGTTTGACTTTCAAAAGTACTTTGACTTTGACTATATTATTGCAAAGTTTCAAATCAATCCGACGTTTTGAAGTGGGTGAAAATCACGTTCAAAGATTCCGTTACATTGATACATAATGACATAGTTACATACCAAGCTAATAATAAATTGTAGTTCTAAAACCTAAAAAACACGCTTTAATGGTAAGGATAATGGAAAAAACTGTTTAAATTATTGCATTGTCATCGGTCCTTGATAAGTGTGCAAAGTTTCAAATCAATCCAACGTTTTGAAGTGGGTGAAAATCACGTTCAAAGATTCCGTTACATTGATACATAGATACATAGATACATACATACCAAGCTAATAAAAGCGTGTTAAAAATGACTAAATCTATCTGTTCAAAATAAAATTATTTGCATTGTTGAACTAATAATCTATCCCTGTATGGAGGCCGTTTTGCAATTTTC
The DNA here is from genome assembly GCA_948252205.1 of Orthosia incerta. Classification (NCBI taxonomy): domain Eukaryota; kingdom Metazoa; phylum Arthropoda; class Insecta; order Lepidoptera; family Noctuidae; genus Orthosia; species Orthosia incerta. Next base: position 4,140,497 of record OX411750.1, on the reverse strand, counting down.
CGTTTTCTTATGGTATTTATTCGCGCCCAAAAATGCGTCAAAATTACTGTCGAAATGTGGAACTTTCGACGATCATAACTTTGAAATATTTTCTTTTTTTACTTTTTTGCTTCCATACAGGGCTAGATAATGATGATACAAATTGATAACACTTTTTATTTTAAACGTACATCGTCAAACAGTGGAATAATCCTTAGACTACGTTTGTATGGCAGAATTTTCGACTAGTGTAACCTTAAGTGACTTTATTTATTCTCGTACAGCATTTCCGGGGTTTGATTCCCGGGTTGAGCTGCAGTGTCATTGGGTTTTTTCAACTTTGTATTTTTGAAATAACCCGATTGTTTAAAAAGCGAACGTCGGAGGATACTTATTCGCGAGCTGTCTGACCAAAACCAGATGTTTCCTCCGACTGCACAGCATGATTTTCTTCTTGTTTACGTCTTTTTAGTTCGCTTTTTAAACAGTCGGGTTTTTTGATCTTTTTAATGAACTTTTTTATTTACAACTTTTTAGTTATTTATTATGTAGAATTAGGTACATTTAAAGGCTCAATCTCAGAATACATATAAGTATTATATATTTTTAAAATCACCTCTTAAAACCCTTTAGTTTGATACTCCACACAATGGGTTTGAAAGAAAAAACCCCCCACAAAATGGCGGCCAAAATCCGCCATGTTTTTCTTTTCAAATTTTAATGTATATGTAATCGATTGTCGTAAGAATCAATCAAAATCGCGTTTAGGAACAAACATACATACATACATACATAGCCTGATTAACACATTACCCACCTTCGGCAGTCGGGTAAAAACAACCCGGAGCCTGGCTTTGCTACCAATAGATGGGACTTAACCTTTCATGAAACCCTTCATGTGTTTAAGACGTGGGTCCACGCAAGATACGAGGAGGGATCAAAAAGTAGTGAGAATGAGATAGAATATAATGACTATTGATAACTTAATAATTTATTTTTCCACATAGTTTCCGAGTCTCTCTACACACCGAGTCCAGCGCTTTTCCAAGGCTTCAATCCCTTTCACAAAAAAAAAATTGTTTTGGTCCTGCAAAAAGCTCTCCACGGCATCCATCACCTCGTTATCGTCTTCGTACCTGTTTCCCCTTAAGTATTTTTTCAATTTAGGGAACAGATAAAAATCGCTAGCCGCCAGATCTGTTGAATAAGGGGGGGTGGTCAACTAATACGAAGCCAGCTTGCTCAATAGCAGCCATCGCAACTGCCGACCTGTGCGCGGGTGCGTTGTCGTGATGAAACAGCACGCCCTTTCTAAGTTTCCCTCTCCTTTTCTCTTTGATGGCATCAAAGAGAAAAGGAACTTCCTCAACTTGGGAATCAAAGCGACAATATCCCTTCTGAGTCCCAAAATATTGAGGCCATAACCTTGCCAGCCGATGCCACGACACGAAACTTCTTCGGGGTCGGTGATGATGGCAGTTTCCATTGCGAAGATTGCTGTTTTGAAAATAATGAACCCATGAGATTGCATAATGATGGACCCATGTTTCGTCCATTGTTACGAAACGAGACAAAAAGTTTTCAGAATCTTCTTGAAACTTGTCCAACAATATTTTCGAAACGTCAAGTCGATTTTATTTCTGACTGTCGGTTAACATTCTCGGCACCCATCTTGCGGAGACTTTTCTCATATTCAAAGATTGTTTCAATATGGATTGAATACTTCCATATGAAATGCCCGTTTCTTGAATTAAGTATCGGATGGTAACTTTTCGATCGCTCAATACAATTTTCTCGACTTTCACAACATTTTCTTGGGTGACTGACGTCGATGGACGGCCGCAGCGATGTTCGTCTTCCGTGCTGGTTCTCCCTACTCGAAATTGAGAAGCCCACCTTGCGACAGTGGAATAAGGTGGAGCAGACTCTCCTAATGTTGCCTCCAAGTCGCAATGAATCTCTTGCGTCGTTAACTTTTTTAAACAGAGGTATTTAATAACGGCTCACACTTCGTTTTTCTCCACTGTCGAGAACATGTTCCGACACGAAGCAAACAAATGACTACATTAAAAAAAACAAAAGAGAATCGATGATTTTTTTCTTTATTAATGTAACAAATATGTATCTGAGCTATGCCTGCCAGTATTTTATTTTCTTACCAAGGAGTATGTCGTTCTCACAACTTTTTGATCCCCCCTAGTAGAATGGCTTTTCTATTGCTTCGGTTATTGCGGTTACACCAATGGGTAAACATACAACTTGGTATATAAGTACACAGCTGCCCATAAGTAGGTATGTAGGTCAGGGGTCAACAAATACTTTTATTTGGGGTCCGATTCTTAAAAATACTATGAACGTCGGCCGCTGGGCCTTATAAATATTTGATAAATATATGTAATAAACAAATGTAATCAACAAAAGTAAACTTACCTACCAAAATTCTACTGCCTACTAATATTATAAAGGCGAAAGTTTGTTTGTATGTTTGTTACTCTTTCACGCAATAACTACTAGACGGATCTGGGTCAAATTTGGCACAGAGATAGATTATAGTCTGGCATAGCACATAAACTGCTGCCGCTGGCAGAAGCTAGTTGTTTTTTTATAATTTTAATGTGAAAAAAGTCCGAAGTATAGAAAAGTTGGTACAGACTATTGTCATTCTACCCCGGTAGGTTCCCGCTTTGTCGAGGCGGGGGGGCTCAGTAACCGTGGCTTGGTCACCCACGGTGAAGCGAAGGGGAACCCGAGGAGGGGCCGCTCGTCAGGGCTTTTGCCGATTAAGCCGATGACGTAGCGGCCAACTAGTAGGTTGCGGTGCCGCTTGGTAACAGGTGACATCGCAACTGAGGCGGGTCGCGATGTCTTATGGAGATTTCCAGGTCCCATACGATATCGCGGCTGAGGGTTGGAGGCCGCGGCGGGAGAGGAGTGCCGGTATTGCGGTGCGCCGCTCTCCCTACCTTGCGCGGCCTAGACGGGGTCGCCACCGTCTGATGGTGGACGCGGTGGGGCCGCAGGGGAAGAGGAGCGTTAGCCGCTCTCCCTATCCCCTCCGGCCGCAAAATGGTAGGTGGCGGGGCCATTGACCTCGACCCGTCACAGTGGGACCAAGGGTGCCATACACGGGGTCGTCTGGCACCCATGTGCTGAATTGGTCCCTGGGGTGGTCACGGCGTACAGTGTGTTCTGGTGCGCCGGTGATGGGGGGTACTCCCCCGAGGAGGGTCCGGTGACGGACAGCCGCGGCGGGTTCGCAGAGAGTGCTAACGCGTGCCCGTGTTCCCGCCATAAGCGGCACTGGAGGACACCGTGGAGTTTTAGTGGGTTAGAGTCTCACATAACTGCACTATCTCCCTGTGGTAGTACAGTATGCATGAGCATTTCTCCAAGCAAAAAAAAAAAAAAAGACTATTGGCATTAAGTCTTGGAGATGTTCATCGGTAAATCTACTCCGAAATTGAATAGAGTTCTATCTGGATGCGAGACGCACGGGACTGGTTAAGTGGCGACACTTGGGGAGGCCTATGTTCAGCAGTGGACGTCTTTCAGCTGAAATGATGATGCTGGCATCTATCTTGGATAGGTCAACAAAAAATAGGTTGGCGGTCCGCCATTTGGTGACACCTAATCCAGGTTGAGAAAACGTGATACTTTTTTTTTTTTTCCGGCGTAGAAAATTCCTAACGCATACCGCACCGTCCGGGGAGACGACGCGGTTATGTGGGGCTTGCACCCACTAACAACTACGCCTGTGCACCTACTTTCGCCTTGATGGGTGGGCCGCGAGAACTGCTACGCATGACATTCGCGACCCATCCAGCGTGGCCCTCTTCTGGGCTCCCTCTTCTTTGCCCGCTGCCGGGCTCCCTTCTCCTTCGGCGATGTCCGGGTGAACTGGGACATCACCACAGCTCCAGGGGCCGTGTAGCACGAACGATAAAGTCCCCGACCTATCGTCCGCTGACCCCTGTTATGGTAGCATCAGGTCGGCGTTTCGCCGCCTGAGCCGTCCTGCTCTTCTGCGACGAATTGGGTCAGCGAGAGAGTCTGCCTCCCTGACCCGCTCCGCCGCTTCTTTCTGCGAGATAACATCCTCGCAGAAAGACGCAACCAGATCCCATGCCTCTTCACTGCCGACCATGGCCCTAACAATGGCCGGCAGTGACAGGTTTTGCCCAATTTCTGCCGCCAAAACACGGCGGCGTTGCGCCTCCCAGGCAGGGCACTGCTCGAGAGTGTGCAGGGCCGTGTCTTGGTTGCAACCGCACTGGTGACTCACGGGGGTCGCCTCCCGTCTTGCCACTGTGTGCAGGTATTTACCAAAACAGCCATGCCCTGATAATACCTGCACTAAACGGAAGGACAACGTCCCGTGTCGCCTCCGTATCCACTCCTCAAGGATTGGCTGGATAGCCCCAATAGTCCAGTGACCGGCGCTGGGAGTCTCCAACCTCTCCGCCCATTGCCTAATGATGGTAGTCTGCGCCTATCTGCGCCACCTCATCACCACTTCAGGTGGCGGGCCACTACCGTTCTCCGCACGAATTGCCGCACTTCGTTGGTAAACTTCGGCGAGCACTCGCGCCTCCAGATCCCACGGGGGTGTTCCTGCTAATACGAACGCCGCTTCAGCTGAGATTGTGCGGTATCCGCGTATTACCCTGACGGCCATGACTCTTTGTGGTCTCCGCAGCTGAGCCTTGTTCTGGGCAGTCAGGGAGTTCGCCCACACTGGGGCGCCGTACAACGCCATCGAGCGCACCACCCCTGTGTAAAGCCTTCGGCAGCTCGCACTCGGTCCACCCAGATTCGGCAGTAGCCGACTTAGGACAGAAGCTGTGCCAATAAGCTTCGGGGCAAGAAGGCAAAAGTGCTCGCCGAAGTCCCACCTACGGTCTAGGACCAGGCCCAGATATTTCATGTGCGTCCGCACCATAATTCGCTCACTACCTAAGGTGATGTGAGCGCCAGCCGGTGGCCGGCGGCGAGGCCCATAAAATACCAGGGCCTCCGTCTTCTCGAGCGCCACCCGAAGACCAAGCGCTTCGATGCGGCTAATGACCAGGGACGCACCCTCAGTGGCCAAGTGTGCCGCCTCTTCAAAGTTTCCTCCCCGGGCTGTGATGAGAGTGTCGTCAGCATAACAAATGACGCCCAGCCCGGGTGAGAGATCGCCACGAAGGGCCCAGTCGTACCCCACGTTCCACAGGAGTGGCCCGAGGACCGACCCCTGTGGAACACCGCACGTAAAACGTGATACTTACCTTTATTTTATCCAACCAGTAATTGTAATCCTCTACTTATTGTTTTGAAAGCCCCTTTCAAAATACATCAGCTTAATTTACTCGTACTTTACCTAACTGAATTAGCCCCAATCTGCGTCTTTGAAACTGACAAGCAATACAAACCAATATCTAGAACAAAAACAACTTATCGTACCTTCTTGTAAAACAATAGTATGAGATCCCACTGCAAAAACCTGTAGGTTATTTGTTCTTGATGAAACTTAATTTTTATGAACGATCCTTAACAGTAGAATAGATTTCGGCAGGGTTGTCTGGCCGCATCTAGTCACAAACAGCTTTTCATATTTTTGGAACGAAGTTCCTTATCGCGCGTTGCGAAAGGGGGCTAGACGGAAAAAAATCTCACGAAAAGTTGTAACGACACTTTTTGCTATAGTTGTAAGCCGTGCGGCGTGCGCGTGTTTCGTGCGTGTTCTAACCTATACGCTGTTGTGTTTACGAAGTCGAGAGAGTATATATACATATATATATACATACATGTATATATGTATGTGTATATATATGTATATATATATGTATGTATATATATACATTATATATATGCATATATAACGCCAGATGCACAAAACCCTCCACCACAGGCCGACTCGAGTCGACACTACTCGAAAACCGACCCCAAGCCGCAACTAATAACGAACTGGCGATCAAATCAGAAAACCTAATAACCTCCATATCTCGGAAACGGTTGGAGCTAGCTCAATTCTGAGTAAAAATTTTCCCCCCTGCCGCCTGTCGCTTCTAGCCGGAGAACAAGGTAGGATAACCCCCCCCCCCCTTAACTGTTCACCTTCCCCCCCCGCAATTTTTTTTTACCCCGTTCTAAAATATCAACATGAAAAGTCTATAAAATCGTGCAACAAACCCCGAGATGTTGCGAAGCTGTGATAGCTTGACATTTGAAATTTTCACAGATGATGTATTTCTGTTGCCGCTATAACAAAAAAATACTAAAAACAGAATAAAATAAATATCTAAGTGGGGCTCCCATACAACAAACGTGATTTTATTGCCGTTTTTTGCGATAGTGGCTGGTTGCCGCTTTTTATTCAAATTGCTTCACATTCTTTCAAATGTCGTTGGATTTACTTGAAAAACTTGTATATAGTCTTGGAGCTTAACTATCAAACATACATTTCAATTTATTTAATTAAGGTCAGATATTTCCAGACCTGCAGCAATGTACTATCAAGTATATGTGTTAATGTTTCCAAAACAAAATACATTAATTTCTCCAATTACAAAATGACAAATGAAGCAATGAAAATTTTTGGACGGGATGGTAAAATTGAAGAAGTTGACCATTCGAAATTTTTAGGCATAGTGATTGATAAAAATTGTAATTGGAAAAAACATATTATAGAAAATATATGTAATAGGCTAAACAGCTTTGCATTTGCACTGAGAAATCTCAGGAAAACTGTTGGACACAATGACACTCTATTGGCTTATCATGGATATGTCTCATCTGTGCTGAGATACGGTTTAATCATATTATGAGGTAATTCCACTGACATCAAAAAGGCATTCATCGTGGAAAAAAAGTGCTTACGAGCGGTGTTTGATGTTGACCCATTAGATCCTATTTTTAAAAAAAACATACATTATTAACATTAGCATGCTTATATATAATTGAAATGAGAGTATTTGTAAAAAAACACCCTCACCTATTCAATACAGCCGATAGCGAAAATGTTTATAAGGTGGGTAAAATGTCAAGGGATCCAACAAAATTGCCAATGCCAAGATGCAGAACAGCGTACTGCCAGAAAAACATTGGTCGAATGGCAATAAAGATATTTAATAATATACCGAAGGTTATTAGAGAACTGCAAACCAGCTTATTTCAAAAGCATCTTAGAGCATGGCTTATCGAAAGTTGTTTTTATACTATTGAGGAATTTATGAACTCTAGGACAAATGGGAAAATTGCATGACATGAAAATTAAATTTGACATGTTTATTTTGATCTTTTTTTTTTTTTTTTGTATTTTTATGACCTGGTCACATGGACCTTTAAGTCAAGTCTTATTTTATTTTCCAAAAACACTGCACTATGTATCACTTCACTCTTTATATCGATTTAATCGTGTTTTTAATATATTTATATAGCGGTTTGAAAGTGTTTTTATCTTTTAATAATTGTTTGAGTGGCGGCGGGCGGGATGAAGAATCGCATTTAATGTTCACATCACTGAGTTCACTAGCCAACACTAATCTGTCAAGTAAGAAGTTTTGACAGTCAAAAATAAGATGCTCCATGGTTCCTTCTTGGGATTCACAATGTGGGCATGTATTACTTGTAATAATACCAAGTCTAACAAGGTGTGACGGTGCAGTATTATGGCCAAAGCGCAATCTATTTATCGTAGTGATAAAGTCTCGGCTGGCTTCCTTCAATTTATTGTACCATGGTCTAACAGGTAATCTTTCTTGAATACTTCCATACCACTTTCCTTTGATGTCTTGGTCTTTCTTCCACATTTCTAACCATAACTTACATATGTTTTCATTAATACATTGCAGGAAGTCAGTCATAGGAATGTCCATTACATTTCTAACATCAACAGCATTATTACCTTCATATGCGGTTTTATCAGCTGCTTCATTGCCAGAGATACCCCGGTGAGAAGGAACCCACAGGAAAGCAATTTTGATGTGTTTAAGGTAATATTGATGAATTATTTCCTTGATAAAATACAGAATATAATTTGACTTGAAAGAAACTGTAAGGTTAGTTAAAGCTTTTATCAAACTCAGTGAATCAGAGACTATTAAAAAGTATTTACAATTGTTAATTTGGCGAATATGCAATAATGCCTGATAAACCGCATATGCTTCTGCAGTGAATATAGTACATGTATTGTGCAGAACAAAGCTTCGAGAGAATTTTCCAAGTGGGTCATATATAGCAGCATGCACATGATCACTCCCTTTACTGCCATCAGTGTAAATAACATAATAATTTTTATTATCTGCCAAAAACTGTAACATTTCTAAATTATTATTAATGGAATTTTGCAATACTTTTACAGGATGTGAAATACACTGATAAGAGAAGGAGTAACAAGGCCATGGGCACTGTTTTCTAATACCAGTAAAAATATTTTCTGTTTCTAGCAATATTTTGGACAATGTTGGGGATTTGGCATTCAAGATGTCTTCTCCTGTTGTTAGAGGCCCAGAAGTTCTACTTACAGAAGGTACAATTTTGTTTATTATTTTTCGGTTGTTTGAAGCAATTAATTTAAGACAGAATCTCTCTGCAAGTAGAATACGTCTCAAAATTAAGGGCATAATTTTAGTCTCCACTTCCATGGCCCTTATGGGAGTAGAGCACATTGCACCAGAAATTATTCTCAAAGCCCTGTTCTGTAATAGATCTAGTTTATTTACATGAGTACTATTTATATACACTAGTGAACTATAATCAAAATGACTTCTTACTATACTTTTATACAGAATTGACAATATTTTCGGGTCTGCTCCCCATGAGACACCTGCAAGACATTTAATTACATTTAAACCTTTTAGAGCATTTTTTGATAAATATTTAATATGTTCCTCAAAAGTTAATTTCCTATCTAATACTATGCCTAAAAATTTCTTTGAATTTACTGGATTTATAAATTCTCCGTTATAAAGAACTCTTGAATAAGTGTTTTCCTTTCCAAATATCATAACACTGCTTTTGGAGGGATTAATTTTTAAATGTAGCACATCATTATAATAGTGAAATAGTTGGCACAAGGCTCTATTAACATTGTCAATTGCAATTTCTACATTATAATTACTACTGTACAAAACAATATCATCAGCAAACTGCAAAATATCTACATTACTATTTACAAATCTCACTTGTGTATATATTATATAGCAAAGGAGACAGTGTAGCACCCTGCATTGTACCCTTAGATGCACATTTTGGACCATGCAATGTATTATTATGTCTTACATAGAGTGTTCTTTTATTCAAAAAATTATATATCCACTTACATAGTTGACCAGGCACACCTAACCTAGCCATAACTTGTACAAGTATAGCCGGATCTAGACTGTCAAAAGCACCTTGAACATCTAAAAATACACAAACAGTATGTAACTTTCTCTCTTTTGCATGTTTCAGGTCTGAAGTTAAGGAAGTGAAGCTGTCTGCACAACTTCGCCCTCGACGAAATCCATATTGTACATGTGGAATGATGCCGTTAGATTCCATATACCAATCCAAACGATTTTTAATCATGTTTTCAAATAATTTACCTAGACATGAAGATAGTGATATTGGTCTATAAGAGCTGGCAAGCTCTGAAGGTTTATCTGGTTTGAGTATCGGAATGACACATTGTGTTTTCCATGATTGTGGAATACATTTAACATGCCAAAGTAAATTAAGAATATTAAGAAATATTTTTTGTGCAGATTCATCTAAATTTTTAATTATATGATAGGGGAAATCATCTAAACCAGGTGTTGTGTCTTTTCGAGATAACAAGCTCATTTTAAATTCAGACCATGTAAAAGGATCTAGCAAAAATTTTGAATTTAGATTATCATTATTTAATTCGAAAATATTGCCTAAACTATTATCATCAATTAAATTGCTATTATCGGATAATTTATGTAGAAATTGAGAAATAAACTCATCAGTATATGATTTATTGCCAGCTCTTATACCTTTGAACATTTTAAGAAGATTCCAAATCTTACTTATAGGAGTGGTTCTATTAAAAGTGTTACATAAGTTACCCCAACCTATTTTTTTTTGTTCCGATATGGTTCTTTTCTTAAGTGCATCTTTTCTTTTATAATCTAAATAGTTCTCCATAGTAGGTTCACTTCTATAAAGTTTCAATGCATTGTAAGAGGCAATTACACTTTTTTCACAAATTTCATTCCACCAAGGAGCTGGAGGTCTACTTTTAAAATTATTTGGTTTATTAAGTTTAGGTATTGTCATATCTTTTAAAGTATCCAATCGAGAACAAAAATCATTATAGGTGGAAATAGGATCATACAATTTTAGGACTAAATCATTAAATATTGTTTTGGAAATAGTTTTATACTTTTCCCAATCTGCTTTTTTATATATAAACCTATCAATAGGGGGATTAATATGATATTTATCTATATGTAGTGAAATCTCTGTTATTGTTGGGTAGTGATAGCTGCCCATGGCATCATCATGTACAGACCACTCGCATATTGATGCGAGGTTAGCACTAATAAAGCTAACATCAATTGCAGACGGATTTCGTCTCGGGTTGTTAACAGTTGTAAAACTGCCGTCATTTAAAATACATAAATCCAAGTCATCAATGATATTAAATAAATCCTGACCTCTGTTCTTAGTGGATAGACAACCAAATGCAATGTGGTGCGCATTAAAATCACCACTGACAAATATAGGCTTTGGAAGATCATTAATTATATTACGTAGTCTATTGATCCGTATATGCCCACTACAAGGAGGACAGTATACACAAAGAATAGTCAAGCTACCATGCGCAGTAGATAAGGACAGAGCAACAGTTTGAATGTCTTCATAAAATGTAGTGTTCAAAACTTTGTACTTTAAATATGGTTTAATCAATATTGCTACACCATTATGAGTATTATTGGAATTTTTACTATAAATATTATATCCAGGTATTCTAAAACTATGGTCTTTAAACCAGGTTTCGTTAAGTAGGCAAATGTCGATATTTTGTTTTTGTAAGAATTGAATCAATAAGGGTTTTTTACTATTAGCGCTTTGAATGTTATACTGAGCAATACGTAGCTTAGACAGTGTGTGACTTGAATCCATTACTTTAGATTTTTAAGAAGTGTTTCTTTAATATTATTTACGGTGGTAGGCGTATTATCTCCCTTATTACCCAGTTCCACCAACGTCTGCACCAGGGCCATAAGTACATCGTTGTTGGCAACTATTTGGGCTTTGATGTCAATCTTAGGAGGGACATCTTTAGATTTATTTACAATTTGTACAGGATTATTTACAGATACAAGCTTATTTACAGATGTATGTACAGGCTTATTTACAGATTTTTTTAAAGTGTCAATTGGTTTCATTTTTGGAGGTGGCAGAGGTGGGAATTGTGTATCGTCATTCATGTTTTGTTTCGTCAATGTGGCACTTGCATAAGTAATCTTATTTTTCTTTTCTAAAATTTTATTTAACTTAATTGGACATAATCTAGATATTGCAAGATGAGGCCCGCTGCAATTGCAACAGCAGATCTCTGTTGGTCTATCACATTCTTTATATAAATGCTCACCTCCACAAATGGAACATCTTTGTTTGCCATTACATATCCTAGCAGAGTGGTTAAATTTAAAGCAACGGAAACATTGCTGTAATGGGGGTACATATTCAAAAACTCGGTACGAAAACAAATCATATTGTACATTGTCTGGAAGTATATTCGAAAGAAAAGTAATGCTAACTGTTTGTAGTGGTACTCGCCCTTGTCCTACCTTCTTTGTGAATCTTCTTACAGCTATTATTTCATAAATTGATGATAGTTTAGTGTAAAGTTCTTTGTTAGAAATGTTTGCTGGTACAAATCTGATTATACCTGTTTTTTCTATTTGCGCAGCCGGAATAAATGCTCTTAAGCCATGTTTGTTGAGAAAAGCGCTGTTGTTAATAAAGTTATTGGCCGTATTACACTGTTTAAATATTACTGCTATTTTATTTGCATTGATGCGTTGTATAGCCGTCACCCCTTTTATTTCGCTGGAAAAAATATGGTTCAGATAGATAGGGCTCTTGTTGCCTATTCTATCCTTGATGTTGATAGCTTCAATAAATACTTTGAAGTCTAAATAATTGGCATTTTCTGAGTAAAGTCTTTTATAGTCTGGTTTAATATACGGAGAGTGGTCATGCTCACCGCCGCCGCCATCCATGTCCATGTCTCCGGCCTCTGGCCGAGGACGTTTATGTGAGGTGGGCGGGTTACCCCCGCCCTCCTCGTTTCCTACCATTTTCAAGGTTTGCACACCTAGTAATGTTATTTTAGTTCACTTTTAAGCAAAAAATCTAGCAAAATTTAATTTAAAAGAAATATGAAATTTTTTTTTGATGCACTCTTTTTCAAAGTTCCCGCCAGAATCGTTTATTTTGATCGAATAATTTAGATCTCATGTTAAAGTTGACATTCTATACAATTGGTATTTTTTTTTTTTTTGTAGTTTGATTTTTATTAAGTATTGTAGAAAATTTTTGATTGATCATTTCTTTATTTTTTGACATTGGAATTTTTTCCATTGAATAAATTAGAATTTATTAATTTGTTTGGTTCTCATGTTAATTTTGACATCTATGCAATTTGTAATTTAATTATTTTTCTTTGACATTTGTAATTTTATTTTATTATTGTATTGTGGATGATTTTTGATTTAGTATTTTTTGACATTGGAGTTTATTGTTTTGTTTAAATCGAGTAAATTAGAATCATCATGATCACAAAATTTGCATGCCGAATTTAGTAGGCGGAATATGATCAACTATTGTGTGTGTATTATAAGATCTGTACCAATATGGTATGGTAAATAAATTAATCTATCTATCATTCATGAAAATTAAGTTTAATCAAAAACCCATATTTCCGCAGTCGGATCTTAGGCTAAACATGAATAATACTGTATAGCACAGACGATGATACTGTTCCTTTTTTCTGGTAAATAAATGAGTAGGGTTACCAACTTTTCAGTTTTCAATTAAGGAGACATGGCTCGTGGCTAAATTGTAACAGCCGCAGGGGTCGATATACAACTTGGGGGTATTTAAGCCAAGACTGAAACGGTTACTTCTAGGCAAGGGTGCTTCACCGTTGACCACGTCATCGCTTACCATCAGGTGAGATAGTGTCAACCGCAAGCCTTTCAATAATAACAAAAAAATAAATAATCTATCCATTAAAGCCCGAGACGTGCTGCCCGAGACCCCTCCGAGCTTCGGACAGCACATTAAGCTGTTGGTCCCGGCTAGATCTGAGCCAGTCGTTAGACAATAGTGAGAAGCTAGGAAATTTCGCAGCCAGATTTGCCAGGAGGTGTTGTAATTATTCGCAGGGCTATCAACTAAATAAGACGCGATATTTGCGATATACCATGCGTTACTGGGTAACCTGGTACATCTGCTGCTTATAGCACAGTTACAGTAACGTAGTTGTCCCGTCTACAATTCTGGTATTCAAAGGCATTTAGCTAGATAAGAAGTCGATCCCAACGTAGTTGAATAAAGCCTAAGAAAATGACGAAAGACATCAGAATATCAGCGCAGCATTATTTTCTTTTTGATATCGTTGCACATGCTGAGATGGGAGCCTTTTTGGCCTCGCACGGGGTTATTTATTTTTATTTTTTATTATTGTTTGTGTTTTTCTTATCTCTTGTCTCCTGTGCGGGTCACAAATAAATATTTTTCTTTCTTTTAAATAAAAGTAAGTTATACCATCCCTTCTAAATGATAGCACTGTAGGTTGACCTACATTGAAGTAACCTTGAGTATCACACCCTAAGTACTTGACGTAATTATTCCACATTCACGCCTCCACTGTTTTGGCGTTCAGTCGATTTCCATTAGAATTAGCATACAATTTGCTTATGTCTATACTTAATATTATATAAAGAGGTAAAGTTTGTGAGGTTGTAGGTGGTAATCTATGGATCTACTGAACCGATTTAGGTGAAATTTGGCATGGAGATAGTTTGAGAATCTGGGAAGAACATAGAATTTGTAAAAATTAATATATGTTTCGGGCTATTTACCATGTATATTAAGATTTTTGCTGAGAGCTCGATATTTCGGCACCGTTACAAGCGCCATGATCACGAGAACTAAAGTCTTTGCGGGTGGGTGTTATTTACGAGCTGACATATCTGTCTACCCTCACTCGTTTTTCACGCACGATGCCGCTACTACCAGAACTTTTCTCACTAGTCACTCGACACTGTTCTCGACAGACGATGCTCACTGTATCCACTTTTGACACTCGTTCAGTAGTTTTACGACCTTTACATAGTTGAACCACTGGATTCCAGGCTCTCGACAACTGAAACCCGTCGTCCCTATTGAAATTTTTGCACTAGGTTATTTCAATTGCTGCCCGAACCATTCTAGGTATGTAATGTCGTTCAGTCGAGATAACCTGTGGGTCATGTAAATGACCAAAATGAAAAAAAATAATGATCACTGATTGAATGATGAATGTGTATTAATTCTAATGATTGTGACCATGTCAGCTTAAAAAAGAATTTTACGATACCGCTGAATTTTCAAACTAGAGATTAATTCCGATGAAATGGCAGTTTTTCCTTTAGTTATTGAAGCTAATTTAATTTAATATGTTGTCAAAATATTGTCTTTATTTGCTGTTATTTTGTTCAACTAATCAACAGCTTAACAGTATTATACAACTCCTCTTGTCGTGCTCTCTGTGCAACACTGCACCCTAAAGGACCTTTGTAACGTTGACGATGTAGCTGAATTCTGGTCAAAATATATTTAATTTTGGAATCATCGATAAGATGAAGAAGATTATTTTTATATAATCGACAGCTACTGGACAATCTTATCCTCCTCTCCTCATCCCCATCTATTTTGGATCAAAGTAGCATGTCTTCCTCTTGTATTCATACATGCAGCTATTTGCCGACAGCTCAATAGATACTTCCTTTCTTAGACAACATATGTATCATCTTTCACACAATTCATTCTTCGTTTCCTTGATCTTCCTCTACTTATAGAGGTTTGTATGAATGAGGATAGTTTTATAACCACTCAAAACTTTACTGACGACCTTGAAAGACTTGATATGAATTTCAGCAACGTTGCTGCCGTATTTTCTAAATATAAGTTACCAACTGAAACTTGGTAAATTAAATAGTTTAAGTAGCATCAAGCAGCTCTAAAGATAAGGATCAAAAAGCTTCTGGATACTGCTGTTCTTGTTGAAGTGGGCAATAACAACTCTTGGACTGTCTCTTCAAAAGCCGGACGATGGACATCCCTAGCGAAATTTTCAGTTTGCGGCGGCAGCGAATCGAACAATGCTTCAAGTACTCTTTCAAAACTTCTTTTTTTACACAAAATATCTTTTATACTTGAAGAAATTGAAAACAAAAAGCTCAAGTACTTAATTAAAGATAAGAAAAGTTGTAATAATTCATGCGACATTAGAGGACATTAGATATTTATAACATTTACGGACAAGGCTGCCAAATACTAAAAGGAGCGTTTCTAAATAATTATTCAATATTATGGTAAAAGCCGAATTTAATCAACAACTTAAATATTAAGGGGTTTGTAACATGAATAAAGCTGTTTAACTAACAGTCTCCAAAGTGTTGCTTATAATATTAAAACAAAATATACGTAATGTTGATGACCGGTTTTACCAGAAGACACATAAGTAGACACATTTGGAATATCTTATTCTTAACGAAGCTCAGTCCTCTTGACAACAGTTCAAAAACATTCTCCAAATATACCTACTGTCAAACTGAATACTGCAATCAGTACAATAACTCTAATCGGTCAAACGCAATCTGTGTGTGGGCGCCCTTTGATGACATAATATTATCTGTGTACTAAACCGGTTGCCGGCAACCGTATCACAGTCAATATTTTATAAACAGTAAGGTATCCAGCCAGTACCGCGCCAGCCAGCCAGCTGCGCCGACGCACGGCTGTCAACGAACCGACGCGCGACGCCATCTTGATTCTATTTTCAAAAATGTCTTTGAGGTTATTCTTGTTTCTGGTCTTCGTCGGCCTGGTTGCCGCTCAAGCCCCGAACCCCACGATTAGAGTGGCTCATGGCGTCCTTCAGGGTGCTTGGAAGATTTCCACGAAAGGCAGGTCCTACGCCAGCTTCCAAGGAATCCCTTATGCGCGGGCGCCGATTGGGAAGTTAAGATTTAGGGTAAGTTTGACCGTTTTTTAACGAAGTTGTTTACCTAATGTTTATTACTGATTTCATTTGAAATCAGCTTGTGATATACTCGGGCTATATTTTATACACGAGTTCCATGCTAAACTTGTTTAAAACCACCCGGTGTTTGAGCAAAGTGGCCAAAGAGTTCTTGCGACGTCTTTCAAACAAATGGGTGTTAAGTTCAGACCCTGCCCTTCCAGAACTTTTATGGTAATCGAGTTTGCCATAATTTATAGAGGTTAGGAAGTATGGGAAATGCCACAGCTTCCCTAAAGAATCCTTATTTATTCGCCTTAGGCGGTAATAAAAAACATGGATTTTATGGGCATTAAAGTTCGCTTCGGCAGTTAAATCGCGACTAAAAATAAATCTTAGGGTCTTTTTTTTCGCGGCTTCACTCCCGCAGCGTATCCCACAGGAAACGAGCAAATTTTTTGAATAAATAGTTGCCTATGGCACTGGGTAATAATGAAACCTTCTACGTGTGAAAGAATTTACGTACACGGATCAGTACTTACTTCCAAAGATAACCTGGCACAAACAAATTGTAGTTTAACCTCTTCATATTATCAATTTGGATACTCGTACTATATAAATGTAGATATATAATAATATTATTTTTATTATATATTTTTTTATTTATTTAACCATTTATGCACACACACATATACAGACAATAAGGAGGAACAGGAAAATAGGTACATAGGTGATGCTTATTTCTAATGAAATGCTGGACATACCTGCGAATAAAGAGGAAAAAAGAGATGTAGACATCGTGTGTAGAAGGGAAAAATAAACACATAAAACAATTCAGAGCTAAATAATATAAAATAATTATTAGATACAAATAAAATATACTGTCATATACCTGCATACATACAAATAAAATAAATATTGTAGCAATAACTACCTATATTACATTTTATTATATTATAATAAAATAAACAAAACAATATTGTATTGTAACTTTGTCACAGTATTAGTTTCCATTAGCTGTTATTACTAAACTACAAACTGTTTTTGTATGGTTGACCATGAAAACAGAAGCGTTATCGACGTCGAATTAATTAATATTGTTCTGATTATTATTGTCCTTGAAAGTTCCATTTAACTAATATTATAAATATAAGTCTGTGTGCTTAGATGTTTGTTACTCAATCACGACTTACCGGCTTAAGACGACGACAGTCGCCAACGACCGTGAGGGGACAAAACGCGCACTTGTTGCACACTCGCGTGACTTTAGCGAATGGGGTACCGTACCCAAAGGTTAAACACCCTATTACTTAGACTTCACTGTCCATCTGTATGTCTGTCACCAGGCTGTATCTCATGAAGCGTGATGCCGATAATTTTTGTTGCCGCTATAACAACAAATACTAAAGACAGAGCAGGGGGTTCTGTTTTTAGTATTTGTTTTTATAGCTCCCATACAACAAACGTGTTCTTTTGCCGTTATTTGCGATAATGGTACGGAACGGAACCTGTCGTGCGCGAGTCCGACTCGACCTTGGCCGGATTTTTTTACTTTCCTATATTTCTACGGCAAAAAAAAATGTATACAAATAAATAGCCTTTGAGATGGTGAAAATTTCATTAAAATACGCCCGTTGGTTTTGGTGCGATTATCGTTTTTTTTGTCTGTCTTAGACAACTTTACAAATTAATTGAACTATGTTGTACGAATAAAGCCCATAATATTCATAGATCATATTATAAAAAAATGGTCTTAAGTAACATATATTTTTCCAACAAATTACGACTAGCCGTTTACACGTGATTCTGATTTTAAAATCAGTATCTGCGCCTTAACGGATTTGAATGATATTTGGCACACGGTTAGGCCGGGTCCTGCCCATAAATTTATTTTTATTACATACATACAGCTATCTTTACAGTTGCCCAATTCATTAGGGTAGAAAAAAATATTACAAATCAATCATTTAGCACAATTTATAAAATTCAATTAACACAATACAATTCAATAAAAAAATATTGAACGAGAAAAAACTTATCATTTGGGCATAGTCGCGGGCAGAAACTAGTCTACGATACATTTACATATTCGTGTGCTATATACGCTCGTGGAAATAACATAAATAAACAAACATAAACCGTTTACATAACATATTCTATCGTTAAATATTTACTAATCACGTCTCTTCAATAAATGTTAATAGCGACTCGTGAGGTACTATATCCATAGTAATATTATATATGCGAAAGTTACTCTATCTATCATTTGTTTGTTTGTATGCGCATAATCAGCCTATAACGTTCTCGCTGCTGAGACACTGGTCTCCACGTGCCTCCACTCTGTGAGAAGGAATGGGATGTTTGTCTGTGTGTTTGCTAAATCACAGCTGTACAGACTTAGGAGAAACTTATCACACGAGTAAACAATGTCTTGAATATGGGCTGCGGGTACCCGTAGGAGGAGGAGGTAGGAGTAGGTGCCCTTAGGAGATACTTTTTACCCGACTGCCGAAGGAGGGTAATGTGTTTATCAGTCTATGTGTCTATGTATGTTTGTTCCTATGTGGCGTTCCAGATACCCGTTCACCGATTTTGATGATTCTTACGTCAATCGATCGTCTTAATCTTGCGAGTGTCACTGGCTACATTAAAATTGGAAAATAGATAAATGGCGGCTATTGGGCGCCGTATTGTGGGTCCTATTTTTTTTCCCTTCCAAACCCATCGTGTGGGGTATCAAAAGGGTTAAAAGAGGTGATTTCAAAAATATACAACACTTATATGTTTAAATGTAGGTACCTAATTCGAAAAAAAATGTTAACTAAAAAGTTATAACTAAAAAAAATTAATACAAAAATCAAAAAAACCCGACTGCTGAAAAAGCGAACTAAAAAGATGTAAACAAGAAGAAAATCATGCTGTGCAGTCGGAGGATACATATTCACGAGCTGGCTGAACAAACCCAGTTGTATCCTCCGACTGCCGATGACTGACGGTTTTTTGATTTTTCCCTTGGGATATTTTCCAACTTTCACTTGGGCAAAGCCGCTGTCAGAATCAAGTATTATAAAAATGTTAATGGCATATTTTTTTTTTAATACTTCGAACACTTAATGCCATTATAATAGGTTCTGGTAAGCATTTTAATTACGATTTAAAATGCTTACCACAAATTAAGACTATGAAATGTTATGGCAACAATGATTTCAGTTTAATTGTTGTCATTTTATTAATCAATTCGAAGTCCATATCTAGACAAAACAACGCCAATTGCCTTTTCTTTTATTTCAAGGTTAACGTTGATACCTAGCGCGAAAGTAGGTATGCAAAGTAAGTTCACCATCAGATAACAAAAAAATAAAAGCCATTAACACCTGTCTACCAATGTATGCCAATATTTCGAAACGATACGAAAAAAATGTAAAGGCAGTGTCGCTAACACGATCAAACAAACGTATCGCGGTAAGGGGCGTTCATGACCCTTTCACTTGGCTTCATTCAGTAATGAGTTAATGTCACATAAACACGTGGACCGATTTACATGATTTATGATAAAATAAAATGGTTCTACGCCTATACCTTTCATTGGAGAACAAAATTATCAAAATATCCATAAACAAAAAAACATGTTTTCAAATTACGTATACTTTTTGGTAGAAGTCGGTTCAAGGACTTTTATTTTTTTGTTATCTGTCGGAGACTTTAGCTGTTTCCCTCAGCTACGCTCACTTCACGTGGCATATACACACACGATGCATTGGTCAGTCTTGCATTTGCTCTAGAAAGAGATTAGCCCACTGACACTCACAGATTGTATTGCTCTGTCACTGTTAAAATGTTCTTAATAGATTCAGTATTGCCCCAGATTACCTTTTCTAAACCTTAAACAACCAACAAGCGATTTACTTCTTCATATGATTGGTTTACGTACTACAATATTCCTAGTTTATAGTTATTACTAGCTGTCTGCCGTGTCCCTCCCTACTTACCCTACCCTACACACATGATTGTTGCGTAACATTAACCAATTACGCAGCGCACGCAACGGAAGATCTAAGAGGAATAAAGCCACGTTTTTACAACAATTTTCATTGATACTCCGCTCCTATTAGTCATAGCGTGATATAGATAGCCTATAGCCTTTCTCGATAAATGGGCTATCCAACACAAAAAGTTTTTTTTTAATTCCAGAGATAAGCGCGTTCAAACAAACAATCAAACCTCCACTTTTTTGTAGACTCGCTGTCCCCCGCGGCTTTGCTCCCGTCATCTAGCTATCTTCCTACTCAGCTACACTACCTACCTACCTTACATACATGATCGTTACGTAACATAAACCGTTTACGCAGCGCACGCAACGGAAGCTCTCAAAAGGAATAAATATGCTATAGTTTTACAACATTTTTCTTTCATGTTTCGCTCCTATTGGTCGTAGCTTGATGTTATTATGTTAGAGCGCATTCAAACAAACAAACAATCAAACTCTTCCACTGTATTATATAAGTATAGATTATTGCCATTTGGCAAAGGTCTTTAGCCTCATAATGACAGATATTCAAGAATAATATAAATAAACAACCATGAAAATTGACAGCTAATTTTTGATAGAAAATCTTTTGGCATTGAATGTTTTTGCATATGCAGTGACACGTTGTCACATCAAACGCAAAAAGAAAATAAAACAAAAATAAATAATATTATACCGGTAAACTTTTATATCGCGATCTTCTAAGTCTGCCAAGAGTTTTAACTTCTCTTAGCAACTAATTTCATTACGGATAGGTAGTAAAATAGTTTCCTTGGAGATCTTACCTTTACATTATTACCCATCGTGGTTTTCATGGAGGCCATTAAAGATTTAGGGGTACGGTAGATAAATTTACTGCTACCTAAGTTTTTGAACTTCGTGTGATAAGGTGAAATATTTTATTTTAATTTTTTATCTATACTAATATTATAAAGAGGAAAGGTTTTTTTGTTTGTTTGTTTGTACCGAATAGGCTCCGAAACTACTGGATCGATTTGAAAAATTCTTTCACCAATAGAAAGCTACATTATTCCTGAGTGACATAGGCTATTTTTTAATCCCGAAATTGGGTCGTGTGGGGTGGTCCACGGGAGCGTAGCCGCGGGCAACAGCTAGTTAACTATATTTTTATGCTCGCGTAGTATCTGTTTGAAAGATCTAAAAAATTTAGACTAGTTTCGCAAAAACTGCGGCCAAAAAGTGCGAGGGTAAACAAATAAATAAATTTAGAAAACACTAATCTTACCTGCGACTTCACCCCGTGCCGTACCTCATGAGTACCGTTTATCAGCTATAGTGTTAACTTCCATCAGTGTAAATATTTTTTTCTCAAACATGCATGGAAATATTGTCATTATTTTAGAAAAAAGAACACGCGAAGTACTGAATTTACGGACAATGAAAATCAAATCCATTGCTGGAGCGTTTTTTGAATTTGGAACATTTCAACGCTCCAGCAATGTTGTATGTAACGGCGGCGTGCTGGGGTTATTAGATACTCTTTGATTGGATCTCTTTTATCATTCTTGGCGTAAAGTAAGTCTGTTTGCTTAGTACAAATTGCGTTCACGTGGCTGTATAGCCATAAATGCGTTTGCCTTTCGGCACAGATGATAAGTAGAAAATCGGCGGCAAAGCTGAAAATTCGTCTTGATTTGTTATTTAAATATTTAATAAATATAAATTTAATAATTAAAATGGGTTCCAACGGTTCACGGTCCACCAGATTTAAGATCAGAAGCCAAATTGGCAATGGAAAACCTACTTCCAGCGAAGTCAAAAGAAAAATACATGAAAGTAGGTATATGAACATTTTATGATTTGGAAAAACGATAAAAAAATGAACATTTTCTCAGAAACAGTATTTTTGGCGTATTTTAATGAGATTTCTAAAACTAAAAAGTCATCTACATTATGGGCAATTTATTCCATGCTGAAATGTACAGTTCATGTTAAAAATGGCATTAACTTTAAAAATTAAGGAAATTTAACTACTTTTTTATTTCCCTGCATTATTTTGAGAAAAGCATTATATATGTCTCGGCGGAAATGGCAATTGCCTGTCTCGTATTAGTGAAGTCCTCGCCTACGGCTCGGTCTTCAAACTCATACTCGACCTGCAATTGTCTATTTCCCGGCCTTTGCAATAATGTACTATTGTAACCGGACCAGAAATGAGGAGGAGGAGAATATCTCCTCCTCTTGATAAAGATAAGATTTAAATACCACTGTCACGTTCGAAACTAAAATAAGTCCGCAAATGTTGTTTGCAAACATACCAACCAGCTTTAAGAATAACAATAGACACTTTATTTTAAATACTTTTAAAACAAAGCAACCATTTGCTGGCGTGCGTGGGCTACTGCTAGCTAACAATTTATATCAATATTGTTCTCGGCTCCGAATACAAATTAGTTGCAGTGTTCTTATATAAAATGCTACAAAAACTTGAAACTGAAGTGTTCGGTCTAAAATTACGTTGTTCTTATTATTTATTGTACTCCCGGGAAAGATTCAATGTTGGAAAAATATTGCGGAAGTGTTATAGTCTATTTTTCAGGGTTCCGTTTTTATATCATTACATTTTTTTTTATCATGCTAGCGAAGCAGAAGTTTTAAAAGTGTTATATTATCCCAAGGGAATATTACACTGGATGGAGTATTCTATGACCTTAATCCAGGTTCTGGTTTATCAACATGCCGAGTTTCGTCCAAATCCCTTCAGCCTTTCAAACGTGAAAGTGTAACAAACAAACTCACATTCACATTTATAATATTGATTATTTATAAAATATTGAAATAAGAAATAATAAGATTGCCGTTTATTTGTATCGACATGTTTTTCGAAAACATGTTTAAAAAACAACCAAGTTCTCAGAAATATAGTCTAAATGACCATAATAGATAAAAAGGCTAAAATGTTTTTCATCCAGTTCCTAATTCTCGAATCTGCCGAATGAAAGGAGTTGACTGACACTCAATTAAGTAAAACGAAAAATTCTTGGAACAAATCTCTGTCAGTTCAGAGCTTAGCAATCTAATTTGTGTTTTCGTTCATTTACTAACTATAAATGCCTAAGGACTGTTTCTCATTCCTCTATTTCCATTTCATTATCTTCAGTGAAAGTCTGTTGTCTTGAATAATATTTCGTCTGAAAGCAATCTATCATCCACAATCCCTTCGTGAAATATGCGAAGACATTTTGGTTGCCCTCGTTGCCGAAAGGGCAAATTGCTTCGAGGCATTTAATCAAAATAACTTGGCTTTTGGAAATGTGACAAAATGTCGCGAATTGTGTTTTTTCTCGGTAATTGTCGTGACTTATGTCACTGTTATCCGGTTTCATTACCTGCTGTATGGCTTGTCATGTTTTTCTCCTTTTCATATACCTATATTAAACGACTTACAAAAAGGAGGAGGTTCTCAATTCGTCGGAATCTTTATTTTTTTATGTATGTTCCCTGATTACTCAAAGACGCCTGGACCGATTTCAAAATATCTTCTTTTGTTTTGAAGGGAATACTTTCTAGTTGGTCCCATAGTCATCAGGTCAGGATCTGATGATGGGATCCTAGAGAAATCGAGGGCACTCCTCAAATATTATATTACATATAGCGATTTTGGTTTTTCATCAACAATGCAATCATTTGCACTCAGAAAGTATCATTTGGTGATGTGGAACTGATGTAGAATGGCCACTGGAATTCCTATGTTAAGTATGTCACGGGTATTAGATATCTCGTATAGTTAATCGACTATGATGAAGCAAATACTTATAAATAAATGGTACTGATGAAAATGGCACCATTGAACTGATCTGATGATGAAGCCGGAAGGTACTGGAACTCTGATATAAAACAATGTATCCTAGTCGTGTTTGGGCTTATTGGAGTCGTCATGTTGTACTTTGGCTATAAACGATTATCATGTTAATTGGATATACCTACCAAAACTAAAAAAAAAAAAAACTTTTTAACAGAAAATCAAACCGACTTCCAGAACAAAAAACTACAAAGCAAAAAATAACTTACTTTTCCGAAGTCGGTGTCGGAAAACGGAAAACAATGGGTACAAAAGACTTTTAAAAGTTTTTTATAATCTCTTTTTATTTATAGTCTGTAAGATTCGATTGGGGTTTTTAATACATTTTCTTTAGAGATTCTTTACAAATATTTAAAGAGTGGACATGTACTCCTACAGAGTGAACTTATAACACTACACGTACAAGTACACTACCACTCTTTTGTAACTTTTCTGTGCATTATACATGTTGTATAAAATGTTTAATAATAGCTAGCACAAATACTACATCATGATAGTTTTTGTTATGCTCTCGTATGACTGTACAAATTACTGTATTGATACATATTTCTTGTGACTGTTGTCACATGTCTAACATCAAAACTTAAGTACGTAAACTGTCAGCCCTATCAGCGAACGCATACAGCTTATTATTTTACTAAATAGAATAGTTTAAATGAAATTATACTCCCTCGATGTATTTAGAACTAAGATTAATTTATTCGAGGCAGCTTAAGAACTCACCTGTGGAAAGTTATCCTTTGATTATTTCCTGATAATATGCCCATTTTACTCTTGAAATCAATAGCCACACACGCCATGGTTCATGAAGATAATTAATCAACAAATTTATTTCTATTAAAAATGAAACAAACGCGTGAAAATAGCTGAAAACTTTAATTATAAATGGTATCCGAAAGACTACCACAGTGACCCAAAAGTTGTCACTCTGACATTTAAGATTTTGTCTATGTTTGTCTCTTTTTTCATAGAAATTTTCTATAAGCGAAAAAGACCTGACAGCTTCTTTTTCGTCTTAAATACGTTAAGTCTATTATATACAGAGTCTCTGTACAAAAGCTATCGCAAAGATATTTGATCTGTTTGCAGAATTTTATTGGCGATAAAATAGAGTAAATATACTTATGTTTAATCGATAACCACGGTTACCTACTGCCGTACTGATGTGTATCATAACGATCTCTTGTGATAAACACTTGTGAAATACGATTAATTTGCCTTAACCCCTATGTATATTCTAAGTAATATCCTCAACCCCTTTGTCTTGTTATTTATTGACCTTAATGGAGGGTTTTTTAACACGCTTTTATTAGCTTGGTATGTATCTATGTATCAATGTAACGGAATCCTTGAAAGTGATTTTCACCCCTTTAAAAACGTGGGATTGATTTGAAACTTTGCACACTTATCAAGGACCGATGACAATGCAATAATTTAGTCAAAGTCAAATATATTTATTCAACTAGGCCAATAAGCGGCACTTTTGAACGTCAAACAAAAATTAAAATTTACAAGTAATAAAAGTTGATTCGACCGTGCGCGTTTAAATAGTTTGTCCCATTAACCTTACCAAGATCTTCAGGATTAGCGACTTTTTAGTTCAATTTACCATTAAAGCGTGTTTTTTAGTTTTTAGAACTACAATTATTTTGTAATTGGAATAAGTGGATTGCAACAGAGGAAGTTTTGGATGGGAATGAAGAACGTAGAGTTCTCTCGTAAGGGCCGATTCATTGCATCTTACTTTTAATATTTTTACGGTACGACATAGGTCAACCTTTTCACTTAGGTATTGAAAGCGACAGAAACAAGAACAAAACAGATCATTTTGATTAAACAAAACACAATACGAACAACCAACTTTCGTGCCACACAATTGTGAATACTTATTAGTCACACACTCACACAGACACACAGTTGTAACAAACTAATAACCAATCAAATCACAATCACGAAGCACAGAAAACAAATTTCAACAGGGGCCCAAAGAGACACATCTCCATTACCAGTTTAATAGCCTAAGATCCCACCGCTCATATCTTCAAGTAAGTTTTTGGATAATACCTTCATAAGTTACATGAATGAGTATCTAATAAATAAATTAATTAAAAAATAATTGCATCTACATATTGCGTAATCTATTCTAGTATCTAAATGCATAAAAATTTAGTTTTATCGGTTTAGGTCGGGATAGTTTTAGCGGGAACGGAGGGCACTGTCGGTGTGAGCCAACATGATAGCCCGCAGGTTTTTGCGTTGTTCTGCTGGTGTGAAGGCCACGCTTTTTAAAGCGTACTGCACATCACTGTACACGTGCAGCTTGTGGGGTGACTATACTGAAAGGGCGTACAGTGCCCTCCGTGTCCAGTACAATAACGCGTTTCTGTAGCGCATCAGGGATGTTCGCAATGGCACGCACTGATTGTTTTCACGCTTGTATGCGCAAGTGTTGTGCGCAGGGACGCACAACACTTGTTGTGCGCCAGGTGCGGGCCAGCCCCAATGCCGTCCTGGCAATGATCGCCGACAGTCTATACTAGACTGCCCTTATGTCCGGCATGGCTGTTGCGGTTCCAATGCCGGTTAGGAAATTATTATGTTTTATTTTATTGTAATTTATTTATTTACTGTAATTTAATTTATATGACATTTTTATCTAATTTAATTTATTTTTAATGTATAAAATTTAAATTGTTTTGTAATGTATGTGAGTTTAATTAATGTGACTGCTTGTACTGCTATTATGTTATGAGTCTGTGTTGCTTGAAATAAATTTAAATTGATCGAATTTATCAAAAAACATATACCAGCAGATTTTTGGTGTGGGATCTCGTACTACAAAGGCCCAAAGAGCTACATCTCCATAACTAGTTGAACCAATTCCAAGATTTGACGGCAAATTAGTGCTGTTGCTTCCTATCTAACTTGTGTAGATTATTGAGTTTGATGGAAGAACAGTTTTTTTCGTCTTAGGAAGTTAAAGTTTTAGATTTCGGTAATATTAAGTATCCATAACTTGATTGATGCGGTCAGTCGGAAAATTGAGTCAGGTATTGTTATGATGGCTCTATTGAGCAGCTTGGAAATTGCTATTGGATAAGGAAATTTCTGTAATAACAGTTGTTTACTGTTCGTCCAGGAAAGTATTTTACAATGAGATACAACTATACTTATTTATATCACACAATATATAATAGTAGGTTTCGACGTACTTATACTGGCTAAGCCTACCAGCCGCTGACCGAGACCGCTGTATGCGAGAAGCAAAGATCCGGTCGATATGTGAACGCTTGGGAAGGTCTATGGTCAACAGTCGTAGTATTACGGTTGATGATGGTACTTTATGAAACTAAAAAAAAAAACACTTTCTGTCCAGAGATAGATGGTGTCAACTGAACTGTCAACACGCATAGGTAGAGTACGCGCAAGATAAGTCTGCGCGCGACGGGTGGCGTGCTTAATGTTGCCAGCATAACTGATCTTTTTCCCTTCATTTAATCAATAGTAATTTTTCATTACTCGAAACTTAAAGTCTTAACGGCTCTGGGTGTTGTCTATGTGAGTTTATATGTTTGTAAACGCACCCACGATACAGGAGAAATTCCTAGTGTGGGGCAATTTCTACTTG
This sequence comes from Orthosia incerta, assembly GCA_948252205.1. NCBI lineage: Eukaryota > Metazoa > Arthropoda > Insecta > Lepidoptera > Noctuidae > Orthosia > Orthosia incerta. The sequence continues at coordinate 4,112,812 of OX411750.1, read as the reverse complement.
CATAGAATATGATTATTTTTTTTTTTTTTTTTTTTTATCTTATATAGGCTCGCGCTTGACCACCATCTCACCTGATGGTAAGCGATGATGTGGCCGATGATGGAGCACGCTTGCCTAGAAGTAACCTATTCACTCTTGACTTAAAGACCCCTAGGTTGTAGCTATCGGGAAACACAGACTCCGGCAGGGAATTCCACTCCTTAGCTGTACGCATAATAAAAGTATTTTCAAAACGTTTAGTGCGTATGGGTGGGATGTCCACCATGTACCGATGGCGCATCGCCGTACGTCTGGTAGTCCGATGATGAAACGGGCTGGGCGGAATTAGATTATGCAATTCCATCGCACATTCCCCGAAATGTAATCGATAAAAAACCGACAAGCCGGCAACTCGGCGACGATGTTCAAGGCTCTGGAGCTTTGACTTAACCAATGCCTCAGGATATCGTTAGTTTCTAGGTATGCCAGGAGCTTAATATTGAGTACGCGTTCCATACTCTTACAGAGTATGGAGGTTACAGATATGGGTCTGTAGTTGGCCGGGTCAGCTCGGCTGCCCTTCTTGGGCACAGGCTGCACGTTAGCCTGCTTCCAAGCATTCGGCACTTTTCCAGCCTTATACGAAAGGCGGAATAGGCGTGTCAAGATCGAAGACAGTTCAGGCGCACAGGTTCGAAGAACAATTGCTGGTATTCCGTCAGGGCCGCTAGCCTTGTTCACGTCGAGGTTGCGCAGCACTTTACGGACGTCCTTTTGATGGATACGAATGTCCGACATACTCGTCACGCATCCATCAGGAGAAGGAGGGGGCCGCGCGTCACCAGGATTCAGACGTGAAGATTCCGCAAAAAGAGAGGCAAATAAATTTGCCTTATCCTTAGCGGAGTGGGCCAGCGACCCGTCGGGTTTTAGCAGTGGTGGTAGTGAGGGACGGCAGAAGTTCGACTCGACCGACTTAGCCAGAGACCAAAACGCTTTACTACCTGCTGGGTAAGAAGCAAGTTTGGTCCCTATTCGGCCAATGTGGTCGAACCGAGCCCTTCGCAACACTAACTTGCAGGACTTGGCAGCCCTGTTGAAGGCCCTCTTCTTCAGACCCACGTCACTCGCCTTACGCGATCGAGCGTCGACCCAAGCCAGGTACGCCCCATGTTTAAGCGCGTCGGCGCGCTTACATTCGGCGCCAAACCATGGCCGGTCTTCGCTAGACATTGATACGTCAGAGAACGGAATGTAGTACTCCATTCCCTGACGCAACACATCCGTCACGGCGTCCACGCACGACGATGGATCAGTCGAAGAAAAGCAAGTAGGCTGCCAAGGATAGCATGCGAAGAAAGATCGCATACCATCCCAATCTGCTGACTTGTACCGCCAAACCCGCCGGGTGCCTCTTGGGCTGGGATCGGGCGGGGAATAGACGGATACAGATTTCACCAGACAGTGGTCGGAACTACCTAAGGGTGAACCTATCGACACAGAGAATCTGTCTGGATCTGTTGTCAGCAGAAGGTCCAAGCAATTTGCTGTGTGCGAATCAACATCCGGTACCCTCGTTGCCCCCTGGACCAGCTGGGTGAGGTTTAGCGCTAGCGAAAGCTTACGCATCTCCCGTCCAGCATGGTCAGTGCACTGGTATGGGAAGAGCCACTCCTGATGGTGGGCATTAAAGTCCCCCAGTAACACTAACTGGGCGGAAGGGTACCGCTGCTGTGCCGCATCAGCCGCCTCACTGAGGTACTCTGTGAGCCTGGTTGTCTCCTGATCTCCGCTGTGCGAACGGTAGACACAGGCGTAGATAATTTTATCCAGACCTGTGTCCACCAGAACCCAGAGCGTTGTGAATTTGGAGTCCTCAAGGTTACGGAGACGCCGATAGCAAGTGTCGTCACGGGCGTACATACACACACCCGCGCGCGGTTTAAAATTGTGCTCCAGGGTAAACCCTGGGTAAGATAAGTACGACACGTCTGACGGACTCGCTATCTGCGTCTCCGTAAGGAAAAGCAGCGCTGGCTTCTCAGTCTCCAGGTGGTAGTGGACTGCAGAGAGATTTGAGTGCAGACCTCGAATGTTGGTGAGGTGCACTTTGTGGGGGAGGGAGTGCAGCCGCTGTTTAAATTTCGTATTATTCCTTAACCTTGGCATAATATTTTTAAAGAGTGAATGGAGGAGAGGAGTTGGAAGTGAGACGAGGTTCCACGCTGCTAACCTTCAGACACGCACTGAAAGGACAGCATCATTGGGGCACTAGTCCGGAGACTGCGGGGACGCCCGAGCCCCCCCGGAATGTCCATCGGGCCCTCCCCATCTGGTCGCCAACCAGCACGATGGCGCATCCCGGGATTTTTCGACAGTTGGCGGGGCAGCCTTTCATGTGTGGCTGGCACACTACTTGGGCCCCCAACTACCTGCGGTCGGCCAGCGGCGCACCGTGCCTCGGATCCCGCTACCCTCCGAGACCAGTCTCCCGATACGCCCATACCAGCGCGAGTTAAGGAACCCCAACCTACCAATATTAGCTTTGTCAGACAATAAGTATTTACTAGATTATTATTTCTCAATTTCCCCACTGCGCGATCAGCATTTATAATTATCTAGAACATGCGTCAATCTGATCACGCTGTGGATGTACTACGTTAGCAATTAAGTTAGTATATAAGATCAATATCTTGTTAGATGAATTAATTACCGTCTTGCTGTAACTGGGATCAAATAAAGTTTATTTTTAAACTCTTCCGTTGTCGCTTACTTAATTGGCGCAGCCGGTAGGATCTCTGTAGTCAGTCTGTCACGTATCCACATCTACGGGAAGCAGCCGACGTCCGTTTCAACGGTTCAGCAGAGATCACCGAACAAACAAATACATTAAGAAGCCACATCAAGCCAGGAGAGGACCAGGAGCCAAGCAGTAATTCAGGGAGCATGGAGCTAGCTGCGGAATTGTGAGTAAATCTTTTTCACCTTCCTCTCAGCTCTTCCATCTATATCCCAACCTTGTAATAGTCTATGTGTTTGTGTATTATTAGGGATTGGACAACGCCGTAATAATATTTGCATAGATTTTAAACGTACTAATATTTTAGAATAGTGATAGTTTAGTAGCACATTAGTGTGATTTTTTTTTCTCTCCGCGTTTGCTCCTTTCATAACATTTCACAATGGAAAACGTAACCCGTGTCCCACAGGAATTGGTTAACATCATACCAATATTCAGCGGCGACACTAGAATGTTGCCTTTATTTATAAAAAAATGTGAATACATTTTGTCTACGTTCTTAGGAACCGCAGCCCAAAATGAATATTTATTTCATGTAGTAACTAGTAGGTTATCAGGCGAAGCAGCCAGTTTGGTAGGCGAAAGAGAAGCTATAGGTACGTGGGACGAGCTGAAGAAGTTGTTAAACCAACACTTCGGTGATCCACGCACAGAGGATTGTTTAGCAATGGAATTAGAATCGTGTAGAATAAATAAGGGTGAAAGTTATTTAGATTTTTGCCATAGAATACAGCGGATGAGAAGTGTTTTATTTGCTAAAATATCAGAAACTATCATTGATGAATCTCTACGTAAGGCAAAGCAAATCATTTATAGTAACAGAGCGATGAATGCTTTCTTGTTTAATTTACCGCCATTTTTAGTTAGATTAGTTCGTTTGCGCGACGTCACAACGTTAGAGGATGCATTAAAAATAGTTTTAGAAGAACAAAACTTCCAGGCAGTCTATGAGTCGAAAACAAACGACAGACGTAATTTTAGCAGAAATAACAGACCCAATTTGCCTAATAACCAAAATGCAATTGAATCTAATAATCAAAAGAAAGATTCACATAGCATATCAAGTACACATGTACCGAATAGTGCGACAAACAGCACATCTACACCGAACAATCCGCATCAGCCCAGACATTATAAACAACATAATAATATTCAAAGAAATCAAGACAATTTTAATCGTACAAACAACAATAATGCGTCACCGCAGTCAAGTAGGTCATTTGTTCCGATTGCACAACCGAACCAACAGTTCGCGGCACATGCACCGAGCACGCCGTCTTTTGCAGCGCAAGCATCTACGTCGGGTGCGAATACTGATGTCACCATGCGTACTGCAAGGTCGCGACGTGTTAATTACATAAATAATTCTAATAATAATGAACAGAGTTCAAGTTATTCGTACAATGAGTGCCAAGAATTTTCTCCTGAAGAACCCGGGGCGGGAAATTTTTGCATAACGGCCTCTACCCTAGAGAACGAATAAAAATAAATTGTAATAAACGCTTAAATTTACCACATATAGTTATACCAGAATTAAAGGCAGTTTTTATGATAGATACGGGGAGTGTTAGATCGTTTATAAGCCCGTATATAGCGAATAAATATTTTAAAAATTATCTACAGTATGAACCCTTCGAAGTTGTTAGCACTCACGCATCGAGTGTTCATAGTGAAACGGCTATTATTCCATTACCGGTTACCTTTGGAAGTCAAGAGTTCCATAAGTTTTATGTCTATAGTGTCGACGATAGGTATGATGGGTTAATAGGTAGCAATTTGCTGAAGCAATTACAGGCAAAGATTAATATGGAAAATCAGATATTACATTTAAAAAATACTGATATTCCTATCATATATTCACCGCCTATGAGAGAGGTATATAATCTACCATCTCGTAGTGAACTTAGAGTAAGACTCCCAGTCAACTTACTGAACGGGGAAGCTGTGTTAGATTTTAAGCAATTTACGGAAGGGATTCGAATGCCCGCCGCATTAGTTACGTGTATTAAAGGTTACGCATCAACCGTTATTCAGAATTATACGGATGAAACCAGAACCTTAGTGGTAACAGGACCTTTTACGGTCGAACCTTACAGGCAGAACCCATCTGTTCACATTAATTTTACAGAAAATAACATAGAAATAGATAGGATGCTAACAGATAATTTAAAAAAATTACAGTTAGACCACATGAATTCTGAGGAACGTAAAACCATCGAAGGGCTATGTAATGATTATAAGGACATATTTTATTGTGAGAATATTCCATTAACGTTTACAAATCAAGTAAAACATAGAATTAGAACAAGGAATGAAGATCCTATAAATATTAAAGCACATAGGTTACCTCCCATTCAATCGAAAGAAATTAGGAATCAGGTAGATAAAATGTTAAGGGACAATATCATCCAGGAATCACACTCCCCCTGGAGTGCTCCCGTACATTTAGTGCCAAAAAAATTAGATTCATCAGGACAGCAAAAATGGAGGATGGTAGTTGATTATAGACGTCTCAATGAAATTACTACCGATGACAAATACCCCTTGCCCAACATAAATGATTTATTTGATATGCTAGGCAATAGTACCTATTTTACTACCTTAGATTTAGCTAGTGGGTACCATCAAATCGAGGTCCAGGAAGAAGATAGGGCGAAAACAGCTTTCAGTACACCTTCAGGACATTATGAATTTAACAGGATGCCGTTCGGGTTAAAAACAGCACCTGCAACATTCCAGAGGGCTATGGATAACGTTCTAAGAGGTCTCCAGGGCTTACATTGCCTGGTATACCTTGATGACGTCATAATTTTTTCTAAATCGCTGACTCAGCATGTAGAAAAACTTAGAGCAGTTTTTGATCGGTTTCGGGCGACAAATTTAAAAATACAACTCGACAAATCACATTTTCTTAGAAAGGAAGTTCTTTACTTAGGGCACACTATTACAAGTGAAGGATTGAAGCCAAATAATGATAAAATTGATGCAATCTTAAGATATCCCATTCCAGAAACAGTTACACAAATAAAAAGCTTTTTAGGACTTATTGGTTATTATAGGAAATTCATCAAAGATTTTGCAAAAATAACTAGACCTTTAACAGCTTGTTTAAAGAAAGGTCGTAAAATAATTATTAATGATGAGTATAGGGAATGTTTTGAAACATGTAAAAAACTTTTAACAAACGCACCTTTATTACAGTATCCCGATTTTAGTAAAAGTTTTATTTTAACTACCGACGCATCGAATTTTGCAATTGGGGCTGTATTGTCACAAGGATCAATAGGCTCAGACAAGCCAGTAGCATATGCTAGCAGGACTCTGAGTGACACAGAAGTAAAATATAGCACTATCGAGAAGGAACTTTTAGCCATAATATGGGCAGTTAAGCACTTTCGACCGTATTTGTATGGTAATAAGTTTACCATATTTACAGACCATAGACCATTAGCTTGGCTGTATTCATTGAAAGAGCCCAATAGTAAACTCACGCGATGGCGGTTAAGGTTAGAAGAGTACGATTTCGAAATAAAATATAAGAAAGGCCCTCAAAACACGAATGCAGATGCTTTATCTAGGATTAAGATTAATGCAATTGACGACGATTTAGATTCAATATTCGTAAATATAGGAGATAGGCAGGAACGTATACAAAAAATTATAGAAAGCGAATTACAAGACCCCGAAACTCCAATAGAAACGATAGAACTTTCGGATTCTGATGATGGGGTCACTGCCAACTCAGTTTCAAATAGAGAACACGAAGGCATTCCTAGTTTAAACGAAGCTGTCGATACTAAACCAAAACAGATTTTAATTCATTCATGGTTTAAAAATAAATTAGACGTAAAAGATATTTCAAATAATAAACAAAAAATTCTCGAAGTTCACTTACCGACAAATAACGATATATTAGTTAAAGACTTTTTGAAAGAGTATATTGATCCAAAACATAAGTACTTTATATACTTCGAACACCCATCTTTTAGAAAAACTTTTTCAAACATGGTAATTAAGTTATTTAAAAAGGATTCAGTTAAGTTAACCGAGTGTACAGAAAGAGTTATAAATTTGACAGGATCTGAAGAAGATCAAAAAGAAGTTATTTTAAAATACCACGACGGGAAAACATGTCATAGAGGTATTAAAGAAACTTTAACCAAACTTAAAAGACATTATTGGTGGGCAAACATGAAAGAGACAGTCACGGCAATCATAAATGCTTGCGAAACATGTAAACGCATGAAATATGATAGAAAGCCGATTAAACCCCACATTCAGTTAACACAAACCCAGGATGCCCCTTTTCAGGAAGCTTTTATGGATTTATTATATATTGAAGGGAAATATTATTTAACTATAGTGGATGCATTTAGTAAGATAGCACAAGCCATAGAGGTACCGAATAGGAGTACACCAGAGATAGTTAGAGCATTGATTAAATATTTCAGCAGGTATGGTCTGCCTAGAAAAATTAGTTGCGATTCCGGTACAGAATTCAACAATACTTTGATTAAAGAAATGTTAAGCTTTTACAAAATTGAACTTCATATTGGGACGCCAAATAATCCCAGTTCAATGGCAATAGTAGAAAGGTTTCATTCTACCATTATTGAGATTTATCGTATAGCAAAATACGATAAAAGCGATTTAGATGCAGCATCAGTTATGACTTATGCCATCATGGCTTATAACAACACCATACATTCAGCAACAGATTTTACGCCTTTTGAACTAGTATTTGGTCACACTTATTCCGAAAATGTATTTAACGTGGATAGAGAGAAGAACTTAACTCAGAAATTATTGTTAGATCATAGAAAACGCCTTAAAATACTCTACGAATTCATAACAGAAAAATTAGAATCCGATAAAATTAAAATAATTAATAAAAAAGGTGGCGAAACGACACCGATACTCGAACCAGACGATAATATTTACATGAAAGACACTAGGATTAGAAAAGCCAAAGAAAAACCTCGATATGAAAAAGCGAAAGTAATAGGTGAAGTTGAAAGAAATATAGTCCCAGTAGAAGTAAAGAAAAGGAAAACTAGAGTAGCCTTAAAAAATGTAAAACGTCCTCCACAGATCGTGCCTGGTACTTCTGGTACTAGTGGTGCCAACACTCACGCTGGACCTCCAAAACCTCGGTCAGAATCCGGGGATAGCAGCGATAAAGCGGGGAGTAGCAGTGAAGAGGAATAGTTATTGGACAATATACAAAATTGTAGATTTAGAATCATTACACTTACAAATAGATAATAATATTCGGGATTTTATTAACTTGAAAATTAAAATTAAGGAAAATAGTCTTAGTAACGAAACTATAGGAATAGAAAGCCAAATAGAATATCTTATTAAACTAACTAAGGATAGATTTTTTCAAATCTTACCTTTCCATTATAGAAACAAAAGAGCTTTGTTTAATCCATTAGGCTCACTTGTAAAAGCTATCACAGGAAATTTGGATGAAGACGATGCAATTAAATATGATAGAGAAATCCAAATGATACAGAACAAAGAGCATGTGGTCGAACGTAAAGTATCATCAATGCAAAAAGCTTTTGATAAATTAGTAAATGACTCTGAAATAATAAATTCAAATATTAAAAACTTGGGTTTACATACCAATGAAATGGAAAAATTAGTTGAACATGAGTTCAGGTTTAACAAACTTTTCCAAATATTAAATACTATGTATCAAATTTTAAATAACTTTCGAACCTGTTACGAAAACATACAAGAGATTGAAACGGCAATAGCCTTTAGCAAACTGAATACATTGCACCAATCCATTATAAATAGTACAGAATTATATAATACGTTAGAAGTCATTGCTAAACATGCTAGAACAATATACCCAGTAAACAAACATAATTTAATAAAATTAGAACGTAATATCATACTTAAATCATATATAAATAACAACAAGTTAGTTTTTGTTTTAGAAGTTCCCCTAATAAATAACGAAACATATAATTATTACAAGGTTATACCCATCCCTATATTCCATTCTCCAAATACCTTTACAATAATACCCAAATATCCTTACCTGATGGTGAATAGATTGAAATACATGCCCGTGGTAAGCCCATGTACTGAGATTGAAAATGGAAAATTCCTTTGCGCTGAAACTAATTTAGCCCAGTTTCCAACCGAGACCTGCATTGAACAAATAATGCTGATGAAGAACAACTACAAAAACTGCATACAGAACCATATTGAAATAGAAAAAACTAAGACACAGAAAATAACCGACAACCAATGGTTGGTTTACTCAGAGGAAAATCTCATCATCACCGAGAATTGCAATACAGAAATCCTGAAGTACACTATCCTTGGGACCTACATCGTGACACCTGGCCAACAATGCGAGACACAAATAGGCGAAGTCATCATTGCCGCCACCACAAACACTACAGTTTCCAGTCTCCAGCTGCCATTGATCCAGATGCCAGACCTACAACAGGACATCCAGAGAAGATCAAAGAAAGTGGATCTAAGAAATGTGGACTTCAGTGATGTGAAAGAAGTGTTACAAAGTGCAAAATTTGGTGAAATAGACGATACGACACAAACAGTGACAATAGAAATTAGTATATGGACCATCTTAGAGTATGTGGTTATTGTAATAGCAATAGTTATCTTTATAATGTATAAATTTCAGTTCATAAACTTTTGTCGAAATTCTCCGAAACCGTCTGCGACACCTTCGGATAATTTCTCTCTTAGGGAGGGAGGAGTTAAGGAACCCCAACCTACCAATATTAGCTTTGTCAGACAATAAGTATTTACTAGATTATTATTTCTCAATTTCCCCACTGCGCGATCAGCATTTATAATTATCTAGAACATGCGTCAATCTGATCACGCTGTGGATGTACTACGTTAGCAATTAAGTTAGTATATAAGATCAATATCTTGTTAGATGAATTAATTACCGTCTTGCTGTAACTGGGATCAAATAAAGTTTATTTTTAAACTCTTCCGTTGTCGCTTACTTAATTCGCGCGTCAGGCTGGTCAGCCTGCAGTGGAACAGCTATCTCGACCCAACTCCTCTTGTGGCTACACCGAGCATCGTACCGGAACACGGCTAAGCCGCTTGGCGGTACGTCTTTGCCCGGTGGGTGGTCGCAAGCCTTCGGCCGAAGCCTACCACCAGTTTTTTGTCACCTGATTTGCACCACCCGGGGACCACGTGTAGGGTATCGGAATAGGGTACACTCCTACGGACGTGGGTGACTCAGCCCCCAAAATGATGAAAAAAGCTTCATGAAATTATTGTAAATCTTTTATTGATTAAATTACATGATGCCGGTCCTATCCTGCTGGTATATATATGAACCACCCAAAAACCAATACTGTACGGCACCGGTAGTACGAAAATTTAGGGAAGTTTTAGTTTAATGGTATCCCTAAAAGTTACCTGTCAAATAAGCAACGCAGGCTCTATCCTTGTAAAACGGTACCGTAGGCCCGTTATTGTCTTGTTCACTTCAATAAAACATCCCTGCCAGCAATTTAAATTACTTTTGGCATAATTATGGCGATTATTTACTTCGGAAACGAATAAAGACATGGAATACAACACACTCGCTTGACACCTAACATAAATGACAAACGATTAGTTCCGATATTGGACGCACGCAGACTTATCTTGCGCGCACTCTACATATACTGTCCGAAAATAAAAGTGATCTCGTGCATAAAACCACAAAAAATAACTGCATGCGCCCCTTCCGAAGTGTTAAATGCGCAGAAGGACACAGAACCATTGACTGTCCAAAAAAAGTCAAAGATACCCCAGCCACCTGCACCTTATGCCTAGGAGACCACCTTGCTAACTACAAGGACTGCCAAGTGTTCAAAAAGATTCGCGCAAGAAAAACTGTTCAGACAAATCGCAAGAAAGCAAATTCACCAAATATTAACAATGCCAGAAATGACACCATTTTATTTCCACCATTGCCTTCAAGTAGACCTGCAACACAAACAACAAACCCATCAATTTCAGATCCCAGAAACACTGCACACTGGAACATAAACTCAGAGAACAAACAATCTCAGTCCTCAAATTCTTTAGAACAAATAATTTCAAAGCAATCAGAGAAAATAGATATTCTCATACAACAAATAGGTACCCTAATGGGACTCCTAACGACTCTAGTTGCCCAGTATAACAAATGGAATTCCTACGAATTGCAGCATGGAACATAAATGGCCTACCACCTAATAAACATGAAGTGGAACTCTTCATCAAACATAACCAAGTAGATATTCTTCTAATCTCTGAGTCACATATGACTGATGAAAAACCCATATCCATCAAAGGATATAATGTATATTATACTAATCTCCCTGACGGAACATCATATGCTGCAACTTCAATCATAATAAAGGATAGCATCAAGCAACACGTTCTTCCAAGCTTTAGACAGGCACACCTACAGGCTACTGTAATATCAATTGACGATTGGCAGGGCCCACTTAACATAGCTGCAGTGTACTCTCCGCTTTGGAATTGTGTTACAGAACAAATGTTTAACGATTTTCTTAACACGCTTGGAGGCAGATATATGGCTGGAGGGGATTGGAACGCCAAAAATAACTACTGGGGCTCCAGACTGACCACAACTAGAGGCAGAGAGTTAAAAAAGGGCAATAGATGCAAATTCACTCAATATACTGCCAACAGGGGAGCTAACCCACTGGCCGACCTCATCGATTTTTTCATCATCAAAGGAATGTCAGGTCTGTATACAAAAGTTGAATCAAGCTTAAACGGCAACTCTGATCATACACCAGTGATATGTACACTGAGCACTACAATTATTTGGAATGAGCCCCGAAATGCGTTATACAATCGTAAAACTGACTGAGATACTCATTCCAGAACTACATAACAGAAAATGCCAACTTGCACATACCCCTTAAAACAGAGGAAGATGTAGAAAATGCTGCTTGGTTTACAACTAACCTGATCCTAAAAGCTCCTTGGTTGTCTACTCCAAGCATCAAATACAGTCCGCAGCAACAAGATAGTACACTGGAGATAAGGGAGATGATTGCTGCAAAACGGAGACTGAGACGTCAATGGCAAACAAGTAGGAACGCCTATGATAAAAGGGCTCTCAACAAAGAACAAAAGAAACTAAAGCAAATGCTAGCAGTAAATTAAAATGACACTCTTTAAGACAAATTGAAGATATTATCACACTCTTGAAGTAGATGACGAAAAATCTCAAGGACGCTAAAACGGCCACAAGATCACATGCCTCCGATAAGACAACCAAATGGTAACTGGGCAAGGAATCCTGGGGAAAAAGCTGAGATCTTTACCGAATTCTTGACAAATGTATTCACGCCAAATGAACCCGACACCATGTACCCAGAAGAAGAAATTGACGAAATCCTTGACAGCGATCAGCAAATGTCCCTACCGCTACGACTGTGTACCCCAAAAGAGTTGTGGAAATCTATCGGAAACCTGAAGAAGAAAAAGGCACCAGGTTTTGATCTGATTACAGCAGAAGTACTGAATCATCTACCGAGAAAAGGAATTGTTCTGGTTACTATTCTCTCCAATGTAGCGTTGAGACTACATTATTTCCCGCGCATCTAGAAAATCTCAACCATAAATATGATAGCTAAACCAGGCAAACCTCCTGCTGAAGTTTCTTCATATAGACCAATAAGTCTTCTTCCGATATTGTCTGAGCTGTTCGAGAAAGTACTGTTACAACGTTTGACACCCATACTGGAGGAGCAAAAGACCATTCCTCAACACCAATTTGATTTCCTGGCACACCATGGAACGACAGAACAAGTGCACAGAGTGGTTCACACAATCAGACAATCACTAGAGAGTAAGGAGTATTGTTCAGGTGCTTTTCTTGACATACAACAGGCATTTGACCGAGTATGGCACAAGGGCCTCCTGTGTAAACTTAAAATTTGTTTACCACACACTGCATACTTGCTGCTCAAGTCTTACCTGGAGGATCGGATGTTCCAGATTAAATCTGGAAACTGCCTGTCTTCGCTTTACCCCATAGAAGCTGGAGTACCCCAGGGGTCAGTACTGGGTCCTGTCATGTATACGATTTACACTGCTGACCTACCAAGCTCAAATCAAATTGTTACCGCAACTTATGCTGACGACACTGCAATACTATCCTGTGATAAAGACCCTATCAGAGCATCTACAAATTTCCAAGAACACAAGTTACAGTTGATGGAAATGCCCTTCCACAGAAATTTTCGGTCAAATACCTAGGCATGCACATTGACAGAAGACTTCACATTAAGGCCAAAAGGGATCAAGCAAACAGAAAACTTGGAGACATCTACTGGCTTTTTGGCAGGCAGTCATCTCTTAGCTTAGAAAACAAATTATTGATCTACAAATGCGTCCTAAGACCCATATGGACATATGGTATAGAACTCTGGGATTTGGCAAGCCACTCAAACATGGAGATACTACAACGCTTCCAAAATTAAAAATTAAAAATCTTGAGCTGCGCTCCTTGGTTCACAAAGAACATAGAACTACATGATTACTTACAAATCACCACTATTTAAGAAGTTGCAGAGACGTCCTGCAAGTGTTATAAGCAAAGACTCCAGCAACACAAAAATGAACTCGCTGTGACACTACTGAAGTCCTCGAACTCTACTTAACGTAATACATAAAAAAAACAATAAGAACACAACAAAAAGATACTAACAATCAGATAGCAGTGACAACACAGGATAACTTTGAAATATGCTTTGAAAATTTTGGCTCAGTATTGAAGCATCTACGTCAACATGTAGGCTTTTTTTTTAGGACTATGCATTATTAAAAAAGTGAGGGAAACCGAAATTTAGGGGAAGGTAACTCCGTCTGTACTAAGAAAAAGGATTTTGATAGTTGTTTTATTGTCTTTTTGATAGGTTATTTTGTTTATATTCTGATTCATTCCTGGTAAAGAATAGTCTCTTTAGTACGATGCAGTGTGGATTTGATTCAGTTTTATCCCTGTGAGTGACCGTTTTCTCAGTGTGTGATTACTGCAAAACCACAAAGTTTGTTGATTTGCTTCATAATCTTCATGTAAACAACATAAACAGGCGTATAAGTATTCGAAATAATGTTCTTAGTTAAATAGTCTATTATGCAAAAATTTATGAAATTGATGTACACGTCAACGTTCCGATATCATATCATAAACATTGTCGTTTTTGGCTGAGAACGAAAACGTGCTGTTCCTTCATATCTTGGAATTTACATAACATGTAATATAATAACTCCCGCAACGCACTCCTAATAGGTTTAAACATTTTTCTAATTAGATTTGTGAAAAACAATGTACAGCCTACGCAATCTGACAGCACAAGTACCAGTGACATGTAAAAGCATACCAAGTACAAATATTTTTGGGGATACCAATTAAGAGTTCTGCAGAGTTATAATAGCCAGAGCCTAATACCATCTTAGTTAGAATTGTAAATTATTCATGATTGATTTTACCGTCTAACCTCTGTCATTTCCGACAAAGCCTTTGCAACCATTGTTTCAATGGTTGCAAAGGCTTTGTCGGCAATGAAACAATGGTTGCACAGGCTAAACGGAGATAAGGCTTGTTTATCGAAAAATATATAGATTCAAACAGAAACAATTACTTGTTTCTTGTTAAAGCCTTTTTTTCAGCCTTGGAGTGAAGACTTCGTAGAATCAATGTCGACCCGTAATATTAGTAAGCAAGAATGTAACTTGTGTCTATTTGAATATATTCAGTGTATCGAATAATTTGTGTGAATTCATTTTCACGATTCTACCCAACGACCTGCCCACACACGATGTCTTAACCTAAAGGAATACATTCTGATTGCCCGATGGTTTACATCTATCGGCCAGCTTTGATGCTTTGTTTTTTTATAAGATTTAAATCTTCAAATAATTGTTGTTATTGTCACATTCAATTACGTTTTCATCAACTACAGACTTTCAATCCCATCAAAGGGAAACTAGAACTCAGTTTCTTAACAAGCTTAATCTATCTCGCTTCAATCCCAAGAATTCCGCAGAAACAGCAGATTGCGATAGTGGAATGTTCGAATACTTGTGCTGTTACCATCTCCATGATAATTCCCTAGTCACTCCTCGCTGCTCGTGAAACCCATTTGAAGTTATCTAAACTTACCCACAGGATCAAGAAGGCAGTCAGACTGTCCGAGCGAGGTCTTTACGAAGTTATGATGCAATATTACAATATTTATTTAACTTAGTCTTTAGAGCTTTAAATTTATTTAACTTTACTCTATATCCAAGTTTTACTTAGGACAGATATTTTGGTAGTTACAAAACGAACAAAACTTTAAAAAAAAAATAAACCGACTTCCAAATCAAAAAACTAATAAAAAGAGCTAAAATAACTATCGTTTCGGAAGTCAGTGTCTTTGGTAGGTACCTCTAATTTTTTTGTCGTTTTGTGACACCGACTTCCAAAACGAAAGTTGTTTTTGCTCTTTTTAGTGTTATGCTTTGAAGGTCGTTTTTTTTCTTTTTAGGTTTTAGTACACTATCACTTAGAAGTGGGTAAGTTCTATAGTACCGAAATGATTGACTAAATACCCATAGTAACTCAATTTGCACATTCGTGCTCTTTGTCGTTAAGGAGATCGGTTATGTGTTCCTTACCTTGAAAACTGCTAAACCGATTTTGATGAAACTTGTACTATACCCTAAGTTGAGAGATGTCTATTCCAATACAAAAAGAATGATCAAGATCCAATAACAAGTTTCAGAGAAATGCGTGGACCAACATAAAAACATACATACAAACAAACATACACTTATGAAATTTGACACACCTGTTTAGAAAACCACATACGAGTAACATATATGAATATTGAGCAATTCCACAATATTACATACATACGTATCGAATTGATGAGCTCCCTTTTTTAGAAGTCGGTAAAAATAACTGTGCACATCGACTGTCATCGACCCCATTCCCGCCTCCCCGCGCGGCACCCCGCGTTCTCCTTGTGCGCCAATAGCGATAGTCAAACATCAGAGTGACGTGACAGTGCCAAGTTATTAACACGCTTTTATTAGCTTGGTATCTATGTATCAATGTAACGAAAACTTTAAACGTGATTTTCATCCACTTCAAAACTTTGTATTGATTTGAAACTGCAAAGTTTCAAATCAATACAAAGTTATCATCATACACTTATCAAAGACCGATGACAATGCAATAATTTCAATAGTTTGTCCCATTATCCTTACCAGGATCTACAGGATTAGCGACTTTTTAGTTCAATTTACCATTGAAGAGTGTTTTTAGGGTTCCGTACCCAAAGGGTAAAAATGGGACCCTATGACTAAGACTCCGCGATCCGTGTCTGTCCGTCTGTCACCAGCCTGTATCTCATGAACGGTGATAGCTAGACTGTAGAAATTTTCACAGATGATGTATTTCTGTTGCCGCTTTAACAACAAATACTAAACACAAAATAGAATATTTAAGTGGGGCTCCCATACAACAAACGTGATTTTTTTGCCGTTTTTTGCGATAATGGTACGGAACCCTTCGTGCGCGAGTCCGACTCGCACTTGGCCGGTTTTTTAGTTTTTAGAACTACAATTTATTTTAAATCCGAGTAGTATGTGAGATTTGCATCTATTAAAACCGAGACTAAAATCTACTATCTGTCCCAATACTTATCAAAATACATGTATCATCACACAAGAATGTAACCTACGCTCGTATTGACGTGAAAGCAAATCTCCGCGAATTTACTAAGCGAATGCCGTCTACTAAGTCTTGCAAACACTTTTCCTTTCCAATGGCTTCTCAAGTTGAATAGAACTTACGATTCGATTCAAAAGATTTAGTAATCACAATAAAGTAGCTTTGGGCATGCGAAGTGGATGAATGGAGTACATGTCGTGAGGAAAGTTTAGAGTAAAATTTGGATGGTTAATGGGTAGAAGAAGACCATACAAACGATCCATAGATTGTTTGAAAGATGAAAGAAAGTGACTATTGGGAGCAGAAATGCATGAAATAAGAAGACGCCGCCAACACCAAATACAATGGGGATGTGAACGCAAAGCTGAGCGCAGATGCCGCTGGCGGCACAACGGCTGCTGCTTTGTTTACATCACGTTTTTTTTAGTTGTAACGAGTTAATTCTTACTTGACTCATGGTAGGAAAATTTATAAAAAATGAAATCATTACTTTAATATGTTGGTATTCTTTACGTTGTAGGTCAGAAGTTTTATTTTATTTTTGGCAATCAAAGCCCTCAAGCTTCTGAAGGCCAAGCAAATGACATTCCTGCTGTAAAACTTTGTCAATAGGTTAATAGTAACACTATATGGCCGAAGATTACCAAGCAACATAATCAGAGTTACTTTGACAGGTACATAACATAACCTATATATATGTATAGCCTTTTTCCAGTATTTTTTGGCGTTGAATCTTTGGCCAATCAATGAACACCGGGGTAGGTATATCCTTTCTACAGGACACAGAGGCATATTTCTGAATGACAGGTTACAAAATGTATGAATTTGACAGCTTTCAATAGCCATAGCGACGATGCGCCACCTATCATGAAAAATAGCAGTTCACATCCTCATTGGGATCAATAAATAAAATACAACATTAAAAGGCTGCTGCTGCTGTTAATAAGCTATATTTCTGTAAAGTTTCATCAAAATCCGTTCAGTAGTTTTTGCGTGAAAGAGTAACAAACATCCATTCATGCATCCACACAAACTTTCACGTTTATAATAGTCGTGAGATAAGTAGGATTCAAGCTAAATTAATCAATTTTGCACATGCGGGATAATAAGGGGTAGAGAAAAAAATCATTGAGCATCAAAAAATTCGTTAACATCACTGTCAATAGGAAAAGTGCCCAAAACTTTGGCAGCAATCCACGTTGAATGGAAATGATGATTCTTTGGCTGAACAAGTAAAATTACAAAAACCCCCAACAATTTTTTATTGCATGCTACATAATTTATCTAGTAGTAGACGCGCTTCGATCGACAATCTATTAATTAATATACACGTAATTATGACACGATATCTTGTGAAAACACCCCGATTCAAACAGTAAAACGCGCTTACCCGAACGGCTGAACTGGTTTTCATCAAACAGCTAAGAACACTCTCGATAAAGTCGGATCAAACAAAAGGAGTCGAAATCAAAATCGGTTCATCCGTTTAGGAGTTATGATGCCACAGACAGATACACAAATACACAGCTTAGGTACACACGTCAAACTTATAACACCCCTTAACGTGAAAAGTTTAATAATAAATTGATAAGAGCAGAATAATTATGATGAATGAAGCTTTAAAACTGTAGCTTTAACTTTTAAGTAATGGCTGAAAGAAAAAAAGAAAGAAAACCTTATTTGTCAAACTTGCGTTTACATGACTAATCAGACATGCATGAATTAATAAATGTTGTGAGCGTCCATGTTTTGCCAATAATGGCGTACAAAAGTTGTAGGTATATTATTTTACATTTAATTGCATTTTACATGCAGTCATTCTAAATTTCATTACACAATAAAAAACAAATAAATAATAATTGATTTAAAGATATTGTAGTATAATTAAGTATATTATAGTCAAAATAAATTAAATAATGTCCAGAATATTCATTACTATGCAGTCAAATAGAATCATTCAAAAGTTAATTAATTTAAAATTCACATTATGGACGATACATATTCGCGAGCTGGCTGACCACCTAATCCTCCGACCGCCGAGCATGATTTTCTTTTCGTTTACATCTTTTTAGTTCGTTTCTTAAGCAGTCGGGTTTTAATTCTTAAACAAACATTTTTTATTTTATTTTTTTTAGTTATTTTTTTTTTCGTATTACTTTTAAGCATATAAGTGGTGTAATTTTTGTAACGACCTCTTAAAACTCTTCATTTTGATGCTCCACTCGATGGGTGAGGAAGAAAAAAAAAGTAGGATCAGCACAATATGTCGCCCAAAATCAGCCATGTTTGTTTTTTTTTAACATCATTTAAGAGCACTTCGGCGGTCAAGACGCATCTAATGATATTTTAATTAAATAAACTCCGTCTCGCGGTTTGAAAGATGAGATAATAAAGAATATTTCATACAAACAAGATACACGCGAAAAACATAACCCTTTCCTTGCAGACGGGTAAATACTGTATTTGCCGTCGACACGCTACAAAGAAGAAAGCAATATACTTTTTTTTTTGTTTTATAGCATAACTGTACCTGTATTAAATTATCTGTGACTACACTATTCTTTATGTGCTATTCCTCTGCACCATAGTCCCTTTGACCCGTACATCTGACACCACTTGCAGCTGGTCGTCATACACATTCATTAGGTACTATTGTTTCAATCCAGTGAGGACTGAATACATCAGGAATGTCAATGAGCAGTGTGATTGACCTAAAATGGAAATGTGCTGAGCAATGAGGTTGAAAGACGTCTCAGGAATGAAAATTATTTTGCATACTAACTGTGTGGTCTAATTTATCAATGTTGGTATATATAGCTGGTAATATTAATAGGAAGTTGGATTTTCTATAAATAAATCGAGATGGTTCTACTTGCTACCTATTATATACAGAGTTCTATTTTTTGGGCGTGGATGGCCAAATCCGAAATTGTTAAAACCGGCCAAGTGCATGTCGGACTCGCGCACGAAGGGTTCCGTACCATAGCAAAAAACGGCAAAAAAACACGTTTGTTGTACTTAACATTTATTTTATTCTGCTTTTTGTATTTGTTGTTATAGCGGCAACAGAAATACATCATCTGTGAAAATTTCAACTGTCTAGCTATCACGGTTAATAAGATACAGCCTGGTGACAGACAGACGGACCGCGGAGTCTCAGTAATAGGGTCCCGTTTTTAGCCTTTGGGTACGGAACCCTAAAAATGAGCCTTTCCCCTAAGTTTGCCATATGCTATTATTTCCCAGAATTTGATCCTTATTAGCGACACTATCGAATGGTGTAATAATACAGGATGTGTTTATTGTTTCAAAATCAACGGGTTCGATTCTTAGCTAGGAAAATTGATTATTCAGAAATCCAATTATGCAGTTTCAGTTTTCATCACAATCGGCCTCGTGACTACTTTGAGTATTTGCCGCTATTCCTCATAGTTTCGAATTTGGACATCCACGCCTACTTAAAAAACACTCTGTATTTGAAAGTTTGTATGTTTGTTAATCAATGTCTCCTTAAGGTTACACTAGTCGACGGCACGAACTATTTTGTGCGCGGGGTTAAAATGCATTTTATATCAACCGACAAAACGTGCGGAAGAGATAGATGCTGTGATGAGCAGTAGGAAGCTAGTTCGCGTACGAATACACACTTTTGCAAATTTGTAGCGAAATGGATAATGATTTAGGATGAAACCGAGCGCGCGAAATTTTATAATCAGACCTTTGGGAGTCTGGATATCATGAAAAAACGACTAAACGTTTCTGTTCAAAATTAAATTATTTGCATTGTTGAACTACTAATCTATCCTTGTATGGATGCCGTTTTGCAATTTTCCGTCTTCTTATGGTATTTATTTGCGCCCAAAAATGCGTTAAAACAAGTGTCGAAATGTGGAACTTTCAACGCTCATAACTTTCAAATGTTTTATTTTTTTACTTTTTTGCTTCCATACAGGGCTAGATAATGATGAGACAAATTGATATCACTTTTTATTTTGAAAGTACATCGTCAAACAGTGGAATAATCCCTAGACTACGTTTGTATGGAAGAATTTTCGACTAGTGTACCCTTAACGACTGGGATGGAACTCGTTTTATCCCGGCAATTCGTTCCCATGGAATAAATTTTGACTTCGATGTGGGCGAAACCGCTAGCAAACATAATCCTACATAAAATACGGTGAGTTTTTTTTTTAAAGTTTGCACCTCACTAGGAATTTCTTTCTGTATCGTGGGTGCGTTTATAAATAATTCAACTCACACAAGTGACACAAGACTTCCAGATCCGTATAAATGTATATATTTTTTCCGTGCGGGAATCGAAACCCGCGATACACAGCGCAGCAGCCGATCCCTTAACCACTACGCCAACCGTGTCGTCATTAGTTGTCGAGAACAAGGCCGGCTATACTTCATAAAAGATAGCTTGATCTCTGCGACATAATTATGTCAAACTGACGTATACTTTATTGTGTTATATAAGTTATTGTAAGCCTGTCAAGCGCTATTGTTACTGTATTGATACTGACAGCTGTCGCAGAGATCAAGCTATCTAATAGCTAGCTATTCTAATTTTTATTAAGTATATATTGTTTTTTTCAACTTTTATAGAACATAACATAACATGTAAATTCTGCGAAAATTCATTTAGTGACTAGGGGACATTTTGCGAAAGGGACCTTTTGCGACGAGGGGCCATTTTGCGAACGGGACATTTTGCGAACTTATGTACTTTCTGCGAAAGGGACGTTTCGCGAAAGGGACTTTTTGCGAAAGGGACATTTTGCGAACTTAGGTACTTTCTGCGAAAGGGACGTTTTGCGACGAGGGGACATTTTGCGAAAGAGACATTTTGCGAAATTAGGTACTTTCTGCGAAAGGGACGTTTTGCGACGAGGGGACATTTTGCGAACTTAGGTACTTTCTGCGAAAGGGATGTTTTACGAAAGGGACATTTTGCGAAAGGGACGTTTTGCGATAAGGGGACATTCTGCGAAAGGGACATTTTGCGACGAAGCCATCACATTAAATTTTAATAGCGCTTGACAATCCTATAGAATAGAATAGACTTTTATTTGCTTTGAATGCAGGTAAATACAAATAGGATCGTAAATAACATACTACAGAACCGTGTACATTCTGCCTTGTTGGCATGCAAATACAATACTTATTATACAAGTTATAAAAATAGGTTATTAAAGTGTATCATTTAGGAAATCCTGAACAGAATAATAACATTTATCTACAAGTAGTTCTGTAAAACATTTTTTAAATTTCATCAATGGCAAGGTTTTCATATGATCAGGAATTTTATTAAAGACAACAGGAGCCATACAGACCACACTTTTTTTTTAATAAACTAGTTTTAAATGTGCCTGTGTGAAGTAAATTCTGATATTGTGATCTTAATGATGTACTCCGCTTTCTGGTTTCAGTTAATGTGGCAAAGAGATTACGGTTTGTTTTAACAAATATTGCTAATTCGAGGATATAGAGGCATGGGAAAGTTAATAGTTTCTGAGACTTAAATATAGGCACACAACTGTCAGTAACTTTGAGGCCAAATATAGCTCTCAAACAGCGCTTTTGAGCTTTAAAAATGCTTTCTCGTTCACTACAATAACCCCAAAATATTACACCAAACCTTAAAATAGAAGTTACAAGACCATGGTAGGCCACTAGTATTGTTGTCAGATTTACTTTTTTGGATAGGTTGTATAACATAAACGCGGTTGTGCTCAGACGTTTACAGATATCTTCTGCTTGCGGCTTCCATGTTAACTGGCTATCAATTAAGAGAGAGATTATACATTTTTGATATTTTCCCAAACGCTTTCTCGACGTTTTCGCGTTAGGAAAAGTCTAGGCTGGGCTAGGGATGATGAATATTAATGAATGGCAATTTAATTAATTATTTTTACCCGACTGCGGGAGGGTAATGTTTTTCGAGCGTATGTATGAATGTAATACTATGTATGTATGTCCATTTCTATAGCACGATCTACAGCCCAAACGTCTTGACGGATTATGGCATATGAGGTGACGTTCGATTTGCCAATTGTTATCCTAACAATATGGGTATCAAATGAAAGCTAATAGGCCATTCCAAATATTATTATATATATATTGTAACACTTTTATGTTCCTATTTTGTCACAAATTCAAGATAAGCGTAACTTTGTTAGCAAAATGAATAATCTTTTACCACAACCACGGGGTCTCATTCCTAATAAAGAAATTTTGGTTCAAATAAATCTCACTAGATGGAGCGACATGTACACATAATTCAATAGAATATAATAATTGTGTGTAAAATTAACATTTTCTGGAATTGAGCATAAAAATTGTATGTTCTTGTTTAATTAACTCGCCTAAGTACAAAATTATGGTATATTGGGCTCTTAATTCACATTTCAAAGATTGTTTTAACGAATCATATAAAATGTATGCTAGTAGATGGCGCATTTTTAAATTTCTGAGGCATTCCACCCGATTTTTTAAATTTGCACTGTAACACATTTTGGTGCAAAAAGACTGTCAAAACGTGTAAAAAAATATTATATAACGAACCTTCACTGTATTAAAAGAATTCAATATTCACGAACCTAGTAAACCCTTTTACTTGCAAGTCGCTGCTAACACCATCTATTGCCGTGAAACGGGATCGAACGCGATTGATGTACTTACAAAAATAACAAGATTAATCAGATGAAAAACGCTAGTTACGTCGGCACGGTTTCTTTGTATGGGATGAGGCATCTGTATGCTAGTATTATATTATCTGTGCCACAACTTATTAAGAGAACTCGTTCATTACTAAACGTAAAAATAAAACAAATTATTGTTATAACATAAAACCCGACTGCTAAAAATTAATTAACTGAAAAGAGAAAAACAAGAATTAAATATAATTTATACATTAAATATTATGAGATGCCGCAGGCGGGGACAAAAAAAAACATTATAGAAAAGGCGACCAAAACTTGCTTTGTCACCACTGGCAGCACCTCATAATATTTTAATATCATTTTTAGCAGTCGGGTTTTTTGCAGACTACTCCTTTCCCGTGATTTAGCTCTCTTGGCATATCCCACGGGTACTGTACAATTTTCCGGGATAAAAAGTAAGACACTCAGTGAATCTAGATTTCAATTAGTGAAATAAATTTTGAATCCGGTTGAGTAGTTTTGGAGATAACCTCCAAACTTTACGTTTTATAATATAAATGTTACGTAGATCGGCGGTGGCAAAAAGGCTAAGCATTTTTTTTTTGGCTGTGGAAACCCAACTGAAAAGAAATCATAACTAGATACCATTTTATTTTTGCAGTATCTTTGTAAAACAGATGTTATCTTATGGACACTTAGACAAACATTCACCACTCTCCAACATGGTACAGACGTAGAAATAAAACGCAGCGACACAGTAACCAATAATATGAGCTGCCGCATGTATTGGAAACGTCCGGCACACATTTGACAATAGCCTGTGATTCCATGTTACTTACTATGTGCAATCAGCGACAAAAGTTAAATTAAATGACAAGGTTATTAGCATACCTAATTAATTGTCACTCACAACTACTCATAACTCAACAAGACTTCATCATCATCATCATCAGCCTATTAATGTGCCCACTGCTGGGACTACGGCCTCCTCTCTGTAAGAGGGAATGGGCCGTGATTCACCACGCAGGCCCAGTGCGGTTTGGTGGAAGTCACATGTCTTCCAATTTTTAGGTTCTCTGCCATGCCGGTTTCCTCACGATGTTTTCCGTCACCGTTTCAACAAGACTTGGCTGGGTTTAATTAAATAATAGATGGATATTATTCTATTAATTAATTATCTACTATTCAGTCACTTTTGACAATTACATACTAATCGACATGATTAACAAGTAAGTAGGTATTAATAGATTGCCTTGCCTTATTTCGCCTTTGTACATGACCTACGTCAATTACTATATAAAACGTGTCTGGTGTAAAATCAAGATTATATTTTCAAAGTTTTTATAGTGACATTTAACTATTCTTGCTAACTGCATCCGCTTTGAGATGAGCCTTTTGTCCAAATGTGTTACGGGCATCATACAAATTCATGACATCCGCAGTATTTCACATCAAACCGGACACACAGTAAAAATATACAAACAGTATGGAAACTACCTACAAACAAACGCTCGAAACAGCACACTCACACAAACATACGCCCCGACGAGACCATTAAGGTTACACTAGTCGATAATTCTTCCATACAAACGTAGTCTAAGGATTACTCCACTGTTTGACGATGTACGTTCAAGATAAAAAATGATATCTATTTGTCTCATCATTATCTAGCCCTGTATGGAAACAAAAAAGTTAAAAAGAAAATATTTGAAAGATATGAGCGTCGAAAGTTTCATATTTCAACACTAATTTTCACGCATCTTTGGGCTGCAATAAATCCCATAAGAAGAAGGGAAATTGCACAACGGCCACCATACAGGGATAGATTAGTAGTTCACAATGCAAATAATTTTATTTTGAAAATATACATTTAGTCGTTTTTTCATGATATCTAGACTCCCAAAGGTCTGTTTATAAAATTTCGCGCGCTCGTTTTCATCCTAAATCATCATCCATTTCGCTACAAACTTGCAAAAGTGCTAATTCGTACGCGAACTAGCTTCTTACTGCTCTTCACAGCATTTATCTCTTTCGCACGAGTTGTCGGATGAGATAGCAGGCATTAAACCTCGCGCACAAAATAGTTAAACTATTTTGTGCGCGGGGTTAAAATGCACAACAGCAACAGACCTTTGGCAGTCTAGACGTTTTTTCATGATATCTAGATATCATGAAAAAACGACTAAATCTATCTGTTCAAAATAAAATTATTTGCATTGTTGAACTACTAATCTATCCCTGTATGGAAGCCGTTTTGCAATTTGCCGACTTCTTATGGTATTTATTTGCGCCCAAAAATGCGTTAAAATTAGTGTCGAAATGTGGAACTTTCGACGCTCATAACTTTCAAATATATTATTTTTTACTTTTTCGCTTCCATACAGGGCATTAATATCACTTTTTATTTTGAACGTACATCGTCAAACAGTGGAATAATCCCTAGACTACGTTTGTATGGAAAAAATTCGACTAGTGTAACCTAAAGACACTACTGCAGTGCTGTCAGTAGTGCAAGCCACTTAGGGTTCTCGTCGATGCGCATGTTTGTGTGAGTGTGCCGTTTCGAGCGTGTGTAGCTAGTTGCCATACTGTTTGTATATTTATTCTGTGCCGGACAGCTATTTGACCTCGCTAACCCAATTATTAGGAATAGCCAACTTTAGGGAGGCATTTCAGCTTTATTGCTGATCGTGACAACTGTCATGAGTATTTGGGTTTACGTGCTTCCTTAAAGGACCTTAGCCTCCTTAGTGTGTTGTATGTATACGGAACTCATTTGTATAAGGAACATTACTGCCAATTTCTCGTAGTGGTCGGATTGATTTGAAACTTTGCACACCTATCGAGGACCGATGTCAAAGTCAAATATATGTATTCAACTAGGCCAATAAGTGGCAGTTTTGAAAGTCAAACAAAAATTAAAATTTACAAGTAATAAAAGTTGATTCTACCGTGCGCGTTTAAATTGTAATGCCTTACCAAGATCTTCAGGATTAGCGACTTTTTAGTTCAATTTACCATTAAAGCGTGTTTTTTAGTTTTTAGAACTACAATATATTTGAGATTACCCTGTGTTTGAAATTCTCATGTACATGAATTTTAACTATTTATATATATTTACGTTTGAGATGAACCTATTGAATAAAAGTCCGAAAATATTAAAAAAACCGAAAACTTTTTGTAGTGTTTAATAAACTTAATGTTTATTAAACACTTACTCTTTATTAACATAGCGCTATCTGATGCTCTAAACAAGTGACGTTCAATATTAGCGATGGCCTTAGATAAAGTACCTAATCTAAGGCGATGGCCATGATTGAAATGTCAAAAATGTAAGAGATTGATCAAAAGAAAGAAAAATTCACACACTATTCACACACACATCACACACACACACACACACCACATCACACACACACACACACCACATCACACACACACACACAACAAATTGAATATGATTACCTAGTACAGGCATCTTACATTAGTATACCTACATTAGTTATATAAGATTGAAACTGTGTTTTTACCTTTCCTAATTTCTGAATAAAGATTTTATTATTACTACCTACGTATATTTAGTAACAAAATATCTCTGGTTTCCCTCGGGAGTGTAATGTTTTTGTTTTAGGAAACAAATGCTCGACTATATAATTTTCCTTGACAATGACGTGTTCCATATTAAATCGTGACAGCGTTGGCCTATGTAAATTAGCTTAGCACATAACAGAGCAGTTTACTGTAAGACAGTAAACTGCTCCATTCCATTTAGTATTACCACAGATAATAATAATACTAGCAGACATGACGAGGCATCTCCTCATCCGATACAAAGAAACCGTGCCGACGTAACTAGCGTTTTTCGTCTGATTATCTTATTTTTATACGTAGGTACATCGATCGCGTTCGATTCCGTTAAACGGCTATAAATGGTGTTAGCAGCGAGTTGCAAGTAAAAGGATTTACTCGGTTCGTGACTTTTTTTTTCTTTAAATACAGTGACGATTTTTTTATAGTATTTTTTGCACGTTTTTACAGTTTCATTATACCAAAATGTGTAACAATACAAATTAAAAAATCGAGTGGCATGCCTCAGAAATTTAAAAACGCTTTGAAAGTGTAAAATGTTTCGCGAAATGAAAAAGAAGTTTGCAAACGGTCATCGTGTTCCTGCCCTAGTCCCGTGTTACTTGGGTTCAGCGCAACACGTTTTCTTCTTCCATTCCGACCTGCCTCCCTTTTCTTTCATATCACTTCCCACAAAATCCATCCATCTTTTCTTTGGTCTTCCTCTCCCTCCACCCACATTTATACTCATAATTCTTTGCGTTTCATCCCTCCTCATCTAAATAAACGACTCCCTTTCATCTTTTCTGTCAATGGCGCCATTTTCAGACTAACTCCACTATTACACAGGTGACGATAGCACAAAGTACGTAACATAGAATATAGCAATAGGTATGTAAGCGGCGGCGCGCCGTTTTGTGACGATAGACACAAACGTTTGGTTCGTCTATTTTTTTAAATTTACCAAACAAAACAGAATGTATCGATCATTTGAATTGAGAACGATTTATAATTTATTCGACGGAGTTATTTTTATTTTTTGGTATTCTGATTATGAGTAAAATGTGCGTACGTTTTTCCGCTTATATTTTCTCTTTAGCCTCCTAAGTCCCGCTTACTTTTTTTTTTCCTGTTTGAAAAATCCGAGAGGGGTCTATCAGACTCGTACTGACTAAAAACCACCCCGGTGTTCCATCTCACACCTACGCTACCTAGGCCCATTGGAAGCGACCACGTCTCAGAGCCATATCTCATCAATGGCAACACACACTGGTCATAGACTTAAGAAGATACCGCGCAACTTCCCGCCGAGTTGACATCTTTCTCGAAGTTGGCCCTACCCAACTGGATCGTTTGTCCCAAATCTTTCCTCTTCTGTTTGTTTGTTTGAACCGAAAAGATTTTTTTGTTTGTTTGTTTGAACCGAATAGGCTCCGAAACTACTGGACCGATTTGAAAAATTCTTTCACCAATAGAAAGCTACATTATTCCTGAGTGACATAGGCTATTTATTAATCCCGAAAATGGGTCCTGTGGCGTGGTCCACGGGAGCGAAGCCGCGGGCAACAACTAGTAGTATATATACACCTGATAACATAGACATTTGTACCGTATGGTGACGGACGTAAAGAATTTTACCATCCCATATCTTCCCGTGGGTGTCGTAAGAGGCGACTACGGGAAACACCAGAGAATGGGCAGCAGCGTTCTCTGTGCACTTTAACAACAAACTGCGATCGCCAATCCGCCTGCCAAGCGTGGCGATTATAGCAAACCCCCCCAAAAAGGTCATGGTGAATGACCATGTAACACCCATTCCTATCAAGATCGGCGATTCTAACTCTGAGTTACTGACTCGAAGTTGTGGGCGACTATGTCTTAAACCTCGTGTTAGCACCTAACTCTTAGTTAAGTTTTTGCCACAAGTGGGCCTCAGGTACCTGTAATTCAAAACAATTAGTTTAGTAGTATATAGCTCTAAAATATATTCTACGAGTAAACCATATTGAAGCCATAGAGCATAATTTGGACCAAAGATTACTACGTTCATTGACACCGTCTCGTAAATCTCGTTATCGAGGATTCGAATTACGAGCATAATTTTATCGGAGTTTTCAGGCAAGCAGACAGTCGCGACGCCACAATAAGACAACGCATTTTCTTAAATATTCATATGTAGTTCTAATCTGCAGAGGCCTTTACTCATCATCTGCCTAGCCTTTTCCCAACTACATTGGGGTCGGCTTCCAGTTTTACCGGATTCAGCTAAGTACCAGTGTTTTACATGGAGCGACTGCCTATCTGACCTCCACAACCCAGTAACTGGGTAACACGGTACCCCTTGGCGAGACTGGTGTCAGATCTCAAGCTTCTAACTACCCGTAACGTCTGGCCGGGACCAACGGCTTAACGTGCTTTCCGAGGCACGTAGGAAACTCGGTATGTTGAAATGGTCACCCATCCACGGACCGACCTCGTCAAGCGTTGCTTAACCTTGATGATCGACCCGTGCGGCTGTTATTATTTAGCCACGAGCTAGAGGCCTTTACTATAACATCTTAAATTCATCGTGATTACTATATGAGATAGTGACGGAGCTATACATGGCGAATATCGCTATCCTTTTTAGGGTTCCGTACCCAAAGGGTAAAAACGGGACCCTATTACTAAGACTCCGCGATCCGTCTGTCTATCTGTCTGTCTGTCCGTCTGTCACCAGGCTGTATCTCATGAACCGTGATAGCTAGACAGTTGAAATTTGCACAGATGATGTATTTCTGTTGCCGCTATAACAACAAATACTAAAAATAGAATAAAATAAATATTTAAGTAAGGCTCCTATACAACAAACGTGATTTTTTGGCCGTTTTTTGCGATAATGGTACGGAACCCTTCGTGCGCGAGTCTGACTCGCACTTGGTTTTATAGCGGAATCATATTTGTATTGATACGTCGTCGTACGGCCCCAGAACGATTAACGCTATGAAAAAGCGAGTCGTATCGTTGTCGCATTGTCGCAAGCAATGCGCCTATATGTGCCTTTAGCATTTAAAAGGAAGAACAATGAAAAATGTTGCATTAGGCATTAGGTATTATTGCTGAGTACCTACCAACTTTGTAGTAATGTGAGCATATTTTTATAAGGAACTAGCTGACCCCCGCGGCTTCGCTCCCGTCAACTGGCTACCTACCTACCTACCTCCTACCCTACCCTACCTACCCAACCTTACCCTACCCTACCTACCCTACCCTACCCTACCCTACCTACCCTTACTACTATACGAATGTAACCTGTAAACTTTTGTTTCTACCGGCGGCGGCAATCTAATTAAAATTTAGAACATAAAAGCTGCTATTGTGAGTCAATCTTAAAAGATTTTTTAGAAGACTTTTGTTTTGAACTTTTAAAGAGGAATAATTCCATGATACATTATATTTGCGTAACTTAAACCGTTTACGCAGCGCACGCAACAAAAGTTCTCAAAACGAATATTTTTGCCCGTTTTTGCAACATTTTTTAATTATGCTCGGCTCCTATAGGTTGTAGCGTAATGTTATATAGCCTATAACCTTCCTCGATAAATGGACTATCCAACACAAAAATAATTTTTCAATTCCAACCAGTAGTTCCTGTGATTAGCGCGTTCAAACA
Source organism: Orthosia incerta (assembly GCA_948252205.1). Classification (NCBI taxonomy): domain Eukaryota; kingdom Metazoa; phylum Arthropoda; class Insecta; order Lepidoptera; family Noctuidae; genus Orthosia; species Orthosia incerta. The sequence continues at coordinate 4,082,402 of OX411750.1, read as the reverse complement.
AACAAACAAACAAACTCTTCAGCCTTATAACTCTTCAGCTTTATAATATTAGTATAGATAGTATAGATAGATATATTTTTGGGCGATAATATCTTTATTTACAACATTTCGTTACACGTGCTCATAATATTATATGAAAGATGGCAAGATAATAAGAATGGTACCTAATGAAATTTGTCGTCAAGTGGTTAATTTTCGTAAAATCTTTTCAACGGCATTACGTTACACGTGTTCGTAATATTATATGGAAAGATAACAAGATAATTAAATTGCTACCAAATAATAAGTGTCGTGAAGTGGAATATATTTATATTCGCACAAATCGATATCTTCAATGCGCAACCCTTGTCAAGGTCGGTCCCTGGATCCAGATTACAGACTCCTCCGTGCCGGGGAAAGTGCCGGCTTGAATCCCAGTAGATCTTTGACAGTCGTAACGGTAGGAGTCAGAAAATCCGACACCAGACTTGCCGAGAGTCATCGTGTTACTGGGTTGTGGTGGTCTGATAGCCAATCGCTCCATGGTACTCAGATTGCATCCAGTCAGACTGAAGCTGACCCCGATATATTTAGTTTTTAAAAGGCTAAGCAAATTGGATTTAAGTAATCATTTCCTCGTCATATTATGATTCTGATGCTAAAAGGTAAATTCTTGAAACGAGAATCCTGGTGTCACTTGTGTTCACGAATAAACATTGATTGTTTGATTCAGATTGATTGAACAAAACCTACAACGGTTAAGATATTAGGTTTCATTGTAGCATATACTGTATCTAGATACCAAATATTTGAAAATCTTTTCAGTTTACAATATCTATCTATTTGGTTTTTGTCATCTTCTGTGTTTATTCTGTTTTGTTTGTTATATTTTATTTTATATGTAAGTACTAGCTGTGCCAGCGGCTTCGCTCCCGTCATCTGTCTGCCAACCCTACCCTACATACCTTCCTACCAATTTTTTTTCTATAGTCGTCATTCTTTCACGGAAAATCTTAACACCGCCATTCAGAAAATGACTTCCAATGCACAACGTCATCTATCGAATATCGAGTTCAACTGTCCGAGTAACTGAATTGCGTGAGCTGTGATAATTTTACTTCTTGAACACTTTAAATTCATCTAACTTTTGATAGAGTGAACCGATTGCGATGAAACAAAAACTAAGTAATTCTTTAAGTTACGCGCAATTACTATGTTTAAAAGTTATCTACATTAGTTTCGTACATTCCACGTGATGCGTGCACAAATAAACAGACAAAAAGATAATCAGAAAAACAGACAAAAAATCCAAAAAGCTGGAATTAGGTTTTGTTGTTGGCTATTTTTTTGGCAATATTTTCGATGTACAAAAATTACTTTTCTACAGATTTATTATATGTATTGATTTTCCGATTCCGTGTGTCCGTGGCATCAACAGTTGGCCTTATCAAAATATCAGCGCAGCGTTATTTCTTTTTTGGAATATCGCTGCACATGCTGAGATAGGAGCCTTTTGGTCTCGCACGGGGTTTTTACTTTTATTATTGCTTAATTTTATGCTTATTTCACGTGTCTCCTGTGCGGGTCACAAATAAATACTTCTTCTTTCTTTCCTTCTATCTGGCAAACGAGGCGAGCGCGCAACGAAATTAATCATATTACAGTTTTTCTTTTACCTCGCTAAGTTTATTTTTTAGATTTTTATAAGACTTTTGACGTGTTTGTAATAATATAGACAACACTGTTTTTTATTCAGTCTCCGTTTTTCTACCCTCAGGTTTTTGCCAAATTAAAGGTTAACTGGTTTTTTTGGATAACTGGTTTTATTGTTGTCGGATCGATGCATCCGTGTTCTTCGTATGCCTTTTTGTAGTATAGTTAATATACAACACATTTTCTTACTAATTGCATGCTCTTGGCACGTGCTGCATTAATAAAAACCGGCCAAGTGCGATTCTGATTTTCTGAGGTTCCGTATAAACAGCTACATTCACCAAAATAAATAGGTAACATTACTAACGTTCATAAACAATGAAAATACCGAACATTGCTCTAACGAAGGGACAAAATTTATTTTGCCGTTCAAAAAGTGTTGTCCCTGTAAATAGATAATGTCATGGACAAAGACACCATGTACAATGTCCGGGAAATAAAAGTCACATCGGGCAATGTAATGATACTGATTCTGATCTCACACAAATAAGAGGTCCTGCATGCAAACACTACACTATTTTTTCTCCGATTTATATACTTTTTTCTTTCCTCAATACCTAAGTAAATACATTATTTTGTTAAATAGATTATGTACATGATACAAATGCTACTACAATGGCTATTATGTTTGTATAACACTCGAAGGGTTTGGGCGCTGTTAGCCGAAATACAGGCTCTGCACAGTTCGGCTACAGATGACTACACTACTTAATCTGACCTATGTTAGCCTGTTAAAATGTTTTGTAAATTATGTCTAAGTTTCTTAAATTAAATTGAAAAAAAGTGATTGAAACTTCTATATTTATCACATTGTCTGATCCTTATGAATATTGTTACTTAACGGTTGGGCAATTCCATAGTTGTGGTCAACGAATTAGTCCAAGAGCGAGCTAAGCGAGCTCGGGAGCTTAGGGCACTCCGACACGGATAGGTTAGGTTCGAAGGAGGTATCATCTCCTCCATGTTAGGTTACTTTAGACCCTGCTGACAGAAATATGAGCAGCGGGGCTCCGTCAGCTTTGTTGCTGTATTAAAACCAATTAATATCAAAACAATTTAAAAAAAACACATCTATTTCTTTCCTGGCACAATAAGTGATGGGTATTATTCAGAAACTACGGTCAATTTAATTATTACAATAGTTTTTACCATATTGCCTACTTATATTGCAGTTTTCAAATTGCCCGGGCGTTATGAATAATGCCGTATTAATTACTTGGTCCATAGCAGACTCGTGAAAAATAACATGATTTTATTTTCATGATTTATATGTATATCCATGGCAAATTATAGCTTTCTAGTACTATTCTGAGCTAAGCTGCGGACAGACGGATATGACGAAACTATAAGAGGTCCTTGTTGACTACGGAACCCTACAAACGGTACATGATTTTTTGAGGGAAATCCTAAGATTCACCATGTGAGTTCGATTAGTAAAAGCCTGAAATTAGCGATTATCATAGATTTTTTCGGACTTATACCAATAATACTTAGTAAATCTTAGGATTTACCGGTAAATCCTAGGTTCTAACGTAGTTTGAGGCATTTACAATAACAGATACAAAACAGTAAATATCACATTAATAAATCATACGTCGGTTAAGCTCTCTTCTGTGATCATCAAGTAATTAGAGCATGATATACACGCACGTGTCACTCAAATCAGGCCATCTGGTAATAGGACTAAGTATTACCAAAGGTATTAAATAATCCACGCCTAATGGCTTCAACAAATCCTTGCTCCTTTTTTGGAACAACATTTTCGACTATACAACTACGGCCGCGAGTAGAAGCTCTACCCAATTCTTGAAGGATTAAATAGAATAATATCTTATTGCATTAAAATGAGCACACACAGGCTATTCAAAAACTTTATTGCATCGTCAAGACTTTTATCCACTTCCTCTGGTGAAGAAACAAAAAGAGTTATATAACCGTTTCTTCATGTGAGGAACTGACCTATCACTGCCCATCATCATATTGAACTGTAGAGTACCTGTACGCTTGGCTCCATCTGCTTATATTTCCCGTCATTTTCCCCGGCCAATAATCCTACGTCCTCCTCTAAGCCTAAGCTACTTTTCCTAATAAGGCTTAGCACGAATTGCGGTTTTTATCCGCACGGCTATGCTAGTATTATATTATCTGTGGCACGGCTAAAATCCGCAATGCCTGCTAAGCCTCACTACCACAGTAATAAACCTATTTATCTGTACATTTTCCTTCGGTTTATTTTTAAAAACTTTTATGTTTGAGGCAAAACTTATAAGTAGAATTCTAAAAAGCAAATACCAAGGTAAACCACGAATTCATAGAGGAGCTCGTGGCTATATAATAACAGCCGCACGGGTCGATCTTCAAGGTTAAGCAACGCTTGACGAGGTCGGTCCGTGGATGGGTGACCATTTCAACATACCGAGTTTTCTCCGTGCCTCAGAAAGCACGTTAAGCCGTTGGTCCCGGCTGTCATTTGAAGATCTTTGACAGTCGTTACGAGTAGTCAGCAGCTTGAGATCTGACACCAGTCTAGCCAATGGGGTACCGTGTTACCCAGTTACTGGGTTGTGGAGGTCAGATAGGCAGTCGCTCCATGTAAAAACACTGGTACTTAGCTGAATCCGGTTAGACTGGAAGCCGGCCCCAATATAGTTGGGAAAAGGCTAGGCAGATTGATTGATATATATATGCGGCGTATATATTTCGAATTATGCATTGTAAAAGACAAAAAGGGATCTGAAATTCATCGAATAGACGTATCGCTAACCGCGATCATGCTATAGATTTCCACTCAACCCTTTGCGGTTCAAATTTCCGTCATTTATAGCTCCGAAACGATTCGACAATTCTATCGACAACTTATCAAGGATCTGCGTATGCAAATACTAACTGGCGCTAGCGGCTTCTCCTGCGTTGAATTCGTACATATATTTCTACCGAAATAAAGCGACGCGCGAATTAGACAAGGTTCTTCTTGCACAACTAGGTAATCATAGGCTCTGCATATGTAAATATTTCGCAGTTATGACGTCAAGGTTCATGACAATACTCCAATAGGGTAGTTGACAAAAAATATACATTTAGTCCAACAGTTAGATAACCTAAAAATATTGGACATGTCTTTTTTACCACTTAAAAAAAATTTACGCCCATACCATTGAGCTAGGAAAAAAATGGAGGCGCCGCGATCTTCTATACATACATTAGCTTATACAAATATGAGTGAAATACGATACAGAATGTGAAACATCGTTTTGTATCATTCTTTCTAATGTAGTAATTGTATTTGACAAAAGAGACAACAATATTTCAGTTGTTGCTCATTATGGTAACATTTTGTTATGACGTAGTGACAGTTGTAGGTACGTGCCATATTCGCCTTATGTGATGAATTTTGTGGTTGTGTTCGTGGTAGTCCTGCTGTCAAATGGTTGTTTAATTTTTGTATTATTAATGTGTGTGTGTTCCGTGATTAACACAACCATAGCATCGGCAGCCATTTTAAGTGCCATTTTAAGGTTTAGGTTGGCACGTTTTTTTTGTAGGTATTTCCAGTCCATACTATTTAATATGTCTATGGCCGATACATAGTGCGTTTAATATCGAGTGTCGTCACGGTGTGCTACACTTTATACTGACAAAGTGACGTCACAAGCCCCAACTCGTGAAGTTTGATGCGCTTTATCTTTGTAAATTTTTATATGTTTAGATAATACGCGTCCAATATTATTTGATAATCGCACTGACGGACTAAATATAATTATCATTTTTGGGGTTCCGTACCCAAAGGGTAAAAACGGGACCCTATTACTAAGACTCCGCGATCCGTCTGTCTGTCTGTCCGTCTGTCACCAGGCTGTATCTCATGAACGGTGATGGCTGGACAGTTGAAATTTTCACAGATGATGTATTTCTGTTGCCGCTATAAAAACAAACTAAAATAAATATTTAAGTGGGGCTCCCATACAACAAACGTGATTTTTTGCCGTTTTTTGCGATTATGGTACGGAGACATCGTGCGCGAGTCCGACTCGCACTTGGCCGGTTTTTCTACCCAGGAAGCATCCGTATTGTGCAATCCTCTGTAACCGTATGCTTTGTCTTTCTGTACATACTTCTTTACAAAACGTTACAAATTTTCCATCTCTCTTATGTAATATCGTATTTTTTAAACTTTACAGCAATATAACATACCTACCTACACATTAGAATAAAATACAGACTATAGTTTATAAGGTATTTGAGATAATTTCCGGACTTCATACGAGCGAAACCGTTGCCATAAGCAGTTTACAGTTCATGACGCTACTTCAATTGTGCAGTCCTCTGTAAATTGATTGCCTTTGTCTGTCCTCCGACCGTGAACCGCGCATCGTTGCAGCTCTGAGCCGAAATAATTGGACGGTTTCGTTACATATATCTACTATGTATTCATATTTCCTGGAACTCGTTTGGGAGTACGCAATGTGGAGGAGTTGGCACTTGATTTGGTTACTAAAGGAACCAAATCCCTATGGTTCTGCTCGTGTCTGTTTTTAGGGAAAGGCCAACACATCGCTTCAAAAACAGGTTTTAAAAATCTGCATTAAGGTTCCCCTAGTCGACGGCACGAACTATTTTATGCGCGGGGTTAAAATGCATGCTATCTCATCCGACAACACGTGCGAAAGAGATAGATCCTGTGATGAGCAGTAAGACGCCAGTTCGCGTACGAATGAGCACTTTTGCAAACTTGTAGCGAAATGGATGATGATTTAGGACGAAAACGAGCGCGCGAAATTTTATAACAGACCTTTGGGAATATGGATATCATGGATAAACTATAAATGTATATTTTCAAAATAACAATATTTGCATTATTGAATTACTAATATATCCCTTTATGGTGACTGTTTTGCAATTTGCCTTCTTCTTATGGTATTTATTTCCGCTCAAAGATGCGATAAAATAAGTGTTTAAATATGGAATTTTCGAAGCAAATAACGTTAAAAAAAAACTTTTTTGTTTACATACAAAGCTAGATAATGATGAGACAAATTGATAAAAAAAATATTTTGAACGTACATCGTCAAACAGTCGAGTAATAGCCAGACTACGTTTGTATGGAATAATTTTCGATTTACACCAAAAGGGTTACAAGCTATACTGCTAAGCAGGAGGTCCTGGGTTCGATTCCCGAGCCGAGAAAAGTTTTATTAGGTTTTTCCATCCGGAATTTCTCAGCCAGTCTGGACTTGCACTTGGGCCCGGTTGGCGGCAATAGGCTAGCCCTCTATTGCATGGATCTAATACATAAATGTAGGTGTACTGACCTCTGCATACAATAAATATAAAATACAGATGCAATCTAATTGCACAGAATAAATATACAAACAGTATGGAAACTACCTACAAACGCTCGAAACGGCACACTCACACAAACATGCGCCTCGACGAGACCCCTAAGCGGCTCGCACTAGTGACAGCACTGCAGAAGTGCCTTAATAGTCTCGTCGGTGCGTATGTTTGTTATAGTTTCCATACTGTTTGTATATTTTTACTGTGGTATGGTGTAATGTCAATAATGTCATGACATTATAAGACGTAAAATTATAGAAAATCTCCTATCGTCTATGTTGATAACCCATTATGCCGGGATACTCCGAAGATAGTAAGCAACCCCATTCTACCACGCGTGGTCATATGAACACCTACCTACTTATTCTGATTTCTAACACTTCATTTGTTTTTGTTGACAGGAACCCCAACAGATGAAGCCATGGCAAGGAGTGTGGGACGCCACCAGGACTCTACCTGCCTGCCTGCAGTATGATCCATTCAATAAGCAAATCACAGGTAAACTTCAGTCTACCAACTCCTTGCGGCGTCTGCTAGGTCGAAGTCTTCTTTTAAACACACATTCAAACGTACTTCATTTAAATTACAGTTAAAAATAAAATAAGTGATTCTAGGCATTTGTTTTATTTGTAACTGTAATTTAGACATTCAAACGTGTATTTTGTGGTTAAATTCAGGAAATAAATGATTTTATTTAAGGCGATTTAGGCCACCGTGGTGCGGGTATCGTACTGCGCAAGACCAGTTGATTTTTCCATACAATTTATGCCCACACATACTCGTCCTGCTGTCGTGCGTGCGCGGCACCAGCGCCGCACTGCGTTTTGGTGTATAAATTTTATTATGAAAAATAATCAACTGGTCGGTAGTAAAGACTTCCGCACCGCTACGGCGGTGGTGCCGCAGCAGTCCGACACCAAACGTCTAAATTGAAAGAGCTCTTAGACTCAAATAGAGCTTTAAAAAAGTGCATGTTAACGAAGGTACTTATAGTGATATTTCTTACGATTTTATATTAAAAAAAGAAACTATTTAAGCTTTCTATTCAAATAGCTGTTGCTTAAGAAACGACTAAGTACTTGAATCAATAGAGCACAATCATTTCATGAAATACGGGTAGTTTAAATGTAAACTTTCCTTCGAGTATTTTACACCACGCCAGTAAATAGTTTTCTTGCAGTGCTTTCTCGCTCAAAAATCAATAACTTTTTTTTTTTTTACATATGCCTACATGGGCACCTATAAAACGTCGACAAAAGGTGCACGGTTCGGGTTAGTCGTTTCCTATGGAGAAGAACCGGCAAGAAACTTCACGGTTACTCTTTTAAAAAAATGGTTTGGTTTTACAATATTTCCATGTACGCATATGTACTTAGATATGGGGAACAACGTAGACCCGACAATAAGTCGTAAGAAAAAAAAAAGAAGTAAAACGAGATTAAAAGTTAACAAATGTTATCAAGCATCGAGAAATCTAGAAGGCCTACAATGTTCACACAAAAACAAAACAATCGGTAAAAGAATCTACAAGGGTAAAAAAACAAAATTAAAATAATAATAATAAATAATACTTAGGCCCCGATTACCACGGTTGCCTATGCACAAGAAGAATAGGGCGCTGGTGTATGCCTTGGACTCGCTGCTTAAGAACATCTTTGAAAGCAGCGAGAACCTTGTTGATACGCACTCAATCCTGTATTGCGGGGCTGTTGCGGCATGTCGTTTGGCCAAAGTTAAGTTTCCAAAGGAGACTATGCGGCCAAAGTCTGCCGTGCCAGCCTGGCAGTGCAGGATCGAACGGCGTATCGATGGGGCTAGGGCACTCATCGGCAAACTATGCTGTTTCAGGGAGGGCAACACACGACCACGTGTGATGCGCTTCGTGAGGCGGGCATTTTCGGGGACTGGAATCAGTCCTCGAGAATACATGTCCCGTGTCACGGAGCGCATCGACTTCCTGAAACAGAAAGTTTGTGCATGGGCCAGTCGTATTCGGCGGTATAAGCGGCGGGTTGACCGGTACTCGCAGAATCGCATGTTCCAGAGTGATGAGAGGTGGGTATACAGAAACTGGGAGCGACCTGAACAAAGTGTGACTGACGTGTGCCGCCCGGATGATGTCACCACGAGTACATTCTGGCGAAACATCTGGTCGGTACCCGTCTGTCACACTGAGGGTGGCTGGATGCGTGATGTCAAGCGCGTGTGTGAAGCTATACCAGAAATGGAAAAAGCAATCATTAGTCCATTTGATGTAGCCAAAGCAGTTCGTCCGCTACCGAACTGGAAGTTTTCGGGACCGGACGGACTGCATAACTTCTGGCTAAAATGGTATAGCAGCTCACACGCGTTTCTGGCATCTCAATTCCAGTCATGTTTGGAGTCTGGGTCGCTTCCGCAGTTTTTAACAACAGGAATTACCCACCTGCTCCATAAGACAGGTAGTCCCGCGGAACCCAAGAATTATAGACCAATTACATGCTTATCAACGGTTTATAAACTTCTTACATCCATCCTGAGAGCAAAGATTTATAAACACATTGAAGATAACTCAATAATGTCTACCTCTCAGAATGGATGTAGGAATGGCGGCACTAAGGAGCTACTCCTCATTGACATGGCCATTAGCCAGCAGGTTCGTCGATCCCGCAAGGATCTGTCCACATGCTGGATAGACAAGAAGACTACAAGAAGGCCTACGACTCTGTACCACATACATGGCTCATGAGGGTGCTGGAGTTGTACAAAATAGACGCAACTCTATGCACCTTCCTTGAGTCATGTATGGGGCAATGGAAGACAGTCCTTCGATATCCAGGATGTCGACCGATTCAGGGGGATGATGAACCTGTATGGATTAAGCGGGGGATATTTCAGGGCGACAGTTTGAGCCCACTTTGGTTCTCCTTAGCCCTGAATCCTCTAAGTACACTGCTGGAGGATTCAGGACTAGGCTATCGGTTGAGAAGAGGTGGTCAGGTCATATCTCACCTCCTTTACATGGATGATCTGAAACTCTTTACCCCCAATAAATTCCAACTGACGGAGCTACTGAAGGTAACTGAAACCTTCAGTAACTCCATCAGGATGGAATTTGGTGTGGAAAAATGTGCAGTCATGCATGTAAAGCAAGGGGAGATTATGGAATCCGAGGGAATTCAACTCTCTGATTCCATACACCTTAGACACCTCACCTCGACCGAAACTTACAAGTATTTGGGTATGTCGGAAGCGTTGGGCATCAACAGTACTGACATGAAGCAACTGATGAAGGAGCGTTTCTTTGGCCGCCTGAAAAAGGTATTAAATAGCCTTTTGTCGGGCGGCAATAAGGTGCGCGCCTTTAACAGTTGGGTCATGCCGGTTTTGATGTACTCTTTCGGCATACTCAAATGGACTCAGACCGAGCTCGACGCCCTCGATAGGAGAGTCCGGACACTGCTGACTGCAAACCGGATGCATCACCCACGATCATCGGTGATGAGACTGTACATCCCGCGGAAGTGTGGGGGTCGAGGCTTTTTAAACGCCAAGACTCTTCACAACCGCGAGGTGTGCAGCCTCAGAGAATACTTTTTAAAAGCTGAAGTGGGTATGCACCGGAATGTGGTCGCAGTGGACAAGGGACTCACCCCGTTGTCCATGACTAAAGAGAACTGGCGCAAGCCTGTAATACTATCGACTGATGAACGCAAAGAGGTATGGCAAGGCAAGGAGCTACACGGGCGCTTCTATTGGGCTCTCCATGGGCCCGATGTAGATTTCCCAGCGTCCGTATCCTGGCTACGTTTCGGCGACCTTTTCGGGGAAACTGAAGGTTTTGTCTGTGCAATTATGGACGAAGTTATCCTGACGAATAACTACCGGAGACATATAATGAAGGACGGGACGGTTGACGTGTGTCGGGCATGCCACCGTCCGGGTGAATCCATCAGACATATTATCTCTGGTTGTTCTCGTCTGGCTAACGGCGAGTACTTACACAGGCATAACCAAGTGGCCAGGATTGTTCACCAGAAACGGCTCGCATTGTGAGGAGGTTCCTGTCTCTGGAGCCCTAACCACCGGTAGCTTGGACCCTGTTCCCGATACCGGCGGACAACCACTATTTTTTATATTTTTAAATGTTTTTTTATGATTTGTTTTTATAAATAAATATTAAAAAATGTAAATTTAAAATGTGTACATAATTGAATAAACGAAATAATAATGATAATGAAAAAACAAAACTAAATTTAACATGTGGCACAAATATTGTTATCAGTGCTGTAACTATTCTTAGCAAAGGGCTAAAAGATGATTGAAAACCATTGTAAAAAGTCTAATTAAAAGAAGAGAAAAAATGAGATTAAAAATAGTTAGAGACATCCACATATTTTTATCTTCAACGTAGTCCTTGATTTTATAATATGCTTTTTTAATAAGGACACTTTGAACTTTCCATCGGTCAGTTCTATAACTGACTTTGGTAACTTGTTATAAAAGCGTATACTGTTTATAAGAAAAGACTTACTAGTTTTCGTTAATCTGAATTTGGGTATTACAATTTCGTGCTTACTGCGTGTATTTAAATTATGGAAGTCGCTTCCAGTTTTGAAAGGCCTCGATTTTTGCGGACATACAAAATACATTCCAAAATATAAAACGCAGGTAGAGTCAGTATATCGATCTCTTTAAATTTTTCTCTGGACTCGCGAGGACCCATTTTATAGATCGCGCGGATTGCCCTCTTTTGTAAGATTAAAATTGAGTCAACGTCTGCTGCTGATCCCCACAGCAGAATGCCATAAGACATAATACTGTGGAAATAAGCATAGTATACTAAACTAGCTGTGGCTTCATCGGTTAACTGCCTTATTTTCCTTACTGCATATGCAAAGAGTTCTAATGTGCGCGCCCCACTGCAATTTTGAATCGATAGCAACATGCTATCACTAATAGATTAAAACCGTCAGCGGCGCAAATAACTGTCTGTTTCTCACCAAAAGTAGTAATAAGTACATTTATTTATATACTTTTTACATGTAACTGCATTTCGTTTTCAATTTTACGAGTACATTTCTCAGTATTCGCGCCATTCGTCGTAATTAGCGAATGTAGCCCCCAAATTAAGATACATTGCTGTTTCTGTACTGCGTACTTCTTCTGAGGGAAACTTTTATTTCGGGTGGACCGTTAAGAGGAAACGGGGGCAGAGAGCGCCGACTGAATTTCCTTAGTAACAAGTCATAATTCGAGATTTGGCTCTCGTCTCTTTCCTCCTCCAATATTGGACTAATTTAAAAGATATTCCGTAAACTGAAAACTAAAGATAAATACTATGTCCCTATGTTTTCCTTTTTGATGATACATTACCTTTAGAAGCACTAGAGCCCTTAAACAATGCTCAAAATTGCGCTGTCAACAGAGGCTTAGTGTACAAATTTGACAAATATAAATGAAAAAAAGAAAACATAGGAACATAGTATATATCTTACTTTACCAGTTTATGGAATATCTTTTAAATTGGTTCAGTATTGGAGGAGGAAAGAGACAAGAGCAAAACCTCGAATTATGACTTTTTACTAAGGAAATTCAGTCGGCCCTCTCTGCCCATATTTCCTCTTAAATAGAACATGAAATGTATTTATTTTACTATTGTTTTCTAACTAAAAACGAATTCTGTTCAGGCAGTTTTGTTTCCAATATCTATTCCAACTGAGAATTCATTTTAAGTATCTGGGGGGTGACCATAAGCTCTTAGAGCGGTACCAATTTGAGATCGAATAAGGGACAGATGTATCTGACTTGTATACATCTGTCACTTACTCGATATCAAATTGATACCGCTCTAAGAGCTTATGGTCACCCCCCTGTTCTTAAAACAAATTCCAAGTGTAATCAAATAAAATATACTGCTTATTTGAAAAACATGAGTTACAAACTAACTATACTAATAGATACCTACCTACTTATAATATCACAGATAATATATAAACAGTATATACTAGGTACACCTAAGTACGTACACAAAGATTAGTTCGAAGTTCAATTTCCAATCTCTGTTATGTGACAGTTATTGACGAGAACTTTGCCACTTATAAGCTGAAACCACAGTATAAATATGGACAAATAGTACGGAAACTACCTACAAACGACGAGACGTCTAAGCAATTTTTGCGATGCTGTCAGTAGTGCGGGCCGCTTAGGGGCACAGTAAAAATATACAAACAGTATGGAAACTAGGTAGTTTTCATATTGTTTGTATATTTTTGCCGTTTGGAGCGTTTGTAGGTACAAACATGTAGGGCGCACGGTTGGCGCAGTGGTTGAGCGATTGACTGCTGCGCTGCGTGTCGCGGGTTCGATTCCCGCACGGAACAAATATTTTTATGATCTACAAATAGTTGTTCCGGCTCTGGGTGTTTGTGTATGTGAAATTATATGTTTGTAAACGCACCCACGATACAGGAGAAATTCCTAGTGTGGGACAACATCTAAAAAAAGAAAAAAAAACGCTCCAAACGGCCCACTCACACAAACATTCGCATCAACGTTTGTAGGTAGTTTCCATACTGTTTGTATATTTATTCTGTGTTAGAGCTCTCGTCGATGCGCATGTTTGTGTGAGTGTGCCGTTTCAAGCTTTGTAGGTACTTTCCGTACTGTTCGTCCATATTTATACTGTGCTGAAACATCACTGAAAAGCATAAAATGCACTTGCCGCCAAGCTACGATTGCTATTTCAGCAAATATTGACATTCTCTTTGATTTATTAACGCGAGATGCAGTAGAATTGGCAGACACAGCTAACGGGAATCTTTGTTACAAAGAAACTAAAGTTTTATGGTAAACATGTCGAGACAAGCGGATTTGAATAATAACACTGTATTTGAAAAGATAAAAACTTCTCCTCATTTCGGTAAATAAAAGCTAAAATAAAGCAGAAGTAACGCAATCACTAATACATAACAAGTAAAATTTTAAAAACGACACATTTTTATTGCATGCTACATAATTTATCTATTAATAGACACGCTTCGATCGACAATCTATTGAACACGTAATTATGACACGATATCTTGCGAAAACACCCCAATTCAAACAGTAAAATACCCATAACTTATGAACGGCTAAATCGATTTTTAACTCCCGACGTGTTATAAGTTTGACGTGTATTGCTGTGTATCTCTGTATATGTGTAATGAATCATGTAAAACACATGATAATGAATCTGTGTGTCTGTCTGTGGCATCATAGCGCCTAACAGGATGAACGGATTTTTATTTAGATTTTTTTGTTTGAAAGGTAACTTTGTCGAGAGTGTTCTTAGCTATGTTTGGTGAAAATCGGTCTAGCCGTTCAAAAGTTATGGGCTGTTTTCTGTTTGAAACTGAGTATTTTCGCAAGATATCGTGTCATAATTACGTGTTCGATAGATTGTTGATCGAAGCGTGTCTACTACTCGATAAATTATTTAGTTTAAAAAGTATGACATAAAAAAAATTGCCGAGGGAGATTTGGAAATTTTTAATTTCTACTTGTTATCAAACATAGGTAAGAACATTCTCGATAAAAGCACTGTCCAAAAAAATTAAATCAAAATCGGTTTATTCGGTTTAGGAGCTATGATGCCACAGACAGATACACAAACACAGAAGTACACACGTCAAACTTATTTGCCCTTCTTTTCCCGTCGGAGATTAAAATAATGTTTATTTGTTTGTATTTTTTGCGCGGCCATACCATTCGTCTGCTTGCGATAAAAAATTGTCAACTCAAAGGTTAGGTAAAGGCCTGCGACATCAATACTCTAGGTACCAACTAGTTTGTTATATGAAAAGTCATGAAAATGGTAAAAAGCACATTATTTATCTATCATTATCACTTCAATAGAAAGGTATCAGAAAATATCACATTCTTTTCGCCTGCCAGTATTGTGTGCATTGATTTTAATACGGCTTTTCCTATCAATCAGATAATTTTCTTGTATTTGCCGCTGGAAAATAGTTATTTATGCTACAAGTGCGGAAGGTAGGTAATTTCCGATATTGAGTGGTATAAATCGACACGAGTCGGAAATCTAATTACGTATGTGTGTCATACAGCATTTTACTATGTATTGTGCGAGGAAAAAAAAAATATCTGAACTAACCAAGAAATTAATAAAAAGGCGGGCTTATTCAAGCGCGCTCAGCATATCCACAGATTAACTGATAGTTCCTCGGGCATATCTACTGTGCATGTGCAAATAGCTGTCACGTCGTAACGCAAAAAGGCACAAGCAAAATATTCATTCTGCCAAACATATTTAATGAATATTTAAAATTAATTTATTGATCAAAATCTAAATCTAGAGTAATTAAAAACGCCTTTAATGAAGTATTAGTTTTATTTTACCTTTTATATGAATGAT
The DNA here is from genome assembly GCA_948252205.1 of Orthosia incerta. Lineage (NCBI taxonomy): Eukaryota > Metazoa > Arthropoda > Insecta > Lepidoptera > Noctuidae > Orthosia > Orthosia incerta. The sequence goes on along the minus strand of OX411750.1, from coordinate 4,066,981 downwards.
AATCTGTACTCAACTAATTTAAAAAAAAACTCAAATAATAAAAACTCTATGCGGCGGGCTGACGGTCGTTGTGGCTAAAAATTAAAAAAATACTGGAAAGTAAAAAGCACTAGTGAAAAAAAGTGACACTTTCCGCATAGTTTGGCTGCTTGGAAAACGCTCTTTTCGAGGACATGCATTGTAAAAGTAATTTGTGACTTAATTGATTACACATCAGCACAAACAGTGACCCAAGGGTACTTTTAACCTTGGTCCTAGGATAGAACTTGGCAGTGCCGGTAGTCTCTTTGTTCACAGACAGCGATGCGGAAGAGTTTTTATAGATACTTTAATTTATTTTTAGGCTTTATTTTTTGTTAATATAGTCTCAGCTGCGTCCGGATGGATGGGATGCCGAACAAATGGGATGTCAAAAACGAAGAAACAAGAACAGCACCATTCATTCACCATTCCGCGGCAATGTAAATAAGGTTCTCATGAAGAAAAATAACAGATTTTTTTTACGAGAAAACATAAAAACCGGCCAAATGCGAGTCGGACTCGCGCACGAAGGGTTCCGTACCATTATCGCAAAAAACGGAAAAAAAACGACGTTTGTTGTATGGGAGCCCCAGAAGATTATAGGCTCATATCTCCTAGTCTCGTTGTAAAACTCATGAAAACGGTTTTCAACGAGAATGAGGAGGAGTAAGTTATCTAGGGGACCACAAAAGATCCCAATGGGTCGAAGTGTCCGAGTTATTTCTCGGCCCCTCCATAAGATAAGATAAGATGGGAGCCCTCCTTAAATATTTATTTTATTCTGTTTTTAGTATTTGTTGTTATAGCGGCAACAGAAATACATAATCTGTGAAAGTTTCAACTGTCTAGCTATCACCGTTCATGAGATACAGCCTGGTGACAGACGGACAGACAGACAGACAGACGGATCGCGGAGTCTTAGTAATAGGGTCCCGTTTTTACCCTTTGGGTACGGAACCCTAAAAACGACACTTGGCTCATAGAAAGCTTAACTTTGAGTTAGTTGCTAAGTTGCTAAGACAATTTTGTATGACAAACTATCAATTTAACCTTGTGTTATCATCTCCGTCCTCATCTCCTTAATGTTAGGTTACTTAGACCGTGCAGACAGAAATAGGAGCTCCGTCGTAATCGTACTTACCTATTCTGTATTAAAACCAATGTCAACATTAAAATAATTAAAAAAACACATCTTTTTATTTCGCGGCCCAATAAGTGATGGGCATTATTCAGAAAGCCCAATTTAATTATTTCAATAGTTTTTATCATATTGCCTTCTCATATTGGGCATTTTTCAAATTGCCCGGGCATTATGAATAATGCCGTATTAATCACCTGGTCCATAACATTGACATGGGATCGCTCGCTAATAATTATCCATATCTTCTTCTTCACCAGGTAGCGAGAACTGCCTCTACGTCAACGTGTACACTCCCAAGATGAGCCCTGGAGCCAACCTGCCAGTCATGGTGTTCATCCATGGAGGAGCCTTCATGTACGGAGATGGATCACCATACCAACCTGAGAACCTCATGGATTGGGATATGGTGGTTGTTACCCTGAACTATAGGCTTGGACCTCTAGGTAAGTCAAATATGAAATCAAGCTGCCTTATTTACCTGATCTCTAAACTATTTTTTTTTATTTACTGTAGACTCACGCTTGACCACTATCTCACCTGATGGTAAGCGATGATGTGGTCGACGGTGAATCACGCTTGCCTAGAAAAAACCCATTCACTCTTGACTTAAAATCACAGTCAATCTAGGGGTCAGATTGTAGCTGTCGGGAAACACAGACTCCGGCAGGGAATTCCACTCCTTAGCTGTACGCACAATAAAAGTGTTCTCAAAACGTTTGGTGAGTATGGGTGGGATGTCCACCATGTACCGATGGCGCATCGCCGTACGTCTGGTAGTCCGATGATGAAACGGGCTAGGTGGAATTAGATCATGCAATTCCATCGCACACTCGCCGAAGTGTAACCGATAAAAAACCGACAAGCTGGTAACTCGACGACGATGTTCAAGTAGTTATAGTGTAAAACAAAGTCGCTGTCCTCGTCTGTCGAGATCATTCCTGACTATCCGATTTTTTCTTCTAAACCACACTTCTACGCCACGCTTTCACTAATAGAATGCAACAATGCAATGGCACTGGCACTGGTCGAGTCAAAGCTCCAGAGCCTTAAACATCGTCGCCGAGTTGCGAACTTGTCGGTTTTATAACCGACTTTCGAAAAAGGAGGAGGTTCTATGTTCGACCTGTTGTAATTTTTTTTTTTTTTTATGTATGATCAGCGATATCTCCGTCAATTGTGGACTGATTTTGAAAATTCATTAGTCCCATATTAATTTGGTGAAGATCTAATGAAGAACTTCGAAGATATACAACAGAACTCTTCAATAAATAACGGCAAATCTCTCGGGACTGCTGCAATCGCATGTCTGTTTATTGTTTATTCCATTTCATAACATAACATCACGCCAGTACGCTCTTAAGTGGTAAGCAGATCTCTCATTTAATCGCTTTTGTTCAAGTTTAATGATATTCGGCTAATCTATTCTGGCGTTATAGGAAACTTACTAAACAACTTGCCTATTAGGTAGGTACAACTAAAAAGTGAAAAATAAAAAAGTTTTTTTTATCGGTTGCATTTCGGGGAGTGTGCGATGGAATTGCATGATCTAATTCCGCCTAGCCCTTTTCCTCTTCGGGCTACAAGACGTACGGCGATGCGCCATCGGTACATAGACAGCCCAGATATACGCACTAAACTTTTTGGAAATACTTACATTATGCGTACAGCTAAGGAGTGGAATTCCCTGCCGGAGTCTGTGTTTCCCGATAGCTACAACCTAGGGGTCTTTAAGTCAAGATTGATTAGGTTACTTCTAGGCAAGCGTGCTACAACGTCGACCACATCATCGCTTACCATCAGGTGAGACCAAGAGGTCAAGCGCGAGACTACAAATAATAAACAAAAAGAAATTGAAAGAGTGATATACGAAAGGAATGTTCTTGTATATAATTGGCCCATGCGAAGCCGGGACGGGTCGCTAGTTCATAATAAAAGACCCACTCAAATACTGTCTTGAAAGTACCTTAAAACAATAATTATGAAAATTTTATCATCTTGAAAATATGGTGTATATGTCGTTGACCTATTCAAACATCACTTTATGTATGATGACAATTATTATTTTTATATATCTTTTTTTAACCGTTTATCAAAAGTCATCATAAGTCAATTATTTCATAACAATCGATTATAATAAAAAAAAACAAACATTAAATAACAATTTTTATCTTAACTTTTTACGTAATGAAGAATAATCCGCCGCCGTCTCCTTTATAAAAAAAAAACTATTAAGGGTGCGGCGAAGCATGAATTGTCCATACAAACGTAATACCTAAATCATTTGTAAGTTGAGTTTATTTCCACCATATTATGCTGATATTCGGATTTAGACAGTATTTATCTAGGTTCGTACGTCTTTATTTTTTCAAAATACTTACCTAATATGAAGTTTAAGCGAATTCCATTTCGTACATTTTTAGCGCGTAAATGACATGTTTTCTTATTGATTTTTCTGTATTATAAAAAACAATATCTATAATATTGTCGTAGCAGGAACATAGCTCATATTATCAAGATACAAATAATTGAAAAAGTAATTTAAAAAACATTAAGTTTTCATTCATAATTTTTGGTATTACGGAACACATCAAATTAATCATACTTTTTCAATAGCTATTATTGCTGTCGCCCCAAGCAAATGTCAATGTGTGCGTAGTCGTACTGCTCACGTGCATCGTTCGTACGGGGTTTGTTCGGGGCACTTCGGGTGTGCTTCGGGGATGTTTCACTGTTTGTTGTATTATTTGTGGTTTGTCGATTACTTTACTTACTGTGCTGTAAGTGCGTATTTATTTTCTAAATTGTACTTATTGTAATATTTCTGACACTATTGACCTATTCTATGAATTTTGATTTAGATTTGCCGTGTGATTTGAACTTTGTTATTGAGTAATCTACTTTCTTACGAACTGCGTTGTTTATGGACTTTGTTATTGTTTACAATTTGGTTTGGTTGCCGACATGGACATTGGACTCCTAACGTTGGGATGTTTCTCACAGTTTCCCAATGACATAATAAAATAAGTTACATAAATAGTACCTATATATTTTACATATGTACCTATATGTTTTATAAATTAGTATTTACCTACCTATCTACCAACTTACGAAGCTTTGTTTTTTTCGTTTTTTAGGGTTCCGTGCCCAAAGGGTAAAAACGGGACTCTATTACTAAGACTCCGCGATCCGTCTGTCTGTCTGTCCGTCTGTCACCAGGCTGTATCTCGTGAACCGTGATAGTTAGACAGTTGAAATTTTCAGAGATGATGTATTTCTGTTGCCGCTATAACAACAAATACAAAAAACAGAAGAAAATACATTTTTGAGGGGGGCTCACATTCAAAAAACGTGATTTTTATGCCGTTTTTGCTCGATATTAATAACGGCAACAGGTAGACGCTTGAAATATTCACGAAATATTTAGTTGTATATTCACTTCAAAAAATAATAATTATTAATTTAAAATAAAATAAATTGAGGGGGGCTCCCATACAACAAACGTGTTTTTTTTCTGTTTTTTGCTCGATATTAATAACGGAAACAGGTAGACGCTTGAAATATTCACAGTATATTTAGTTGTATATTCACTTCAAAAAATAGTAATGATTAAATTAAAATAAAATTAATTAAGGGGGGCTCCCATACAATAAACGTGATTTTTTTGCCGTTTTTTGCGATAATGGTACGGAACCCTTCATGCGCGAGTCCGACTCGCACTTGGCCGGTTTTTATTCATGTCATGAATGAGACAATGCGGGCGTAGGTAATTATCTCAAGGAAACCGCTAAGACTTATCTACACTGCATTTTTAGGGTTCCGTACCCAAAGGGTAAAAACGGGACCCTATTACTAAGACTCCGCGTCTGTCTGTCTGTCTGTCCGTCTGTCACCAGGCTGTATCTCATGAACCGTAATAGCTAGAGAGTTGAAATTTTCACAGATGATGTATTTCTGTTGCCGCTATAACAACAAATACTAAAAACAGAATAAGATAAACATTTAAGTGGGGCTCCCATACAACAAACGTGATTTTTTTGCCGATTTTGCGATAATGGAACGGGACCCTTCGTGCGCGTGTCCGACTCGCACTTGGCCGGTTTTTTACTTACCTACTGTGACGTTAGTTCGGCTCACCCAGGGTAGGGTGACCATACGATCGGCTTTGCCTGCACAACCGCGCCTTTATGCCCTTGGTCCAGTTTGGAACGTTTTTTTGTAAAATTCCTATTACAAAAAACTAAAATTAAAAATCCAAAGTCGTTCTAGTTTATTTAATTATTCTGGGCTTGTTTTCTGACCTTCGGTGACCCTTGCCCTGGGGAGGCAGTTCCAATAACCTTTGATAACTGGCTGGCTAATCGACTTCGTAATAAAATGCAAATCTTTATAATTTTAAACTCTCGCTGATATGTATTTTATGCAAATATTTATTTGTGAGAAAACTTTTAATTGGCCGTTTTTGCATGTTGTTTCTGCGTTTTTATTGTATTAGCTGTAATTTTTCCTAAGATTGATAAAATAAAATAAAATTGTAAATACCTATAAACTAAAAAGCAGTGCGTACATAAACTAAAATTTTTATTGCGGTTGATTATCTTCTTATGAATGGTACCTACTGCAGATTACCTATTTATACATATTATTATACCTACAAGCAAAATCTTATAAATCAGCGAGTTTTGTGTGGATCTTTGACACTAAGTTTTCTGACTATCATTATTGTATTTTTTTTTATTTCGTTCAGTCGACTATTTATGGTTACTCTACCTAGTTACACGATTTTATCACGTTTCGATTTATATGTTTTAAACAGATGAATGATGATCTATAAAGTAAGAACATAACAAAATAAATGTTTATTCAAAATCCGTATTTTTATTTTTAATATTCTTAGCTCAGAGCACTGTTATTTATCTGCACTTATGTGTAAATAGTCATAAATTATTAGAATATTAGTATTTTACTAATACTTTGCCTAAGTAACGCTTGTATTATTTAAATTGCTTTCATTATTTAGTATTATAATACATATTTGAGGTTTATTAAAAGGAATACCTACATAAATAAGACAAAAAAACGCCAACGGCGGCGCCGTTCGCGTCGGCCGGCTTACCCCCAAGACTCAAGACGCTTTGCCTGCGTAAACGATGTACCTACTTATTTATTCAAGAACACCAATATTATAAACTTTCAACATTGCTTTACAAAATTACCCATTTGGAAAGGTACGCATGACGCTGCTAGATTCTTTCTATAGGTACAAAGACAAGTGATAGCTAGCTATCCTAAACTTGAGATATTGTGAGAAATTTCGTAAAAACGCATTACTAGTCTGTACATTTACCAACGATTCCCCAAAGTAGTCAACAAAAAAAAGCAAATAATGAACATACCTAAATAATAATATTTAAAAAACATAAAAAAAAAATCTTTCGAGTCGTTATGACGGACGATTAGGAAGCTATCTATCGCGGCGCTGTGCGCAGCCGTGTGTGCTAGTATCTACCCGCGCATTCTTAAGAACGCGGCGAACTAAGCTCGCAAATGCAATTCGAGGCGAGTGAAAAATTCATTCGTAGTATTGCTATCTCAGTTTGCACGCACACGCGGCGCTGTGTGTGTGCGCGGGTAGATACTCGCACACACACGGCTGCGCACAGCGCCGCGATAGATAGCTTCTGTCATAACGACTCGAAAGCATTTAGAACATTATTATTTAGATATGTTCATTATTTGCTTTCATTATTTGTTTTCATTATTTTATTTTTTATAACCTTGACATGTTTTTTTAAAATTATTTTTTAATATCTTTTTAACAATTGTAATTTTTACTTAATGTTATTTTTACAAAATTTCTACACAATTTATGTTGTTCTGAAATAAATTACTTATGACTTGCTTTTTTTTGTTGACTACTTTGGGGAATCGTTGGTAAATGTACAGACTAGTAATGCGTTTTTACGAAAGGACATGGCTAAACAACTGCCCTAAGCATGTATAGAAATTATTCACTAGCTCGTAACATATAAATATTCATTAATTAATTATAACAGTTTTATTATTCTTCTAGAACTTTCACGAATTAATCAAATAATTAAAAGTATTTTCATGTTTTTATTTGACAAGAATAACTATTGTAGTCAATAAACCTACTTTTAATGACATTAGCGTAAGTCGAAACAAACAGTATTAATTATTATTTATGTTTGTACCTATCGCAATACATCTGAAATATTCATTATTGAATTATTATACAGTTTTATTATTCTTCTAGAACTTTCGTGAATTAATCAATTAATTAAAAGATTTTCCATGTTTTTGTTTGACAAGAAGAACATAAGATTCCGTTCTACGAAAAATTGTAGTCAATAAACCTACTTTTAAAGAATCGAAACGAACAGTATTCATTATTATTTATTTTTGTACCTTTCGCTTTACATCTTCAAACATTAGAGATAGAACCAGAGATGTTGTTTTCTTTGCATTTATCTGATTTCTAGAAATTATTGGCAAAATCTGGAAAGCAATGGCACATAAATAGTGCTGACACTAAAAAGTTACAGTCGATTCTTCTAGATTACACTTGATTCGATTAGAACCAAATAAAAAAAACATGTTGGGGGTGTCGTGGGAACTCACTTTGATCGATGCTCCTTTTGCCGGGTATTAAGTATGTAATTACAGAGTTCGTATGATCTTATGTTTCATTTGCGTATTGACAGATGACAGATCTTCAAATGACAGCCGGGACCAAAGGCTTATCTAGCTTGCCAAGGCACGAAGGAAACTCGCTATGTACACGAGGGAACCACGGAATGACCTTGGCTACCGTTGCTTAACCTTGAAGATCGACCTATGCGGCTGTTATTATTAAGCCACGAGCTCCTCTAAACGCCTTAATAAAGTGGCATAGCAAAATCTTATTCTTTTACAAGTTTGTTTACCTATTAATGTAGGAGTTTCTACGATTTTATATTGTGACGATATAAAAAGTGTCTGTAACTTTTTTCATACGAAATACTAATATTCAGCTATTCAGCATTACATATTACTACTTAAAATAGTTATTCATTGCTAGGGCAATCGTCCATACTTTATTTAGCCATGTCCTTTCTTTACAATATTTCAAGTTTATGATAGCTAGCTATCGCTTGTCTTTGTACCTATAGAAAGAATCTAGTAGATACGTCATGCGTACCTTTCCAAATGGGTACTTTTGTAAAGCAATGTTGAAAGTTTATAATATTGGTGTTCTTGAATAAATAAGTAGGTATATCGTTTACGCAGGCAAAGCGTCTTGAGTCTTGGGGGCAAGCCGGCCGACGCGCGAACGGCGCCGCCGTTGGCGTTCTTTTGTCTTATTTATGTAGGTATTCCTTTTAATAAACCTCAAATATGTATTATTATAATAAATAATGAATGCAAGTAAAATAATACCAACGTTACTTAGGCAAAGTATTCGTAAAAGACTCATATTCCAATAATTTATGCCTATTTAGGCATAAGTACAGATAAATAACAGTGCTCTGAGCTAAGAATATTAAAAATAAAATACGGATCTTGAATAAAAAATTATTTTCTTATTTTCTTACTTTATAGATCATCATTCATCTGTTTAAAAAATATAAATCGAAACGTGATACAATCGTGTAGGTAGGGTAACCATTTATATTTACAATTTAAATACTGATTAGCACATGCTTTATTCAAATTCTAAGAAAATTTTAATTATGAATCTACTTCATTTTCAATACAGTTGTTAAACATGACGTACTTTCAGAGGCTTTAATTATGATTCGAAAGTTAAATCTTTTGCATAGGCATCTTTCTGTTACGCGGTCGTGACTTTTGTTTACGAGCTCGAGTTGAGTTTTAAATTTATAAGTCAATTTAAAAAAGTTTTGTGGCAAGGAGTTTTCATACGAGTACATAGAATAAAATGGTGTAGATTTTTTACGAGGAAAAATTAATGATTTCGTACGTTTTATCATTGCATTCTCAAAAGTCTTTTAAATGGTTGTTTAATATATTTAATTACCAGTTTTAATTTAATTATATTCACATCAACATTTGTCAAAAATCGAATAGGCTGTTTTCGTTGTAAAAAATATGTCCAGTTGCAAAAACGCGCAATTTTCCGAAAATAATGAATAAACAAATCTAATTCTTTGATGTTTTTACTATTTCCCACAACTGTATTGAAAAGCGTCGTGTGATACACGGGTGTGTAGGTTATTGCAAACGAGCTGTCATTAACAAGCCCGAGCCGAAGGCGAGGGTTTTTAATGACGCGAGTTTTATTTTTCACCCTTGTATCACAAAGTACTATTTTGTAGGCCGATATTACATGCATTTTGGGAGCCACGGAATGTCAAGTTGAATGGTAATCCTGCCTGATCATGAATGATATTTACATCTATGAAGATGTGTCTATTCCACAGGATACAATCTATACAGAGTACCTATTGCAGTATACATTTCGGCATTAATTTACTGTAAGGAGACGAGGCACATTCTGCAGCCGTATAGCTAGAGTGCCACTATCTGACAAAATTATATTTTGAGTCATAGACGAAAAATTAAAAATAGACAGGATATCTTTTCGCGTTTGACCACTATCTCACCTGCCCCCCTAGCCAAGTTACAAACGTTTCGTATCGAATCTCTTTCTACAATCGTTAACACCTTCTATGTGTATGGTCCAACCACGTGACTCAACGTTCAGATGTGTCATTCCCATACATTGATTCGTTTTCTACTAGCGTTATCGATTGTAGATTGTCAACTTGGCTACTAGGTGCTGATGGTAAGCGATGATGTGGTCGACGATGGAGCACGCTTGCCTAGATGTAATCTATTCACTCTTGACTTAAAGACTCCCGGGTATTAAAAATCGATGCTAATTAAATAGAGAGCCCTAATTTTGTGATTTGCCATTTCAAAGGTACATTAATCGAGATGGTTACAGGCTATAAATTATTACTAGTTAACTATCCTACTAGTATTAAAACCTGAAAGTTGTGGATGGAGGATGGATGTTTCTTACTCTTTCACGCAAAAACTACAAAACGGATTTTGATGAAACTTTACAACAGTATAACTTATACATCAGAATAACACATAGCTATAATTTATAAAGATATTGCGAGAAGTACTAATACCACGCGGGCGGCAGTTAATAAAGACAAAGACAAAGACATTTTATTTCAAGTAGGCCACCAAGCGGCATTTTTGAACTTTACATTAAAATTTACAAGTAATAATAGTTGATTCTACCATGCATTCGGAAAGTAGCTTGTAATGGAGAAGAATGCTCAAGAAACTCAATAAGAAAACTTAAAAAAAAAAACAATATTTAGGTACATAAGTACATACCTTGATGAATGAAATTGAGTTTATACAATACAAATATATTCATACAGTCTTCAAAAGGTCCAACAATACTTCAAAACAATAATGTTCTGCATTTCACTTGTTTTTGCGCCCTATTGGATGTGGAGCAAGACTAGCATTTAGCCAAGCATTTTTATCAGTGATGTAATCCCCCAACTTATAATATGCCAGCCTGCATAGTGTGCGTTTTTTACAAGTTTTAAATTTCGTCTCATTCAGTTCAAGAATGTGGGGAGGAATTTTATTGTAACATTTTGTACAGTACCCCATGAAAGATGAGGCTACTTTAGCCAGTCTGAAACCTGGTTGAACTAATTGGTCCCTATTTAAAAAGATGTACATTCTTTCTCACGTACATGATGTTTTCATAAATATATTGACAAGGAACCGTCATGATGTTAATGTCCTTAAACAGTTCCCTTAGAGAATCGCGCCGGCGAAGATTGTATATCGCTCTGATGGCTCGTTTTTGCAGAATAAAAATTGACTCAATGTCTGCAGCCCTTAATTAATAGCCCCAATAATTCATATGCGAGTGTTTCCGGTGTCTAAAATAGATCTAATTATCCACTTTCGAATGGACACATTATTAGTTCAAATAAATTTAAGTTATCTTATAAAAAAAACTAAGTTCTAAAAATATTTTTTTGTTTACAATCTGTATAGTCTTATTTCCATTTAAAAATAGCCACATTATTGTAAAGTATTTTTTATAAAAAAATGGGATATTTTTATTTTTTATCCGGAATATATTGATAGCAGAAAAATACTACTTAGACAGATCGATAAAGGTATTGAAAACTCAAATTCTGCCAAATGACATTTAGTGACACTTTAGCTATAGGGCTGCAGCATTACTGTTTGTGGGCAGCGCATCGAGCTATAAAAAGAACATTACAATAATGTGGCTATTTTGAAATGGCAATAAGACTAGACAGGTTGTGGGTTCGAGACGGTCGTCGATCGAGCTCTTTGCACATTATTCAACACTAGTTTCTGCCAGCGGCTTTGCCCCTGTGAAAAGTCTTTTATGATCCCAAGGGATAAAAAGATTCACTAGAGTGCAGCATATTCATTGCTAGAATTTTCAAAGTATATAAACTGTCTATATAAACTGTCTATATTGCCCTGCCAAAGGAAGCATGAACGTTGCATGAAGGTGGGTCAATACTCAATACCTAACTTAATTTGTTGATTCTTAATTTAAAAAAACAAGTAACAAAGCGTAGACAAAGCGCCCTGTATCGATTTTTATCGTGGTCTTCGACATTTTTACTTTGAGAGTGCCATTTGGTTTAACATCGTGGTGAAAGGTTTAGGTCTGATTTCACAAAAAAACGAATCGCGATTAGCTCAACTCATCGACCACATATGGCACATAGCCATTAGACGCCTAATGCTTGATCGAATACATCAAAACAATTCTGTCAACTAGCTGAGGTATGAGGAACGGGACGACTGCGTTCTGATTGGTCCTTTACCAAGGTCATACGCCTCATTAAGGGTGGGACAGTTTTAAATAAAACCAGGAAGGTATCGATATTTTTATAAATAGTATTTGTACTTATTTTTTTTTATTAACATGTCCTTTTTTATTATTAATTATACGGCGTTTTAACATTTTAGTGATACCAAAAAATTGTAAAACAAAAAAAAACTAAATTCTAAAGGTAACATACTTTTTTCGGTTGTTGGTTCTTAAATATAGTAATATTAAATATTAGTAAAAGTATGGCTGTGTGGTCGCTGGTTCAACTAAACTCAGTTTATGCAAATACAGCGTTCCGATTGGTAGTTTCTCAGCGGTCTCAACAAAACAGAACGCTAAATCGGCCCTTAGTCAGCTAGATTCTGCGTTACCCAGTGCTGACCAGATGCCATAGAACAAGAGACATTCTATCATCGAACGCGTGACGATAGCGATTGTCAAAATATCAAAAATGTATGGGAATGTCAAAAGGTATCGAAATATCACGTGATCATCTTTTACATTTTGGCATTTCGACTATCGCCGTCGCTGTCATCGAATGTCACTTGTCGGGTGCGATATGGTTACGGCCACTCGGGGAGGCTCCTTGCATTCACCTCATATTTAGGTACTATTAAAAAAAAAACTAACAGACTTCAAAAACAAAAGCGAATAAAAAATGAGTTCAAAAACTAAAACCCGACTTCTGATAAATTACGCTCTAAAAAGACCGGCCAAGTGCGAGTCGGACTCGCGCACGAAGGGTTCCGTACCACTATCGCAAAAAACGGCAAAAAATCACGTTTGTTGTATGGGAGCCCCACTTAAACATTTATTTTATTCTGTTTTTAGTATTTGTTGTTATAGCGGCAATAGAAATACATCATCTGTGAAAATGCCAACTGTGTGAGATACAGCCTGGTGATAGACAGACAGACAAAGAGACGGACCGCGGAGTCTTAGTCAGGTCCAGTTTTTACCCTTTGGGTACGGAACCCTAAAAATAAGAAACAAGAAAATAATCTCATCTGAAACATTCACAGTGGTGAACACTAGAGGATAACTGTAGTCGTATGTCTCCTACCGTAACAAAACAATACATTCTGCAATGAAGCAATGATACCATAATTTTATTTTTGTTATTTACCTCGTGCCCCCTAGAGGACGCCATATTTAATTTAATGTGACGTCACATAGAAACCTGTAACCAGCGGACAAACAAGGCGCTTCCAACGACACCTCATTTGTCAAATTATGATAAGTAGCTACACATACCGGTCAAAAACATAACCCTCCCTTTTGCTTCGCTGTAGTCGGTGTTTTTGGTACCTATTGTTTGTTTTCCGTTTTTCAACACCGTCTTCGAAAAAGAAAGTTATTTTTCGCTTTGTAGTGCTTTGCTTTGGAAGTAGGTTTGTTTTTATTTTTTGTTTAATTGTTTTTTATTTCTCTCTTTTTAGTTATGGTAGGTACCTAGCTCCAATTACCTTGAAAATCATTTATAGCCAAAGTACATCTCATGACGATTCCAATAAGCCCAAACACGACTAGGATACATTGTTTTATTTCGGAGTTCCAGTGCCTACCTTCCGGCTTTATCATCAGATCAGTTCGACGGTACCATTTTCATCGGTACCAGTTAATTTTCTTTATACTTAAGTATTTGCTTCATCATAGTCGGTTCTGGAATTCCAGCTTTTTCAAGCAATTCAATTCCAGAACAAAGTGCTAAGGGCAATTGTAAATGCACCTTGGTACATACGAAATGATGACCTCCATCGGGACCTAAAAGTTGAGTTCTTCGAAAAAGTGATCAAAAAATTTGCAGAAGCTCACGAAAAGAGACTTCATCAGCATGTGAACGTCGAGGCAATCTAGCTTCTCGACCACACAAACATAGTGAGAAGACTAAAAAGAACAAAACCGTTCGAGTTAGTGTTTAGTGAATGTGAATAGTGTAACGTACGAAAGTGCTACCAAATAAACACAAGAACGAAGTGTATTCGCCTTAATAGAGACAATAAGAAAAGTGCTACTGGACACATTCTTAGTAAAGACAATGTAATAGTTTAGGTTAAAATTAAATTACTTATTAGTCTATTTATAAGGCTAGATTGTCTACAATCTAGCCTTATAAATCCTTTTCTAGGGTCCATCCTATTGATGAACCCTAGAAAAGGAAAAAAAATTGGCGGTTAACTATTCGAGATATCTTGTACCCGTAACATACTTAGCTTTAAGGAGTTTCAGTGGCCATCTGTGGTCTTCATCATCAGTTCCACTTCACCAAATGATACTTTCTGAGTGCAAATGATAGCATTGTTGATGAAAATACCGCTATAGATCCTGATTTGGGGGGTGACCATAAGCTCTTAGAGCGACAGATGTGACAGAAGTGACAGATGTATACAAGTCAGATACATCTGTCCCTTATTCGATCTCAAATTGATACCGCTCTAAGAGCTTATGGTAACCCCCATGATGACTATGGGAACACCTGGGAAGGATACCCTTTAAAACAAAAGAAGAATTTTCCAAATCGGTCCAGGCGTCTTTGAGTAGTCAGGGAACATACATTCAAAAAAGATTCCTACGATTTGAGTGCGTCCTCCTTTATATGAAGTCGGTTAAAAACGAAACAACAATTGCTTACTCATCGTTGGTAATTATGATTACGGAGCTTATTTGCGAAGTTTGTCATAACGACCTATTTATTATCATGTTCATGTGTAGGTAGGCACTGTTATCTCTTACGCACGGAATTATCTCTTCAGCGCTTAATCCATTCGCAGTGAAACTTTACAAACAAAGGCAAAATAAATACCCAACATTACAGAATAAACTTTAATTTATTTCAAATGATTGAAACCGAACAGTTTAGCAGTAGTTAGAAACAAGACACAGTAAGTAAAGTCAGTCGAAAATACGGCCCAAAACAAACTCCACAAAACTCATTTATATTTAATCAAAGGCTACCACAGAGTACATAGATGCCACGGTGGCCACTGCCAGAGACGACATTGAATAATTCTAATATTCTCCCAACCAATTTGGGCTTAGTCGTTAAATACCCAATTCGTAAAATGCCCAACAGCTTGAAAAAGGGCTAACTCGCTTAATACCTAGTTCTGAAAATACCTATTTCTGGAAATGCCTAATTCTTAAAAAACCCAATTCTCATAAAGTCCAATTCTTAAAAATCCCAATTCTTAGAAAGCCTAATTCATAAAAAGCGCAATTCTCAAAAAGTCCAATTCAACTTTAACTATCTGTAACTCTATTACGTACTATTAGTTGACCCACGCAACTTCGTCTGCTCCGCTCCTATTGGTCTTAGCGTGATGATATATAGCCTATAGCCTTCCTCGATAAATAGGCTATCTAACACAAAGAATTCTTCAAAGTTAAGTTTCTTTTTTTTCTTGTTTATTATGGTGTACAATAAAGTGTATATAAATAAATAAATTTATCAAATCGGACCAGTAGTTCCTGAGATTAGCGCTTTCAAGTAGGTTAACAAACAAACAAACTCTTCAGCTTTATATATTAGTATAGATGAGGAAATAGGTACATAAAATAAAATTGCTGAAAGACGGTACAAATCAAATATGATGTAATTCTTAAAAGTAATAACAGTCATTATCGATTGTATACAATACCAACATTGATTAAGGTACAAATCTGTAAATAAAATGCAATTGTTCTTCGGTAAATCGGACTGTATCATCGATTGATACGTACGAAAACAAAAGTCAACTCATGAAAAAAAAAACGGAAAAATAACATAAAATATCGCCGAGATAAAAATGTGTGTGTCATTGGATGATACTATACTATTTTAGAGTAATAATGTAGGTGTTATCATTTATTATGTAAAGTCATCATGTATTTGTGTGTCATTGGATGATACTTACTATTTTAGAGTAATAATGTAGGTGCTATCATTTATTATGTAAAGTCATCGTGTATAATTATGTAATAAATTACACCAGAAGTTGGAAGTAGATCATCTTTTAAAAAAAATCGTGAACCGATATCTCTTGCCTTTCTAGTAATGTGAGAAGTTTTTTATATTTCTTGTCGAATAAGATAACTTTATTACTTCGGTTTTTTCTAAGTCCGTTAAATAAACTCTGTTTAATATTCACATCAAAATGTGTAGATTCCTTTTTTATTTTATGAAAAAATAAAAAGAGGCTGGGACGTTTTGGAATGACAACATTGAGTCTCCTGTGCCATGCTTCTACAGCATTGGTGGTTCGGTGGCGTTGACCGGAACAACTTAATAATGAAGGGACAGTCGATGCCAATGTCTCTTTAAATATTTTTGATACTCCTTCATTGCTGCAGTTAATGATTCAATTTTGCCATAAATAATTTGCCATCCCTCTGGTATATAGCGGGGTGGCAAAAGTGGTAATACAGCGGCCATACGAATGACATTACGGTTTTCTTTGCATCTTTTTTCCAAATTGCTTGTTGGTAGTGAAAATAACAACCACTTACCTTTGCATTCGGATAAACATTGCTTACTGAATTCATAACTGCCTCCTCATAATCACATTTGAAGTTTCAAATATTCAGACCTAATTGATCTTTTAATACATTAAAAAGCCGCGTATATGTTTGTTGAGTCTTGTTTGGCAGAAGACAATATATTACGGGAATTATATTGGTTGTGTTTTTGTCTGATGCTAGGTTAAAATGTATAGAGTATAACTGATAAAAGGGGCTAGGAACGCATTTAAAAGTTCCATCTCCATAGAAGCAGCCTTTTTCTTTTTTTGCACCACGGATAACCTTTCTTGACATTTCCGAAGCAAAAACTAATATTTTGTCGGTTTCGCCATCGTTAGCAATCAGAAATTTTTTTGCTAAACATTCTGGTACAAATACATCCTCCACGTTACGAAAAGTCAACTTATTCGCATGTAAAAATCGTTTTCTGGCTGAATACAGACTATCTTTTATTGAATGAAAAGATGGGAGTTTAGATGAGCTTGTCGCCGGCAAATTATCAAGTCTTTTCAAAAATTCTTTTTATAGGTCTCAAATTTCGACACACCTCTTTTTTTTATTCATTCCGTTTAAGAAATACAATGTTTTTTTCCTCGTCGGGTTCGCATTTATGTCTGGACAATCTTAAAATTTTCTTCTTTGTCACGTCCAATGTAAGCGATGCACTACACTCCATTTTGCTTAATGCATCGCCAAAATGTGCTGCCATTTTTATTCGGAATACCTACTTGAGTGCGATAGCCGTATCATCGAATTTTGTTTCTTCGAAAACCTTTCAACGACATCTTTATACTACGACGCCTTGTTAAACCGACGTCTCGTTACTGCGATATTTCGTTACATCGAAAAACTGTACTGCGAAGGTTTTTACTACGTAAATATCATACTGCGAAGCCTTGTTTAATCGACGTCTTGTTACTGCGATGTTATGTTACTTAGGAAAACTTACTTCGGACGATCTTACGACGATAACCAACTACATCGATTTTCTTTTTCAAAAGATAACCTACATTGTTAACATTAAATATTCATTACAGGTTCTCTGCTTTTAAAGAAAATATCTTTAAAAGCAGAGAGCCTGCGCAAAGTTCGTCAGAAAAAAAGGAATGCGAGGATTTTTTTTGCTATAATTAATATATCAGGCGCTTGAGGTTGCTGCGGGAGTTCTATGAACAATAAATGGGTAGATTGACAATTTTTATGACAAGAAATATAATTGCATTTTTATATTGTTAGTCGTAAAGTGTTATAGAAGAGTTCACTGATAATTGTTTATTGTTAAAATGACTGACTCTCTTATCATAGAAAAATCGAAGCGCGGAAATGACATACTGATTATTAATGTATATGAATTTTGTTTGAACAAAAATATGAATGACAAATATTATTGGTGTTGTGTGTAGAGTATAACTGATAAAAGGGGCTAGGAACGCATTTAAAAGTTCCATCTCCATAGAAGCAGCCTTTTAAGCAAAGGAAGCAGTGGTAAGGTACTATGACGACCGAATGACCGAGATGTACTGTGCGGAGCTTATTTTTGTTTATCGTTGATTATCTTCATTTCTAATTATTTACTTTTCAACACACTTGCTCATAAAGTGGCTCAAATTTCACCACAATTAGGCAAATAATGATACCTGTTATCAAACTGTGACTTTTTCATTGCTATTATTCAGAAGTGAGTTATAGAGTATTTTTTTTTAATTTATTGGTTGAGTTGCTTTGTTCTTAAAAAAGTTTCGATACAAAAAAGATCGTGCTCAATAGTACCTACAAATAAATTAATGTACCTAATGCTTGCTCATTTCATGCAACTTCGTATTTAAATAGATAATTTCAACTTGTACGTGCTTAATAAATAAAACTTTCAGTCAAATATAAATTTTATTTGCTCTGTAATTAAGAAAAATTTAAATTCCCTATTTTGTACGTGGCTAAAACACCATCCACGAAAAGCCAAAAAAAAGAAACCTCATTCTTTTAGTCTATGACCGATCGCCATTGTTTAATGCGCGCGCATAGGAAAACTGATTAATTTTGCCCGCCATTGTGAAAAAAATTTCACAACTCGTTTTTACTGTTGAAAATGTTTACGGCTCGCGTCTCAATGGCGCCTCAGCGGTAATCACCAACATTGCACACTTGTACCATAATGTACTATTGTGTAATTGTACGTGATTGTACCTTTAATGTGTCGTTAATTAATACATAACAAGTAACAATTTGTTTATGTTAATGTGTTTACCTAAAGTTTAATAATTTTGTATAGCTAGAAATAAATTCAGACGAACTTTTGCAATAATCTTTACTTTTTATTGCAATTTTTTTTTTTTTGCTTGTCTTCACTGATTATATTCATGACAAATGGCACTCTCTGCTTTTAAAGAAATGTTAACAATGTAGGTTATCTTTTGAAAAAGAAAATCGATGTAGTTGGTTATCGTCGTAAGATCGTCCGAAGTAAGTTTTCCTAAGTAACATAACATCGCAGTAACAAGACGTCGATTAAACAAGGCTTCGCAGTATGACATTTACGCAGTAAAATCCTTCGCAGTACAGTTTTTCGATGTAACGAAATATCGCAGTAACGAGACGTCGATTTAACAAGGCGTCGTAGTATAGAGATGTCGTTGAAAGGTTTTCGAAGAAACAAAATTCGATGATACGGCTATCGCACTCAAGTAGGTATTCCTTTATATTCACCTGCCTCGATTTATTGTAACGGTGCCCTTTATGGAGCAGAGTATCGTTACCTTTCTGATTTTTATCAAAACTAAACTCAAGTTCTTCCATTATTAAACGCGAGTTCACACAACAACAAAACAGAAACACCGGATTTGATTCATTTCGATCAAATATTAATTACTACCCACATTATTCGTGTTTGTTAAATTAATATAATTTGAGTTGACTAAACCCTTAAAGCAATAAAATTCAGATATCGGTTCATAATATTATTTTCTTGCCGGATGACAGGAGTGACTCTGTCATAAACTGCTCTTTTTCATCGAGAGGTAATGGCATTTTTATGTACAAAGAAAATCGGAACTGTTGGTGTGAGCCTATAGCTGTATAACTCACTGTTCACACCAACTAACTTGCACGCAGTTATCTTGAATAAAGATGTGGAATGTATTCACTGATACTTGGATTTTGGTAAAAAATAGATTTATTTTAAACCGAAAATTCATGACACAACGAGAAAAACAATTAACACAATAAGAATAGATGTCAGATTTTAAACTCTGTCTAGAGAGTTTACTCGACCATAGTATTAACATTGAAGTATAAAAACCTCCTTTCTTACAAAAACAAGGTATTTACAAGTGACGTTACACCCTTATAAAGGTACTTCTTTTAAATCACTACTACTATTGCTACTAGACTATACAAGTGAAAACTTAGATAACATAATTCCGTTATGAATAATTGTAGGATAAATTGCACATATATAAGTGTGCAATATATATATTTGTGATTCACATTGAATGGTTTCCATAATGTTTATCTGCTGCACCATAGTTATGTACGTATGTAAGGAGGGTAATATTTTTCGATCGTTCATAATGTGTATTTATTTATGTATGTCTGTAAGTATTTCTAGAATACGTCCTTTTGTGAATTGGTAATTTTAAGAACTAGTCCTTATGAGAATTGGTAATTTTAAGAACTACTCCTTTTGCGAATTAGCCGTTTTAAGAATTAGTCCTTTTGCGAATCAGCCATTTCCCGAATTAGGCATTTGTAGTATGCTAGGCATTTTGCGAATTGGGTATTTAACGACTAAGCCCCAATTTGAGTGGAGGCCAATCTTCACAGAGTTTAGCCAAGTAGGTACAAACACATAGGTGCACTCTCATAGTCTGATGGGTCTGCAATTGGACACGATCGGAAATTAAGTCGCAAGAAAACGGCAGCTGAATTGCGTAAGTATATTATCCAAAGCAAAAGAATCGATTCCTTCCCAAAAACGACTTTTCGTATCAATATGCACTACGTAAAGTCTGTTTTGGGAAAGAATCGATTCTTTTGCTTTGGATAATATACTTACGCAATTCGGCTGCGGGTCTTGCGGCGGGCTTTTAGATGCCGTAATTGCTTCTACGCGCTCACACATTCCCGTTTTCACTTCATACTTGGTAGTGCTCAAGCCAATACTATGTTGTTACCGTTTATTTCTAAAAATTAGCGGCCCGTGACAAATCTGACTAAGTTTATGAAGGCCGGCCGGTACTTGCACTCAGCGTTCATTGTGCGGCGAACTCCGTCGGCCTATATCACAGGAAACGTGAATTATCTGGGTTTTTCTTTTTATTATTATTTAGCTCAGCGACAATCCCACCGCACTATTCCCAAACCACTGCAACTCCTGAAAGCCAGAATCAACAGTGGCGACCACCAGAAAAGCGCCGAGGCAATGAAGCCCGACGAAATCCCGGAGACTGAATTTAACTGTCTTGGATCCCGCAACGAAATTAATCAGAACCAGCCCTGCGACAGTGCAGTCTATCAGTGAAATTATTTTCGTACTTTTACCTACATACAAACAATCTTACCTATTTATAATATATATTCCAGTGGCTGCCCATTCCGTGCTCTACGCAGGCAACCGTCCCTTATCTCGTTGGGCCAGGGTCGCAGAATAATTCACGAGCCAACCTCAATCATTTTACATAATAGGCAGAACAACAGCGTCCAATAAAAGAAACTGTTTATCTTTGTATTGTACTTTTAATCGGCATATTGGTCTTTCATTCCTGTATACTGTTGCTTCGCAAATGGATTATCTTTTACCCAAAAAAAATCCATTTGCCAAGCGGATGGCAGTAACTTCCTTCGATTAGTTACTGTAGCGGATGAATAAGATTATCATTTGTGGACTTGTTGCGTATTACTTGGAGACAGAATAAACAGATGGAGCATGAAATAAAGGAAAATGTTGTAGATAAATGATGTTCAGTGAGACTGTTGAATATTTCTAATATAGGCAAGGATACGGTTTCAAGCAAGCGAAAGTTGATTGAACAAAAGTATCTATCAGATCAGGGGAACCTAAAGATATTACACCATAAACCGTTATTATCGGAATCTGAATTAAATTGTTTTCAAATTCTATATTTGTTTCTTGATTTTGACAAAACTCTTACTCAAACTTTTGTCAAATATTATTGAAAATCGATAGAGCATACTCCATTTTTTTCTTATCAATCTTTATCTTACCATCTTTTTCAATTTCTCAAGGTTTCCTCAGTACTGGCGACGAGACGCTCCCCGGCAACAATGGCCTCAAGGACCAGTCCTTCGCCCTCCACTGGGTCAGGAACAACATCCTCATGTTCGGCGGCAACCCTGACAGCATCACTCTGACTGGCTGCTCTGCTGGAGGCGCCAGCGTTCACTACCATTACCTGTCGCCGCTGTCTAGAGGTAAGAAAGATTCTTAATTTTTTATTGTTCACCAAAAATGATATTCGTCCAGTGGACAAAGGCGAACTTAACTCAATGTTGAGTTCTCTTATTAGACTAGGGTCGATATTTTTTTAAAACAAAAATAAGAAGAGTAGGATGAAACCCATTGGAAAAGGAAGAGAAGATAACAAAAATGAAAGGCTACAAAAATATACGGGTGATCTGAGGTAGGGAAGTGGAAGGGGGTGAGTTTTTAAGGGTAAAAACGGTTTATCTCGATTTCCGGAAAAACTACAAGTCCTATGGTATAAATTTTAATGGCAAAGTTGTAGGTAATAATTTTATTGGCAAGATCTACAACTTTTGTGTTTACATTTTTTTCACATAACCTCAAAATTTATGTGAAAAATTCAAATAACCAAGTTTCTGTTTTTAAATTTTTGAAAACTTGCCTTTTTATGTCCCAAGCACACTGAAATTTTTTATTAAAAATATTTTTTTCTCCTTATTTTGACTTAATATCGAAAAAAGCACCCTAATTTTCAATCGAAAATTCTCACATCAAAATAACTGCTTTTTAAAAAAAGTCGGCGGGCTTTTGTTTCGTTAAAATCTCTACTTTCTGATGGTGTAACAAAAAAAATACATTACGACGAGTCAAGAAAAAATATCGTAAGTAAAACCCGGCCAAGTGCGAGTCGGACTCGCGCACGAAGGGTCCCGTACCATTATTGCAAAAAACGGCCAAAAAATCACGTTTGTTGTATGACAGCCCCACTTAAATATTTATTTTATTCTGTTTTTAGTATTTGTTGTTATAGCGGCAACAGAAATACATCATCTGTGAAAATTTCAACTGTCTAGCTATCACGGTTCATGAGATATAGCCTGGTGACAGGCGGACAGACAGACAGACAGACAGACAGACGGATCGCGGAGTCTCAGTAATAGGGTCCCGTTTTTACCCTTTGGGTACGGAACCCTTAAAAGGACTAAGTTTGTCTTCACGGAAGTGTCCTAATTTGCACTGATACACACAACGGCCTAAACTACAGCACACTGACCTCTCTTATAAGACCCAACTGAAACTTCTTACAAAGTAATATTTTACAAAAGCAAGTGTAAGCAGTAATATAGCAAATAGTAGTAACAAAACAACTTCGAGCAATAAAACGGATTGATATGAAGCAGAAAACGGTACCCAGACGACCAAACATCAGTTGAATGAACCCAAGCGAGCCACAACTTCGAAACTCGATATACTTAGTCTTACAGGTCACAAACTTCGATCTCCCGGGTCGCGGATTTGTAGATAAAAACCAATCGCTACCAGATTTCGCTCACGTAGATAAAGCAGTAGATACTAATATATTTATAGAGATATATCTAGATAGTTATGATCACGGAAATCGAAGACTGCTCTGGAATTGTGAATGAATCCACCGAACGTAAGTTAGGAAATAAAACAGTTTATGGCCCACGACATCTGTAAACTCCGTATGTGTCGTAATGTAGGTAATTTTCTATCCTTAGAGATTCTTGTATTGTCTTTACTTATTTACCTTATTTGAATGTCAATCCAGGAGCTGTATAGCTGTGACAATCTATATTAAAATACTTAATAATGATTTAACTTGATGCTTACAAATGATACTCGTTGTTATAGTGTATGGGTAACAAAGTAAATAATTAGGATTATGAGTTTTATTTTTCAATTTCTTACGTACAAATTTATCGCGGCTTGTAAACGTCATCGGACCTCTTAGACTGTCACGGTTATAGACAAAATGACATCGCCGGAATCTGATTGTTAGTCTATAAGACATGAAACGAAAATTTGGTGCAGTTGTAAAAATCATAAAACAAGATGAATTAAGGATGTTACGGAGTTTCGATGCCGATTCCGAAAAGTCGGTACTACCGATTGCTCTTCAACCTCCGATTTCGATTTCGGTGCCGAAACTAAAATCAAAATCATTTATTTGTAAAACATAGGTAATAATGACATGCAAGATCTTAAAAATTATTAAACAACTATTAAATCGGATGTTATATCGGAGGTCGATGCGCAGCAGTGACAAATGGAAATCTCTATTCTAATAACTTCTTTGCAATAGCTACATATCTAGATCCTCGATATAACGTGACATTTTTCAACGAAGAAATTAAGGAAAAGCTTGAATCTAAATTGATAATTTTACTTGATGATGGAAATAAATCTCCAAATAACGATGCAAATATTGATGTTGGCTTCGCCAGCAGATGTTACATCTAGCAATATCAAGAGCAATTATGAAAAGCAATGTAGATGATAATAGTACCACATCTGACGAACATGCAGTTTTGGACAAATCTACACTAATATTATAAAGAGGAAGGATTCGTTTGTAATGGATAAGCTCAAAAACTGCTTAAACAATTTTGAGGATGTTTTTTTTACCAATAGAAAGCTACATTATTCCTGAGTAACTTAGGCTATTTTTATCCCGAAAACGAGTTCTGTGGTCCACGGGAGCGAAGCCGTGTGTAAAATATATTATATAGAAGAGTTTACTTAATGGGTACAATAGAGAAAACTGGCCAAGTTCGAGTCCACTATCGCAATAAACGGTAAAAACATCACGTTTGTTATATGGGAGCCCCAGTTAAGTATTTATTTTATTCTGTTTTTAGTATTTTTTGTTATTGCGGCAACAGAAATACATCATCTGTGAAAATTTCAACTGTCTAGCTATCACGGTTAATGAGATACAGCCTGGTGACAGACGGACAGACAGACGGATCGTGGAGTCTTAGTAATAGGGTGCCGGTTTTACCCGTTGGGTACGGAAACCTAAAAAACGTATTCCTATCAGTGTCGATCCCTTATTATGGTGCAAAGCAAATACTAAATTTAAACCTGAACTCGATTGCCTGTCGTGTCCACCAAGATCAGAAGCAAGCGAAAAACTTTTTATTGGTGCTGGCCTAATCTATAACTCGGTGAGAAATAGACTTGAAGGAGGTGAAGCTGCGAAGCTTTTATTCATTAAGTATAACTTGCTCCTTTTGGAGTCACTGATTTGATTTTATTAACCACTACACACATTTTATTTGGTTTACGATTGCGATTTTAGTAAACTTTTTTGTTTTTTAGCGCCTATTTAGGTAAGTTTTTTTAACGCCTATTTAGCTAAGTATTGTTTTTGAGCTGAAATTAAAAAGACTGATTAACAATGTATGTATTATTTTATTCGGTTCCGATTTCGATAAACCAAATTTAAAACCTCCGATTCCGACTTCAGTTTCGATATCATAACATCCGTAACAACCCTAGTTGGAATAAATAATTTGAAATTCAAAAGCAAACTGCTGCATACAGCATAGAGTAATTGGCCTCTTTTGTTCAATATGAACGCGTCGAAACCTAGACGTTCTTTATGTCAAACTTTTGCCAAATTTGAAAATGGAAAGAGCATAGTCCGCCATTCTTCTTGTCATTTCTTTTTTATTGTCTAACATATAACGTTTCCCCGAGATTGTAGGTCGTTTTATTGTTCACAAAACATTGTATTACGTGCATTCATGTTCTTTTTCTTATGTTTATTATGTTTAACATTGTTGTTATAGCTGTGGGACATGTTGTATTATCCTGTTCTTATGACAAAAGGCTGACTGTATTTGATAGCACGAACAAGTCAACAAGTTTTTTTTTATCTGTCTAGCCTCCTCCCAACTATGTCGAGGTCAACTTCCAGTCTCATCGGATGTATCTGAATACCAGCATTTTTCATGGAGCGACTGCCTATCTGACCTCAACGACCGAGTTACTGGTTAGCACGATACTCCTTGGATAATAAAAACAAAAAGGCATATTAACACGTTCGTGGCCCGATAAAATTTCATTGGCTCTACGCCAACACTACGCGGATATCTTAGTACAATAAAGGCTCAAATTGTATTTAACTTTTATAAGGCTGTTTTGTCATTTACCCTTAAATATCATACTGATGAGTTCGTGCCTTATCGATGGATAAAAGTTACTCTTAGCCTCAGATTTAAATAACGAACTTTTTAAAACAAACAAGAACGTTATTAAAAAGAACATGCATTTAAAAATATTTCCGGCAGACATAACCTCCATTTCCAGCCAGGCATAATTTGAAAATACTGCTCAAAACCTAAAACTAACTCTAAAATGGTAATTTGACACCTAGAAAACAACTTTCGTAGTTTCAAACCGCATTTCGTAGTTTTAAAAAGCACTAAAATGCGGTAGAATTTTCAGTTAAAGCTTCCGCTGAAAACAATTGCGAAAAAAAGACCTAACGACTTTGTAAATGTGATCTTTCTACTTTAACAAATAGAAACCTTTGTTCTTGCTAAGTTCATTCACTTTGCCCACATCGTTATCTCGACAAATATTACACACTATTAAGGGAATAGTAGAAAACATACAGAGAAACTGTAGTTTCAATATCATAACGTAAACTTTGTGTCTTTGTAATTTCAGGGTGATAAACAAGGCTTGTTTGTGGAGTCAACATGGTGGCTGGTTATATGATATGATGACGTGGGATGAACTTAGAGATGAGTCCATCCATCATCCAAGTGTCTTATGCGGGCCGGCTAACTAACCGATTTTGGTTGAGTGAGTGTATTGTGTTTGGGCAGACCGGTGACCTTTAAAACTTTTTTGTGAGGCTACTATTTAAAGCCCACCCGTGAACATAATAATCCTGAGTAGGGTAGAGAGTAATATATCTTATATATCTTAGTAGAGAGTAATACATCTTACGACAAACATATATAAACTCATGCCTTTTTCTCATAGGGTTAAACAAAAATAGGGTAGTTGACAAAAAATATATTTTAGTCCGTCAGTTGGATAACCTAAAACAATTGGAAACGTATTTTTCTTTTAGCACGTAAACAAATAAAAAACTTTTTTCGTCCAGTCGGTGTCCATAACGCAAAAAAAAATTACCTACGAAAGACACCGACTTCCAAAAACAAAGTTATTTTTCACTTTGTAGTTTTCTTATTTCGAAGTCGGTAGTATTTTTTTGTAAAACCGTTTTTTATTTTCACTTTTTAGTTGTACCTACCTAATAGGCAAGTTGTTTAGTAAGTTTCCTATAACGCCAGAATAGATTACCCGAATATCATGAAACTTGAACAAAACCGATCAAATGAGAGATCTGCTTACCCCTTAACAGCGTACTGGCGTGATGTTATGTTATGAAATGGTCTAAACAATAAACAGATATGCGATTACAGCAGTCCCGAGAGATTTTCCGTTATTTGTTGAAGAGTTCTGTTGTATATCTTCGAAGTTCTTCATCAGATCTTCGCCAAATTAAAATGGGACCAATTTCGGAACATACTCTTTCAAACAAAAAAAGAATTTTCAAAATCGGTTCACAATTGACGGAGATAT
Organism: Orthosia incerta; assembly: GCA_948252205.1. NCBI lineage: Eukaryota > Metazoa > Arthropoda > Insecta > Lepidoptera > Noctuidae > Orthosia > Orthosia incerta. Next base: position 4,039,612 of record OX411750.1, on the reverse strand, counting down.
CGGTGAACATACATTAAAAAAAAACATACAAGAAGTCGAACATAGAACCTCCTCCTTTTTCGAAAGTCGGTTAAAAATACGACGATACGGTACGTTGAAATATCGTGTGACGTCACGGTGCGCTACACTTAATACTGACAAAATGACGTCACAAGCCAAAATTTTTATTAATTTGATAAAGCAAAAAATATGGGTCCAATATTATTTGATAATCTCTCTGTCGGACTAAAGACAAGTATCATTTTTCTATCCAAGTAACTTCTATATTTACAGAATGTCATCTCCTACGATCTTCCTACGAACGTCGACGAAACGAAGCAAAGGAAGTATGTACTTCCTTTGCTTCGTTTGACGTTCATATATCGTATTAATATCAAGAATACCTAAGAAAGAAATCGTTTTAAGTTTTCAATCCAAGTAGTGGAAATATCTAGAAATCTCCGACAGTACCATAAACTTCTATACCGTTGCCTGAACGGGCAGTGTTCTAAATCAATATTATGTTTATCAAAATGAAGTTTGAAAAGTGTTTTCGAAGAAACAAGAACAAATGTAAAAATAGAACAAATTTATAGAGAGTAATGTCTACTATGTCTAATCTAAAATAACAGATAGGAATTGAATTTCTTGGTAGACTATATTATATAGACTTAGACTATATTGGTTTACCAAGAACTTTGCTTTCCTCGGAAAATCAGCTTTACTAAGAAACATGAAATAAATAAAGATGGATGCGTAAAAAAAAGTACTTATACCATGATCTGCCTGCCCTAAAATAATGCCTAATGTTGCCATGAAAGCAGTGGTGGCCCAGTGGTATCGGCCGCGACTTAGAAGTTGTAGGTCGTGGGTTCGAGCCCCGGCAGGCGCTTTACTTTGTGTAAATTATTTCATCACCACTGCTCTCAAAATGGTGAAGGAAAACATCGTGAGGAAACCGGCCAAAGTGAAAGTCAAAGTCAAAGCCATTTATTTGCATTAAATGCGGTACAAAGATGGTATAAATAAGTTATTAGCACAATGACACATTTCGCCATAAGTTGGCATGCAAATATTAAGATATGAGTTAAGGTGCTTCCAATAAGCAGATCTCATAACACATTATTTTTATTAGGTATTTAACCTGTTAAGTTTAGTAAACTCTACAAAACACTTAGTTTACTTACTTAAGTAGACTATGAAGTTATATGGTTAACAACACATAAAATATACTGTACTGTTACTGGCTATTCGTTTAATATTGTAAGTACATAGTTAAGAATTTAACGCTGTTGTTATCCCTAAAAATAAATAAATCAAATAATATCATAAAAGGCAGTAGGTAGAAATTACAACAACTAATAACAAAATAATCTACAATACATTCGGCATGTCCTAGAACCAAAAATTCGAAGACATGTGACATCCACCAACCCGCACTGGGCCTGCGTGGTGGATTATGGCCCATTCCCTCTCACAGAGAGAAGGCCTGTGTCCCAGCAGTGGGAACATTAATAGGCTGATGATGTGATGATGATGATGTTGCCATGGAAATAAAAAATAATACTGTTTGTTGCTAAGCGCATCACTTGACAGATTTGGCAATAGAGAGATCGAATAAGGTTATTAGGCATTTTCCCGCAAAGTTGGAAACTGTAGAAAACCAAATTGCTTTTGTCTATGGGATTTTTGTATGCGCCCATTTTGGACAGGAGGTCTGATGTGTCAGCTGGTGTGTTATACAAACCGCCAAATCATCACATTTAACCTCCGAAAATACATATTTACTTAACAAACTTCATCCTTTGCCACCACATATCTGCAATTAGACTAATTGGCCAAGCACTTTAAATGTCAAACATTCTCTAAAATGAAAACCTTTGACAGACAGACACAGACACAAAAGTGATTACGAAATTGCCTCGTTCGACAATACAAATTTTCACGGCTTTGAACATCGAAAAAGTCAATCGAGTCTCGGACCTACGGGACACGGAAAATCGAAATGTCAGCCCATTTGGATCTTTTAATCGAACGTCAATTGTTTTCGGTTTGCCGGTTGACATGTTTACCGGTTCACACATCGCTGGAGTTAGAAAAAGTTCAAAGAGTTCCTTCTCCACTTTTAAATAAGGATTCCTTTTTGTTGTTTCCATTTCAAAATGTTTTCCAGTGTGTGAGGACACAGACAGAAACGATTACAGTAAAATACAGTCTAGTCTCGCAGACGATCTAATGGCATCCGGCTTGAAATTGCATTCTATCTCTGAAGTGCTTCAGAGCATTCCAAAATTAAAATTAATGAGGCAACCCTTCTATCAAAAAAATCAAGTATTTCAATATTCCAGAGAGTTCTAAATATTCTCACAAAATTGCACTTAAATGAACAATCTCGTCCGCATTTCGCAGTGTGGTTAAAAAAATTACACTAATTTATTATTCAAGTTAAGGAGACTTGGCAACATGCTATTCTGACAGTCTCGTTGATAAAATACGCAACGTTCTTTATTCGCTTGTTTCCCGTTCCCATGTAACTGGCCACATCTGGCGGATGCCAGCATTTGAATGTACTTATACAGAAAAAAAAACTTCTCTTGTTTATTTTAAATTTTAGCACAAGACCACTGCAGTACGGTTTTATTAAAACTAGAAACATATGCAGTTGAAATGTTCTCTAGTGTTCGTAAAATAATATCTTTATTTGTTTCTATCTAATTACTGGGATAGTCAAATACAGTGAAACCCGCAGGATAACTGCGTTACATTATATAAATTCGAGTAATCGATCGCAAACTCTAGTTTGTCAATTCAATGGTTTTAATTGCGTATTTTACGCTGTCGATAAGACGGATTTTTATAAGCTTTTATTTAACTTGCAACATTTTTTGTGTGTTCGGGTCAAATCTTACAATTGAATTTTGTGACAATGCATGGTTAGATAACTGATGTCATTCTAAATCCAATATGACGGACGGCTCAAGATGGTGGACTAGTGATTCTGTGCACTGCCATGATATGGGTATCAAATGAAAGGCTTTGCTGAGAAGAATATGAAAAAATCTTGTTTTAAACAAATATTTTCTAATGAATAACATGAATTGATTACGAACTCGTTTCGGGTGTGATAGATACTGTGATTTAGTGTATCACTTGAGTTCGCTGTAGTGTTTATAAACGTGTGGTACTCGTAATATGCTGTAAATGTTTCTGTAAACAATTTAGATAGATAGATAGATAAAACATTGATTTAGTGAACACAAAAGACAGCACAACACACAAAATCACAGTTTTTTGTTGCAGTGCCGTAATAAATAAATTACGCAATTAGAGTGCCGGTTAAGTGGGCCCAGAATATGTGTAAGACCTCTTCTACTGATAAAATATGAGGCCCCGACGACTAATTGGGAAACTGGATTAAATTAAAAGCCTCTAAAGTTATTAACAATTCTAGGTCTTTTAGTTACCTAGGTTACACAGAAATATGAGAATATTTGTATTACCTTGAAGCCCTAGCCAATGCGGTTGAGATAGGTAAGTTTAGGTCGATGGTCTAATATACTCCGTTACATTTTAGTTGTTTAAATCCCGTGGAGGATCGATCCGGAGTCGGTGTCTTTGGTACTTGTCTTATCATTTTGCAACACCGACTGCCGAAAGGAAAGTTGTTTTTGCACTTTTTAGTGTTTTGCTTTGATAGCCGTATTTTTTTTAATTTTATCTTTACAAATCGATGCTGTCATGTACCGGATCGAACCTCCACGGGTTTGTAACGACCAAAAATGATCGGTTGGTTGGAGATAATAGTATATTATGGTACAAGTGTGAAATGTTGGTGATTACCGCTGAGGCGCTATTGAGACCCGAGCCATAGGTGAGGGTCTTAAGAGAGCCGAGGACGGTAATCATCAATACACACGTGTATCATACGACGTTTTTCATCACACTTGTGAAGAAAATAATACAAAAAAATCATTTTCAACAGTAAAAACGAGTTATGAAAATTTTTCACAATGGCGGGCAAAATTAATCAGTTGTCCTATGCGCGCGCATCTAACAATGGCGATCGGCCATAGACTAAAAGAATGAGGTTTCTTTTTTCTGGCTTTTCGTGGATAGTATTTTAGCCACGTACAAAATAGGGAATTTCAATTTCTCTTAATTACAGAGCAAATAAAATTTATATTTGAGTGAAAGTTTTATTTATTAAGCACGTACAAGTTGAAATTAATACGAAGTTGCATGAAATAAGCAAGCAATAGGTACATTTATTTATTTGTACTATTGAGCACGATCTTTTTTGTATCGAAACTTTTTTAAGAACAAAGCAACTCGACCAATAAATTAAAAAAAATACTCTATAACTCACTTGTGAATAATAGCAATGATAAAGTCACAGTTTGATAATAGGTATCATTATATGCCTAATTGCGGTGAAATTAGAGCCACTTTATGAGCAAGTGTGTTGAAAATATTTTTTCTTCCAACTATGCTTTAATTTCATCACAATCACACTAAAAACTCAGTACAAAGCGAGTCTTTAATGCTCTAGAGCAATAAAAATGTATGAAATCTCATTATTGCACAGTTTTTTTTTAGTAGCACCAAAATGTGCCAATCTCAATGGATTAGCTCTATTCAGCCAGCCGATATCAATACTTTTTTTTTACGTACTTATTATTCGTTTCTATCCTACTTGTTCTAAATTTAAAAAATGATTGCTGCTAACTCTGATTTAAAAATGAAAGAAATTAAAAAAAGTGATTTGGCGGGAACTTTGTTAATTTTGCTTGACAATATTTTTAATTGAAAGAAAAGCAGATTATGCACCTCGCCTGAAGTAATTTATATTGCCCTCGTGCCTGTTAGATTAGAGCCCTCGCTAACGCTCGGGCTCTAAATCAGGCACTCAGTGCAATAATAAATTACTTTGTGCTCGATGCAATAATCTACTATTTTACCTAATATCCTAAATAGATAATCTATCCTGAATAATGAAGTATTAATTCTGTTAGTTTATATTAATTGCATATCAAATGACATTGTACATTAAATTAAAGTGTCAAAATAGTTGTTAGTAGAAGTTCTATAGGTCGTTACCATTAGTCAAAATTATCGCAGTCCACTGTTCACTGCAGTCAATCATACCCTTGTATTTTCATTAAGCAATAATTAATCATCGTATCACTAACTGTTGTTATTGTTACCATGCATTCTATCTATACTAATATTATAAATGCGAAAGTAACTCTGTCTGTCTGTCCGTTTATTACGTTTTCACGTCTACTGCTAAATAGATTTGCATTCAACTTGGCACACGGGTAGACCATGGTGTTCTAAATAGGACATTGGATACTGTGATATATTTGTAATGGTGGGTATTTAGAATTAAGTTGATTGTACGATTACGAGCCGCGTGCGAATATAACATCAGCATAGAAATATAAAATACAGAACATCAGTGAATTATTGTGCACCCGATCGTTCCAGTAGTTTCCCATATTCAGACACTTTTTATCCTGCGAATATGTTCCTTGACGCCTAAAGCACTGAACCGATTCACACAATCACATCATCAGCCTATTAATGTTCCCACTGCTGGGACACAGGCCTCCTCTCTGTGAGAGGGAATGGCCATTATCCACCACGCGGGCCCAGTGCGGGTTGGTGGATGTCACATGTCTTCGAATTTTTGGTTCTAGGACATGCCGGTTTCCTCACGATGTTTTCCTTCACGGTTTTGAGAGCAGTGGTGATGAAATAATTTACACAAAGTAAAGCGCCTGCCTGGGCTCGAACCCACGACCTACAACTTGTAAGTCGCGGCCGATACCACTGAGCCACCACTGCTGAACCAATTACGATGAAATAATACTTTTTGTTCCAGAATTACGGGATAATATTCGAATGTCATGCGGGCGAAGCTACTGGTAGAAGCTAGATAATAATAAAATATGTAAAAAGTGTTTCTTACCTAAGTAAACAAATATTTTATTCTGATTTACGAGAGTTCCTCACGTCGCAGTCAATTTACGATAGGTACCTGTGTAATGGAAACGAGTAGATGTCTCCGAAAAATCTAGGTCACACGAGGCTAGTTTTTTTAATAAATGTTTTCTTTCTTTCTTTTGTACTCGTAGCTAGAATAACAGTTATTTTTGCACATGCCAAGCCTTGGCCTAACCAAAAACAACAAAATTAGGTAAAAATACTGAAGTCAGTAGAGCAGTGGTGGCCCAGTGGTATCGGCCGCGACTTACAAGTTGTAGGTCGTGGGTTCGAACCCAGGCAGGCGCTTTACTTTGTGTAAATTATTTAATCACCACTGCTTTTAAAAAACGGTGAAGGAAAACATCGTGAGGAAACCGGCATGTCTTAGACCCAAAAATTCGAAGACATGTGACATCCACCAACCCGCACTGGGCCCGCGTGGTGGATTACGGCCCATCCCCTCTCACAGAGAGGAGGCCTGTGTCCCAGCAGTGGGAAAATCAATAGGCTGATGATGTGACTGAAGTTCATAAACAATGAAAGCATCGAACATTGCTCTGACGAAAAGAAAGAAAAATTACTGTTCCAAGTACATTTTATAAATTGGTCGACTATTACTCGTAAACTTGTAAACTCAGCTGTGATAGTTTTATTTACTACTGCCGAGATTTTTTCACATATCCAAAAGCAACTATTTAGCTTGCAGGAGGGACACTTGAATCTAGCAAAAATGAGCAATTTAACGCTTAATTTTACGCAAACGGATCTCTGAATCGAAAAATGGTTTTCACAGAACCGTAATATTTTTGAATGGCCTATCTAACAATACCCCACACCATGGTAGAGAAGAAAAAAACATCCCCACTTAACGTGTAAAAAAACAAAAACAAAAAATTGATTTTATTTTACCACTTTGTCAGCGTGATTATTAATATGTATATCCATGCCAAATTATAGCTTTCTAGTACTAAGATTCTCTGAGCTTAGCTGCGGACGGACGGACGTGCCGAAACTAAAAGGGTTCCTTGTTGACTACGGAACCTTATATTGCTCTTCAATACAGAAGTTTTAAAATTTCAACCACAATGATAATTGTAACTGAATAAATTGAATTGAATTTAGAGTTTCTAGCGGTTTTTTTTTAAACAAGTGCATTAGACAAACAGCGAGCGATTAGCAAACGATTGTGAAGTGTAGGACCTAACTATACCTACACTGTAGGTAATTCCGACTTCTATGACATGAAGCGTTTGCTCGCGCGATGATTGCTGATTGCTAATTCCCTGCCGGAGTCTGTGTTTCCCGATAGCTACAACCTCGGGGTCTTTAAGTCAAGATTGAATAGGTTATTCTAGGCAAGCTTGCTACACCGTCGACCACATAATCGCTTACCATCAGATGAGTGGTCAAGCGCGAGCCTATCTATATCTATACTATAATATATATTAAAATTATAATGCTGAAGAGTTTGTTTGTTTGAACGCGCTAATCTCAGGAACTACTGGTTGGAATTGAAAATTCTTTTTGTGTTGGATAGCCCATTTATCGTGGAAGGTTATATAACATCACGCTACAGCCAAAAATAGAGGAGCATAAATGAAAAATGTTGCAAAAATGGGCAAAATTATTCCTTTTTGCGTAAGCGGTTAAAGTTACGCAACATTCATGTATGTAGGGCAGGTAGGGTTTTGTAGGTAGGTAGCCAGTTGACGGGAGCGAAGCCGCGTGGAACAGCTAGTCTATAATAAAAAAAAGTCTAACCAAGGAGTATCGTGTTACCCAGTTTCTGGGTTGTGGAGGTCAGATAGGCAGTCGCTCCATGTAAATTACTGGTATCCGAGACTGTAGTTTGAAATTGGCATGTATAAAAAAATGGATGACCGGACTGACTAACTTATTAGAACAATCTTGGTGTCCTGGCTTGAGAAACTTGCCTCTTGTAACCCGGACACTAGCAAGTAGCATTTCGGCCCGTAGATATAAACTTATTTTCCAGAAATTGTCGTGTAAATATTTTAACGAGCAAATTAGATGATCACACCACAGTCTACCAGTTTTCAAAGGTTCACAGTAATGTAATGTCGTTACATTTCACCTTTGTGTGAATTAAGGACTGAAATGTGGAAGAAATTGTTTTATAACGAGTTACTTAATTGCTTTGGTATGATTAAGATTTATAATAACACTAGCTTCTGCTAGCGGCTTTGCCCACGTGAAAAGTGTTTTATCTACTCTCATATCGTAATATTCGAATTATTAACTTCAAAACGAGTTTATATTGACATACTTTATAAACACAATACCGAAATTTAAAAATATAATCTCATTATAAATTCTCTAACAAAATAATGCTATAATACAATTTTTTTTTTCTATTACGATACAGGACAAATCCAAGACGTTAATCACTAAGGAGTTTCCATCAATATTTTTTTTGTAATGCCATTTTAGTACCTATTAAAAAAAGATTTGATTCCAATTTTAAATTGTCTGTGAGAATGCCAATGCACGCACTGCGATTTTTATTCGCGCGAATTTTGTCTCTTTCTACTTGTTCATAGAGCTCAAAATATTCGCGCGAATTAAATTTGCGCTGCGATGCGGTGGATTCTGTTGCAAAACACGGCTTTCATGCGGTATTATTGTCGCACGAATTTTTACCGCAATGCGAGCAGCTTCATACAATTCCATAGGTCGCAGAATGGGCGGAAAAAAATCTCGTGAATAAATATCGCAGTGCGTGTGCTAAGCCTTAGCGCATGCGCGGATAATGCGGTGATGTGATGGGTTTTGTTGGCGCCATTCATACGTTTTGTTTTGCAGGTTTCACTGTATGAATTTCATGAGTTTTTTTTTTATTCTTGCTTAAAATGTCTGATATTAGTGAATGTGAAGAAAATTTGACTCCGCCAAATATTTTATATGCGGCGAAGGATGACTCATGACTCATAATCTCTGACCAGCAAAGTCGAGATTATAATATGATGCATTTATGAAAAAAAAAGGTATTTAGTAGGTTCAATCCCAAAATGTATGAGTGTAGATAAAGTAGTGTATGAAACTGCACATAACTAGGTATTAAAACATTCGTGTGAATACTATTAAAAACCTCGCCTACGGCTCGGTTTTTAAACACACACTCATGTTTTAATACCGCTCATTATGCAACAGTATCATAAACTACTATTATCTACTCTCATATCGTAATATTCGAATTATTAACTTCAAAACGAGTTTATATTGACATACTTTATAAACACAATACCGAAATTTAAAAATATAATCTCATTATAACACTATTTCTCTAAAAAAATAATGCTATAAAACAATTTTTTTTCTATTACGATACAGGACAAATCCAAGAAGTTATTCACTAAGGAGTTTCCATCAATATTTTTTTTTGTAATGCCATTTTAGTACCTATTATAAAAAATTTGATTCCAATTTTAAATTGTCTGTGACAATGCCCGCTTTAGGCTTAGCACGCACTGAGATTTTTATTCGCGCGAATTTTGTCTCTTACTACCTGTTCATAAAGCTCAAAATATTCGCGCGAATAAAATTTTCGCCGCGGTGCGGTGGATTCTGTTGCAAAACACGGGTTTAATGTGGTATTATTGCCGCACGATTTTTTTACCGCAATGCGAGCAGCTTCATACAATTCCATAGGTCGCAGAATGGGCGGAAAAAAATCTCGCGAATAAATATCGCAGTGCGTGTGCTAAGCCTTAGCGCATGCGCGGATAATGCGGTGATGTGCTGGGTTTTGGCGCCATTCATACGTTTTGTTTTGCAAAACAAAATGTCATGAGTTTTTTAAATTCTTGCCAAATCACATTTTAATGTCCAAATATTTTATATGCGGCGAAGGAAATTACTCATAACCTCTTAATAGCAAAGTCGAGATTATTATATGATGCATTTATCACGAGTTTATGGCATGGAAAATGCAAATAAAAGGTATTTAGTAGGTTCAATCCCAAAACGTATGAGTGTAGATAAAGTAGTGTATGAAACTGCACATAACTAGGTATTAAAACATTCGTGTGAATACTATTAAAAACCTCGCCTACGGCTCGGTTTTTAAACACACACTCATGTTTTAATACCCCTTATTATGCAACAGTATCATAAACTACTATTATCATCTCAAGGGAACATTACACCAGAATAAAAAGTAGCCTATGTGCTATTCCAGACTATACTATATCTGCGCCGATTTCATCCAGATCCGTTCAGGCGTTCTGGCGTGATTGAGTTACATTCATCTATCCATCCAAAGTTTCGCATTTATCTATACTAATATTATAAAGAGGAGGAAAGATTTTTTTGTTTGTACCGAATAGGCTCCGAAACTATTGGACCGATTTAAAAAATTCTTTCACCAATAGAAAGCTACATTATTCCTGAGTCAAATAGGTTTTTTTTTTATTCCCGGAAACGGTTCCTGTGGGGTGGTCCACGGGAGCGAAGCCGCGGGGAACAGCTAGTAATATTATATAGTAAGATTCATATTACGAGTATAGCTTATCTGTGTACAGAGTGTAACGGAAAGGTGTGTTGATATTTTGAAAACTGCTTCTGCCCATGTAAATGCAACAACAACAACAACGAAAATAACTTTCTCCAAGGAAGTCATAAACAATCCTCACAAAGTGACGAAAGTTGTTCGTTTACATGGATGCTTGCCATGCCATGCCATGTAAATGAACAACTTTCGTCACATTTTCGTCACTCGCAGTTTTTAAAATAGTGATTACACCTTTCCGTTACATACTGTAGATAGATAAGCTATTTTTTATTTATTTTTTTATTTATATACAGTTTATAAATGTAAAATGAAATACTGTTCGTTGGTAAAAGCTGTACTTGAGAACCGCTGGACGGAAAAGTCAAGGAAGTAAGGTTTTAACAAAGGAAAAATTGGAAATGCTGCACGAAAAATAAAAAATATCTGGAAAAACTGACTCTGCACTTTTCTATAGAATTTTTATACCTATGAACTCGGTAGCTAATATAATATCTGAAATCATAGAAATAAATTCTTAAAGTAACGTTCTATTACAGAAAACAGTCTATTTTTATTACAAAGTGGCGCACGGTTGGCGCAGTGGTTGAGCGATTGACTGCTGCGCTGCGTGTCGCGGGTTCGATTCCCGCACGGAACAACTATTTGTATGACCTATAGGTAGTTGTTCCGGCTCTGAGTGTTGTGAATGTGAGTTTATATGTTTTTAAACGCACCCACGATACAGGAAGAAATTCCTAGTGCGGGGCAACGTATTCTCAAAAGAAAAGAAAAAAGAAAGTACTCGTTATGAATAAATGATCGTAGTAAGTAGCTTGTTTTAAGAGAGCCGAATTTTCTGAAATCGCATTCATATATTAAGTAAATGAAGCTCGGGCCTAATGGCTAGGCTTGATTCCTGAATATTTAATGCTTATCCTAATGTAAGATCCATGTAATCGTTGAGTAGGTACTTATCCACGCACTTATGGTGTATCTAATAGTACCTTAAGTACTTTACACACACTTAAATAAGTCGATAAGACCACTATAAATTACGAATTAGCACATATTGTTCATGATAACAACATGGCATCACGCTAGTGGTAGGCAGAAGAAGGGTATAGTTCTCGGCAAACTTCTTGGCCGCCCTGGATGTGGCTTTCCGATGCGCAGGGCACGGATCGGTGCTGTTTGTGTATGAGATTTACTACTGTGCAGCCATTTTAGCCAACTTCAGGCCGGCCAAGAAGTTTGGCGAGAGAAATGGTACGCCCAAATTTCACCACGAGCGAAACTCAGCCGCGAATTTTTGCAGTATCTGCATTGTTCAACGTGGAGATCCAACCCAGGCATGCAAACTCACCATTGAGCATTCTAGTCTACACGTAAAAAAATTACTAAATTTACAAATATAGTGCAAATTACCATATCGTATTATGTTTACCCAGGAGTAACGGCCCCGACTAACGTGTCGTAGGTCGTGGGTTCGAACCCAGGCAGGCGCATTACTTTGTGTAAATTATTTCATCACCACTGCTCTAAAAGCGTTGAAGGAAAACATCGTGAGGAAAACGGCGTGACTTAGAACCAAAACTTCGAAGACATGTGATATCCACCAATCCGCACTGGGCCTGCGTGGTGTATTAAGGCCCATTCCCTCTCTCAAAGTAAGGAGGCCTATGTCCCAGCAGTGGTGACATTAAAAAAGTCTGATGATGTTGATTATGTTTACCTACCTATATTGTAATTACAACACATCCCGTGAACAATGTAGACTGATCATTATATGCTTATGTACCTATATTCTGCCAAATAAGACATTCGTTCAATAAATATCAATTCGTAAACAATGAAAAATAAACTATTTGACAATCTAAATCCTCAAACCAGATCAATCCTCTTTCAGGCACATTCGCCCGAGGCATTGCCTACAGCGGCTCAGCGCTTACCGAGTGGACGCACTCCATCAAGCCTGCAGAGAAGGCGAAGACCCTGGCCACCATCGTGGGCTGCCCCACAACCACCAACAAGGAGATGGTGGAGTGCCTAAAGTGGAGACCCGCTGAAGTTCTCGTCAACGCGCAGATTGAGATGTTTGTAAGTATTGTGACATATATTTTATTGAAAATCTTCTCTTTTTTGTGCTTCTGTTAGAAAATAGTTAGCAAAGGGATCCATAGTTTTACCAGAACACTAAGTTTTCCGTCTTCCTCTTCAAAGAAGTCTTAGCCAGAGGCGGCTGTACTTTAAGTTCACTCGTGCACTGAACTGCCAGATTTGAATAGGTTTCGAAATAAAATAAAAATGTTTAATAATATCTGATTAACGATCTATTCAATATTTACGAAATTATGACGAACAAATTTAAGCTCTTTACTAAAGTAATAAGACGTATATTGCTGCAAAAAATACTTCCCGTGCGCTAGGCTAAAGCGCACGGCGAGAGCTCATACTATTCTACGAAAAACAAGCAAAAACGCCTGGCGCGTGAGACAGCGATAGTTCAATAGAAAATGTACGGCAAAATATAACCATTCTCGTGCGCCGTCCCAGCGAACCGAAGATTACCGAGAGCGGGCGAGGTTTAACGAACGAAATTTATCTTCGGGTCGAGTACCAACATTACAAGTTGTACAACGGCGTAACTAGATGGCGATGGCGTCGAATTAGAAGTCGCTAGCGAGATGTTTTGCCGATTTACATAGGCTCCTGTGAATTTTAGTAAATCTAGCACAATTACCCAGCGAGACGGCAAAGTGCACTACTACTACTATGATCCACCAGCCGCCACTGGTCTTAGCGTACAGTCAAACTTTTTTAGTTGGGAAATTGCCGTAGTCCAGACTTCGATCTGGCCTGTGATGAATGGAGTCTGAAGATGCCAATGAAGATTTCAGTCTAGTTTTGAAAGCTGACGGGTTATAAGTGGTAGAGAAGACGCATGTTACCGTATTTTTTTTTTTTTTTCACCTTTTCATTTCCAAACAATTTTTACATCGTAGCCTAAACTTTAGGTATACATTACAGCTAATTACTAAACAATCAACACAAAAATTACATTATACAACCACATTGCCATTCCAATTCGCAACCATGCATTCAATAATGTCAAATATAAATACAAAATCAAAACATTTCAATTTCCACCACAATTATCAACAATAAAATAGAATGTCAATTAAATAAACTCTAATAATATTAATAGTCTAGTCGAAATAAATGTAACAGAAAGATAACCATTTGAAATAAAAAATACAAAATCAATTCCAATTCAGTTTCACCAACACAAATGCCAGAAATAATTAGTATAAACAAAAAAAAAAATCAGAAGTGGAGTTGGTAATAGTCCAGTTAAAACAAATGTCACAAAGAAATTCGATCATTTGAATTAAAAATACAAAAAATAATTCAATAGCTAACAATTCATATTACCATTAAAATGTCAATGTAAAAAATATAATGTCACAAAGAAAGCCAACCATTTGAATTAAAAATACAAAACCAATTCAATATCAATTAAAATTCTACCAAATGTCAAGAGTAAAATATAATGTCAATATATATAAAGGTTAATAATATAAATAAATGTCGCAGAGAAATTCCACCATTTCAAATAGAATTATAAAGTAAATTAATTAATATCAGAGTGAAAATATAATGTCAAAAATACGAGCTCGTAACAATCTAGTTGTGTCACAGAGAAACTCATCAAGTGTGTAGTAGTATTTTTTTTATCAGAAACCACTTAAGTTGATGCCTAAACTGATTCAAATTATATGTAGACTTTAAATATACGGGTAGTTTATTAAAGATATTAACTGACTGCCGCAGTATGGCTAACCACGTTCAGATGTGGTTGAATCTTATATTGCCAATTTATCAAGCTAAAGGAGCTCCTAGAAACTAAAATGGTAAAGGCGATACCTTTACTGTTTCAGCCTGATTCGGCCTTTAAAGACTGCCTCCACTGATCTTGGTTCTTTCCCATATAACTTTATAACGAACTTTAAAGTTAAACTTATTGGTTAAATACTTTTAATTGAACAGCCACTTGATCTGAATGAATTCCAGTTTGCATATAGTTAGCAAGCACTCAATTCGTGCAGCAAAATATGACAGCATCAGAATTTATGCTTGAATCAGCCGCAGTATGTTTAAAATATTGGCATCCAGCCAGGATGCTGTTCTCTTGTGCTTTACAACTTAATTGAGGGCTATCAGAATCAGTAAAAGGTGATAAATATAACGTGTTGGATATCTAAAAGGTTTAAAATTCTATGATTCATCGCCTTTAACTAAATATGGGGTGATAAATCATCCAATACGTCATTATAATGATTAATACATCCATTTCTTGTAGCAGCAAGAATTTCTAGATTTGATGATTAACATTATAAAAGAAGAAAATTTCTGGTTGGTCTCTTCAATTATAGGCAAAAACTAAGACTGATCTGAGCAAAACGAAACAACCATTTCTTCAACATACCTTTTTCCTCACTTCTTCAGGAATGGAAGGTGCACATGTTCACGCCGTTCACGCCGGTGGTGGAGGCTCCAGGAGTACGGGAACCGTTCCTGTCGCAGTACCCGTACCACGCCACGAGGTCTGGCAGTATGATGAACGTGCCCCTCATCACGTCTGTGACCTCTGAGGAAGGATTGTACCCTGCTGCTGGTAAGCGATAAATGTCTTCCTTAAAACTGCTGAGACAGATTCAGTTGGTTGGAAGCGTTCCAAATTTAATAAATTAATAATAAACTTATTCATAAACTTAGGACTAGATACATTGCACGGTTAAGTGAGACAAGCATTAAAGGTCTTAATTTAGTTAGTGGGTGCAGTACTGTCCTTCTGGATAGGAGATGAAATCACCTGTGTTCAGAAGAAACAGATTGCGATCCCCTGTCGTAAAAATAAGGGTTGACTTATATCATCAACATGCTGTAAACATTTCATTATTAAAATCAATTAACAAAATAAAAAAACAATGTAATTGTAATTAAATTAAAATTTTAGGTACTTAATCGAATGTCAGATAAGAATTAATAATTAATAAAATAATTAACAATAATCAATCAACAAAAAATAGAAAATTATGTAAAAAATATGTTCAGAGTGATTGTGTATTTGTATTAGTGTAGTGTGTGTTAGTTTTCTATGTTGTGTGTGATGCATGTTTGTGTTAGCGTGATCACTTCTTTAAGAGTCTGAGTTAATATAAGGTGATTTTTTAAATACTTTTTCTATATGAACCTCTACTTTTCCAGCCTACCAGGAGACTCCTGACCTGCTGCCAGACCTGGAAGCCAACTGGAACCAGCTCGCCGCGAACATCTTCGAGTACAATGACACTCTCCCGCTCAACCAGCGCAATGACGTCGCGATGAAGATCAAGCAGCATTACTTGGGAGGGAAGCCGGTCAGCCAGGAGACTTTCCCGCAGCTTGTTCAGGTATAAAATTTGTCTCAATAACTACAAGGCCCTTATCCTCTCTAAATGTTTTAATGTTACGTTTGGCCCAATATTTAGCTTCGGCAACACCATTCACCGACGCAGCCATAAGGCCCACACATGTACAGGTTACAGGTTACAGGACTAAGTAGCGCATTCCAAAGAAGAATAGACTTAATATGAACGGAAAAATGAATAAAATCAAAAGTATACGAAGGACAGAGCAAGGGAAGATTGTTAGGCGAACACTGATTCCTAGCGTATGAAGTAGACAGATATTGAAAGTGAGGTATATATACTATGAGATAAGGAGGGGTGGGAGAGTTGAGTAGAGAGAAAAGCGTGGTCAAATCGCGCAAATTTCGCCTCTGCCTAATTGGCATCCATTTGAGCGAAGTTACCAAATGGTGGGTTTTTGTGTTGTTGAAGTGTTGACGTAACTCATTTCTGTAACTGTATGGCATTTATAAGGTAATTTCAATGGTCTACAGAAATCCATGGTAAAAGTTCTGAAAAAGATAAAGCAATGACGGATTTCCTGAAAAAACATTGCGAAAAATATTAGGATAAATTATGAAAAAAAATGTAAATATTATTCAAATAATTTTTCGCAAAGCACCTGCCCTTTTGATCAGTTAATTAGCCTACAATATTCTTTCGATTATTTTCGATGTATGCAATGTTAAGGTTACACTAGTCGACAGCACGAACTATTTTG
Organism: Orthosia incerta; assembly: GCA_948252205.1. Taxonomy (NCBI): domain Eukaryota; kingdom Metazoa; phylum Arthropoda; class Insecta; order Lepidoptera; family Noctuidae; genus Orthosia; species Orthosia incerta. Next base: position 4,022,964 of record OX411750.1, on the reverse strand, counting down.
TGCGCGGGGTTAAAATGCCTGCTATCTCATCTGACAACTCGTGCGAAAGAGATAGATGCTGTGATGAGCAGTAAGAAGCTAGTTCGCGTACGAATTAGCACTTTTGCAAGTTTGTAGCGAAATGGATGATGATTTAGGAGGAAAACGAGCGCACGAAATTTTATAAACAGACCTTTGGGAGTCTAGATATCATGAAAAAACGACGAAATGTATATTTTCAAAATAAAATTATTTGTATTGTTGAATTACTAATCTATCCCTGTATGGTGGCCGTTTTGCTATTTTCCTTCTTCTTATGGTATTTATTGCCGCCTAAAGATGCGTTAAAATTAGTGTTGAAATATGGAACTTTCGACGCTCATAACTTTCAAATATTTTTCTTTATTTCTTTTTTACACATAAAGATGTATTATTTAGAATGCAAAAACGATGCATAAGAGCTATGTTTGGCCTTAAAAATATTGACAGTTGCAAACCATATTTTGTAAAACACACTCTCACTTCCTTCCTTGTATATTCTCGAAACGGTATTGTTTGTTAAAAAGAATCCGCAACTGTTTCCAAAGTATTCAGATGGTTGCGAACGAAGTCAACTTGATAATCGCATACTTCGTTTACACAGGTCTAAAACAGCTCTCATGAGTAAGAGTGTATTCTGCATGGCCCCAAAATTGTACAACAAGCTACCAAAGGCATACAAAGATTTTAATGTAAATAGTTTTAATAAAAGCATTAAAAAACTTTTAATAAATAAATGCTATTATAACGTTGCCGACTATTTAAATGATAGATTACTTTAGACATAAGTACATTATATTATTATTTTTGATAATGTAATTAATTATTATTTTGGATTATGATTTTGAACATTCTGACATTATTAACACTCTTGACATTATCTTAAAGCTTATTGACATTTTACTTTTTAACATATTTGCTATTGGACATTAACGAATTATCTGTTTTTAACAACTCTATTTAACTATGAATTGTATCGCTTTATGAATTTGTCAATATTGTCTACTTCTTTTTAATACGAATAATTTATTTCGAGTGCATTTGTACTCCTTTCTAGGCAAAACATGTTGAGACTTCTTTTTTCTCTTTTTCCATCTCATTGTAAAACCTACACGTGTTTTTTTGACAATAGTACATTATGGTACAAGTGTGAAATGTTGGTGATTACCGCTGAGGCGCCATTGAGACCCGAGCCGTAGGTGAGGGTCTTAAGAGAGCCGAGGACGGTAATCATCAATACACACGTGTATCATACGACGTTTTTCAACACACTTGTGAAGAAAATAATACAAAAAAATCATTTTCAACAGTAAAAACGAGTTGTGAAATTTTTTCACAATGGCGGGCAAAATTAATCAGTTGTCCTATGCGCGCAGTGTTGCCAACTGCTAGCTTTACCAAGTTGCTAGTCAATTTTTAAAATGTTGCTAGATTGGCAGTTTTTTTTACCCCAAAAAGTTGCTAGAAGTATTTAAATGTTACATAAAGTAGGTACGTAGATAACAATAAAATGTCAATTTCTGACATTTTTATTTTCATTAATTCCAACAAAAGAGTTAAAAATGTCTTGTGTACCTACGATATTGAATAAAAAAATAAATTAAAAATTAATCAATGAAAGAGGAAGATTACGGTTTCTTTGCTTATTTTTAACTAAATTCATTTGAGAGAATAACCTCTCTACCTCTGCATTAGAATGTGGCAGTGAAAAGCAAGTTAAAGCTAGACTTCTTATATCTTGGTTTATGTTGTCACCGGAAGAATTTCAAAAATTTTGTACCACGACCCAAAATTGAACTATTTCTTGAGAATGCCACTTATTTATATGTCGAATGTGCCACTGTTGCATTATTTTGTCTATTATTTCTCACTTCTCATGATGAAATGAAAAGTAGCTAAAAAAAAGTTTAGATCTAGCTATAAAGTTGCTTAGTTGGCATCACTGTATGCGCGCGCATCTAACAATGGCGATCAGCCATAGACTAAAAGAATGAGGTTTCTTTTTTTTGGCTTTTCGTGGATAGCCACGTACAAAATAGGGAATTTCAATTTCTCTTAATTACAGGGCAAATAAAATTTATATTTGAGTGAAAGTTTTGTTTATTAAGCACTTACAAGTTGAAATTAATACGAAGTTTCATTAAATAAGCAAACAATAGGTACATTAATTTATTTGTATTATTGAGCACGATTTTTTTTGTATCGAAACTTTTTTAAGAACAAAGCAACTCAACCAATAAATTAAAAAAAACTCTATAACTCACTTGTGAATAATAGCAGTGAAAAAGTCACAGTTTGATAATAGGTATCATTATGTGCCTAATTGCGGTGAAATTAGAGCCACTTTATGAGCAAGTGTGTTGAAAATAAATGTTATCTTATCTTTTTATTTCCATACAGGGCTAGATAATGATGAGAAAAATCGATATTATTTTTATTTTGTACGTACATCGTCAAAAAGTGGAGTAATCCCTAGACTACGTTTGTATGGAAGTATTATCGACTAGTGTAACCTTAATACATTACATCCGTCGAAAATAATACATGATCATCGTCTACAATTGCCTGAACCTTGAAACTATACGCAAGTGGTTAAATTACGTAGGCAACTCTAGAATTTCAGTTTAGTAGGTCGTCACCTTCGTCCCACAACTAAGTCTGATTAATAGTAACCATTCCCGTTCCCAACAGATGATTCACATGGGCTCACTTGATAATCCGGAATCCATTGCATTAATGCCAAATAGTTTCTATCTTATTGTTTTCGTACATTCAAAGACATGATTGTGTTTTTTTTTTGTTTTACGGGTTTGTTAGAAATACAAAAACCGGCCAAGTGCGTGTCGGACTTCGCACATTTAGAGTTCCGTAGCAAACCGCAAAATTAATATTTATAGGAAAAAAACATTTTAACAAAAAAAAAACCGACTTCCAAAAGTTCCAAGGCAAAACACTACAAAGCAAAAAATAACTTTCTTTTATTTAATCTGTTTTTTTTTAATCTATATTTGTTACCCGATTAATCAAAGACGCCTGGACCGATTTGAAGAATTCTTCTTTTATTAGAAAGGGTTACTTCACAGGTGGTCCCATGGTCATCAGGTCAGGATCTGATGATGGAATTCTGAAGGAACTCCTCAAATATTTTAGGCATTCATAAAGCAATTTTTGTATTTTCAATCAAAGTGCAATCATTTGCACTCAGAAAGTATCATTTGGTGAAGTGGAACGAAGACCACTGATGGCCACTAGCACTTAAGGAGTTCTAGTGCGTGTTCCACTCGAATGGACCGATCTCTCAGCAAGTCAGCAATCCAATCACACAGACCACCGGGCAGACCAAATGAAGGAAGCTTACCGATAAGGCTTTCGTGCCAGACCTTATCGAAAGCCTTTGAGATATCGAGGGAGACGGCAAGCGCTTCCCCGTGCCTCTCGATGGCCTCACTCCATATGTGAATGGCATCATCATCATCATATCAGCCGAAAGACGTCCACTGCTGGACATAGGCCTCCCCCAAGCGTCGCCACATTGACCGGTCCCGTGCGTCCCGCAACCAGCGGATTCCTGCAACCTTCACCAGGTCATCGGTCCACCTGGTGGGAGGCCTTCCAACGCAACGTCTTCCGGTTCGCGGTCGCCACTCCAGAACCTTTCTGCCCCATCGGCCATCCGTTCTGCGAGCAATGTGCCCTGCCCACTGCCACTTAAGTTTGGCAATTCTTCGGGCTATGTCGGTAACCCTGGTTCTCTTACGGATCTCAACATTTCTGATTCGATCACGCAAGGAAACGCCGAACATAGCCCTCTCCATTGCCCTTTGAGTGACTGTAAGCTTTCTGATAAGGCCCATTGTTAGCGACCACGGTCGTCTCAGAGTCATAAATGTCATCACTGGCAACACACACTGGTCATAGACTTTTGTCTTGAGACACTGTGGTAAGTTGGACGAGAAGACACCGCGAAACTTCCCGAACGCTGCCCAGCCGAGTCTGATTCGACGGTTGACCTCTTTCTCGAAATTGGCCCTACCCAACTGGATCGTTTGTCCCAGGTAGACATAGTTGTCCAAAACTTCGAGTGTAGAGTCTCCAACCTTGATAGGAATGGGTGTGACATGGGCATTCAACATCACCTTGGTTTTGTCCATGTTCATTTTCAGACCCACTCTTTCGGAAGCTCTACTGAGGTCATCGAGCATTGTACTGAGGCTCTCCATGGTCTCAGCCATGACCACTATGTCGTCGGCAAACCGAAGGTGAGTGATGTACTCGCCATTAACGTTGATGCCTAGGCCGCTCCAGTCCAGAACCTTGAATACATCCTCCAGCGCAGCAGTGAACAGTTTCGGAGAAATGACGTCTCCCTGCCTCACGCCACGCTGGAGAAGGACTGGTTCCGAGGTCTGATCCTGAAGACGGACTGACATGGTGGCGTTTCTGTACAGACACTTCAACACCTCAATGTACCGGTAGTCGATCTGGCACCGTTGGAGAGACTGCAGTACAGCCCAAGTCTCGATCGAATCGAAGGCTTTCTCGTAGTCCACAAACGCTAAACAGAGAGGCAGGTAAAGGAGGCAGGAAGGGAGGCAGGAATGGCATACGCTAGAAGATCCCCAGTAGACCGATTTCGGCGGAAGCCGTATTGGCGGTCGCTAAGGATATCGTTAGCTTCTAGGTATGCCAGGAGCTTAGTGTTAAGTACACGCTCCATACTCTTACAGAGTATGGACGTTACAGAGATGGGTCTGTAGTTGGCCGGGTCAGCTCGACTGCCCTTCTTGGACACGGGCTGTACGTTAGCTTGCTTCCAAGCATTCGGCACTTTTCCAGTCTCATATGAAAGGCGGAATAGGCGTGTCAAGACCGGCGCACAGGTTCTAAGAACTATAGCTGGTATGCCGTCAGGGCCGCTAGCCTAGTTCACGTCGAGGTTGCGCAGCACCCTACGGACGTCCTTTTGATGAATGCGGATGTCCGACATACTCGTCTCGCACCCATCAGGGGAAGGAGGGGGTCACGAATCACCAGGATTTTCACACCGCAAAAAGAGAGGCAAATAAATTTGCCTTCTCCTCAGCGGTGTGGGCCAGCAACCCATCGGGTTTCAGCAGTAGTGGTAGTGAGGGACGGTAGAAGTTCGACTAGACCGACTTAGCCAGGGACCAGAACGCTTTACTACCTGCGGGGTAAGAAGCAAGTTTGGCCCTTATTCGGCCAATGTGGTCGAACCGAGCTCTTCGCAAAACCTTCTTGCAGGACTTAAATTGGCAGCCCTGTTGTAGGCTTTCTTCTTCTGACCCACGTCACTCGCTTTGCGCGATCGAGCGTACACCCATGCCAGGTATGCCTCATGTTTAAGCGAGTCGGCGCGATGATATTCGACGCCAAACCATGGCCGGTCAACGCTGGACATCGTTATGTCAGAGAACGGAATGTAGTACTTCATTCCCTGACGCAACACATCCGTCACGGCGTCCGCGCACGACGAAGGATCAGCCGAAGAAAAGCAAGTAGGCTGCCAAGGATAGCAAGCGAAGAAAGATCGCATGGCATCCCAATCCGCTGACCTGTACCGCCTAACCAGCCGGGTGCCTCTTGGGCTGGGATCGGGCGGGGAGTAGACGGACACAAACTTCACCAGACAATGGTCGGAACTACCTAACGGTGAAGTTATCGACACAGAGTATCGGTCTGGATCTGTTGTCAGCACAAGGTCCAAGCAAATGGCTGTGTGCGAATCAACATCTAGCACCCTCGTTGCCCCATGGACCAGCTGGGTAAGGTTTAGCGCAAGCGAAAGCCTACGCATCTCTCGACCAGCATGGTCAGTGCACTGGTATGGGAAGAGCCACTCCTTGTGGTGGGCATTGAAGTCCCCCAATAACACTAATTGGGCGGTAGGGTACCGCTGCTGTGCCGCATCAGCCGCCTCACTGAGGTACTCGGTGAGCCTGGTTGTCTCCTGATCTCCGCTGTGCGAACGGTAGACACAGGTGTAGATAATTTTGTCTAGACCTGTGTCTACTAGAGCCCAAAGCGTAGAGAATCTGGAGTCCTCAAGGTTACGGAGATACCGATAGCAAGTGTCGTCACGGGCATACACACACACACCCGCGCGTGTTTTATAATTGTGCTCCAGGGTAAACCCTGGGTAAGTTAAGTACGAGACGTCTGAGGGACTCGCTATCTGCGTCTCCGTAAGAAAAAAAGTAAGATGCTTATAACCTAACCTAACCGTTTGGCTGTAAAACCCGTGTGACAGACGACAGAAACACAGACGGACACGTGAGTGACAGCAATAGGCCTCCGTTTGGACCCTTCGGATACGGAACCCTAAAAACTATTGTACTGATATCATAGAGAGCTAAGCTTGCCACAGAAAAAGCATTTGGTTCAAAAATGTATATTTAGTACTTGTAAATTTTCTTCTTCGTATCGCTGGCACACTAGTAATTCAGAGTATGTGTGAAAACAAAACTTCGCCACTTGCACGGCGCGGTGTCTTCGGAGCCAGGGCAGAGGTCACTTTTGGCTGCACGTTTTGAGGCACAGAAGGCAGGATAGGAAGTCGTGCATATCTTGCGACTCGACTCCACATGCTAACCCTGCTCCGATTCCGTCAATATATCCCCATTTTACGAGGTTGGAGTACTCCTTCACAATTCGGATTTTGAGACGGTTTAGGAACTTCAGAGGGGTAAAAGCAAGGAACAGCCGGTTTTAGGAAGCTGTGTTTGCTTGTCAGTCTTTGCGAGGTTGGAGTTACACATTTCTACTTGGGTTCTGAGACGGTTCAGGTACTATAATTTATTACTGCTTCGTTGCTTAAAGATCTTATCAAGTCCTGTAACGATGCCACTTGTTATTTCACAAAATAACTTTCCTGACGTAAAAATATACTAAAATTATTTAGATATACGTCTTTTAATATTCTTTTAGAGACACAATTTATATATGTGAAGTAATGTGAACATAATTGGGCAGGTGGTGAGAGCTTACAAAAGGCCCGTAGGTGGTTACTGTAATAAGTCTTTTGACAATATCGCTTACAAGAACAACTAAGTAGTTTGATGATATTTATCCAAACCTAACCTGGCCTCTTTTTTATATTATATTATATTTTTATCTAAAAGATCTGTGTGGAAAAAGGGAGAGGGAAAGGCCCCTGTAGTGAAATCATACAGATTATATTAATGGACTAGCTGTGCCCGCGGCTTCGCTCCCGTCATCTGCCAAGTGCCAACCCTACCCTACTCACCTTCCTGCCTACCCTACCCTACTTACCTTCCTGCCTACCCTACCTTAATTACCTTCCTGCCTACCCTACCCTACTTACCTTCCTGCCTACCCTAGCCAACTTACCTTCCTGCCTACGCTACCTTAATTACCTTTCTGCCTACCCTACCCTACTTACCTTCCTGCCTACCCTACCCTACTTACCTTCCTGCCTACCCTACCCTACTTACCTTGTAAGGCAGCTTTTCCTTACCCAACCGGCTAACTCTTGGGTAGTAAGTAGCTTGAGACAATTGCAGGGATTAACTCACATGAAGCTGACCGAAGTAAAACACATTCAAGTTTGGTCAACTAATTTAATTCTTCAAGCACACATTCCATCAATACAATAACTTGAGGTTACAAAGTATGAATCACTCACTTTCTGAAGGGATATAGATTACCCACAATATTCAATGCTGGAGATATGATTCCTCAAACAGCATCGTTCTCTGTGTAGCTGTCCGTAAGCTTGCTGTATATCAGATGATGTCAATTATGCTCGGAACCTTTTGCAAGAGGAGACTGCTGTAGCTTGAACAGCTAGTTGACCATTAGCTTTAACTATATATAGAATTATACCTAAAGAGGCATTTGGAGCCCTGCCAAGGAGAAGAAAATTGCATGTTAAGATCAAGCGCACATGTGTCATGAAAATGGGCATTCAGACAAATTCAAACCAATACTCACAGCGCCTACTGGATCATTGATTATGATGAGCTTTTCATTTTGACGCTAGCCAGCCTTGCCCCATATAACATTACGTATACCTTTAGGTCCTTGCCTTTGAGGTTATTTCTGGACACAGTCCTCTCAATGCAAGTTCACTCGTAGTAAAGGCTCAAGTCATTGCAACTACCGATCTTGAATACCTTGCTTTTAAGCCATAGGCCTTTTACTAAATTATATTTTTTTTTGTGACCAATGTGAAAAGACTTTACAATTAATTATTGTATGTATTGAATTTGTGTGTTTGTTGTATTAAATGATTTCACACAAATAAGATACATATTTTATTTAAACTTTCACCTATGTCATACATATGTCAACGCCAGATGTTGCTAATATATGCACTGGCAATTTTTTACCCGTTACAGTATCTCCTTTCCCGGTAAAAAAATTGAGAAACAATTTTTTAATATAGTTACCATCAATGCACACTTTGAAACCAACATACTCCTTGACAGGTATTGAGGCAGTCAAAAAAAATTATAAGAACTACCTACATTAAGTTTTCTAAAAAAGGAAATAAGTTCTAAACTTATTTATCAAAGTTAAAAGTTTTTAAGTACAAAATGTACTAAACATTAAGACAAAGGACAATGTACTATGTCCAGTTAAACTAACAGAGAAAAAAACCTTAATTGTTCTCCTCCAAAGCAAATTTGACATACTCAGCAATTGTCACAAAACAGATAGCAATGTATAAAATACATCTATCACAACACAATTGCCAAGCAGTCTAAGTCCAAGTTCATTAGAATCACTGTATGATTCATTCAGAAAATAAGTATTTTAAATGTTCAAGAGTCGGGTTATAATCCAAACGATTAACCCATATTTTATTTAAGTGTAGACAAATGTCTAATCAAGTTAAGTTTTTGAAACAACAGGGAACACTGCCATTAAAACAAAGCAAGTGCTATATTAAGTACCAAGTTGTTGATCAAATGTAAACAAACAAATGTAGGCAAGTACCACATCAAGTTAAGATTCATAATGAAGAGCAATGTTGCTTTTTAAAATAGCAAACGTCACATTAAGTACCCATCCGTTGTATAGATATAGGAACATACCCAATCAAGTTAAGATTCGCAACAGAAAGTAATCACCCCACAACAATATGGAGTGCATTACATTGAGCACCCATTCATTGTATAGATGTGGGTAAATGTCTATTTAAGTTGAATTTCATAAAAAGAAAACTACCAAGTTTTTGCTCATATATGACAAATACCTAATCAAGTTAAGATTCATAGCAAAAAGTAACATTGCTTTCTAAAATAGCAAATGTTACATTAAGTACCCATCCGTTGTATAGATAGGACAATACCTAATCAAGTTAAGATTCGCAACGGAAAGTAAATACCCCCATAACAATAAGGAAAGCATTACATTGAGCACCTATTCGCTGTATAGATTTCAGTAAATGTCTATTTAAGTTAAGATTATAATGTGAATACTACTAAGTTTTTGCATCATTGTGTTACCTTACATCCTTCCATATACATACATAACCTATAAATGATTGTTTATACGAATGAATTTTGAAAAAATCCTTATACCCTACCAGCATTCATTCATCCCTTTCTTAATTAAATATTTGCACCTCCATTATTGAATTGGTGCAAATATTAAATCATTAACACAACAATGATTATTAACTAGGAGTCTCCATACTTTAAATTAATGTATGTAAATCAATTGAGGACCATTATTGACATGGACAGCTTCAGGCATTCCGTGTACAAGAAACACTTATCTTTTATTATGGCATTGTTTGTTGTATTCCGTATAGGAAACAACATAACATATCTACCATAATGATCAGAGTATAATAATACCACATTGTGCTTCTTTTAGTTGACACCGGAAAAAATAACCTAATAAGCTTATGCACTGTTCACATGTACAAATTTAGGTATGTTGTGTACAATAAACACTAGTATTTTAACCATAGCAGGTGCTTGTTGCTTCCGTATAGGAAGAAATCAACATAACATAGCTACTATGATACTCAGAATTTACTATTTAATTGTGTTTCTTTTAATTGACACAGTATAAACATCCTAATAAGTCACTACAAATTGTTAGAAATATTTTATTTTATTTATTTTAAGATTGGGCGCCAGTGAGATCATCATTAAATAGAAATATAGATGTCTCACAACTTCTCTTAGCATCAGTATCTTCCAAGAGAATTTAGAAATTAAGTTTTATTTATTTTCAGTTTGAATGATTTAGTTTGTAAAAATAATCATTTGAGAAATTCTCATAAAGTGATTTTAAAAGCGAGCTACGATACATATAATTGTAAAAGTACCTCCTGAATTTACTTTTATTTAAATGAAACAGCTCAGCAACAGGTTTCCGAACACATGTGTACCTTATCCGACAACGTATGTGCGGGTTAGTCCATTAGTTTGATGCTTCAAATCCACTACAGACTACACAGGAACGACACTGCTTGCAATCCACGTCTCCAGTTGCTTTAAGATCTGTTGACATATATAAAAACATTTAAGTACATGTTTAATAAGTTCTTCATTATGAAGATATTCAAACAAAGTTGCTTTATGCATGTTGAACAAAAAACACTTTTTGTTCTAAATATTCAAAACAAATTATTAGTAAAACAAAACATTCATTAGTGAAAAGGTATATAGTTTAAATCTAAAATATGTGACTATAACCCCACTTTTAAACTTTTATATAATGCAGGTGTTTTGTTTTTTTATTTTTTAGTTTAAAGAAATGCTTTATGCATGTTGAACAAAACAATTGTTTGTTCCTTAAATATATATCTAATTAACAGTTATAATAACTATGTTAAATTAGAGTAATTTATATCAAGTCTAACAAAACATTCATTAGTGAAAAGGTTAGTTTTTAAGTAAAAATGTGACTATAACCGCACTTTAAATTTTATATAAAGTTAATGTTTTGTTATTTTAAGATTGAAATTAAACATTATTGAAGTTAACCAATAGTTTGGTTAAGTTCTTAAGTAAGTATTAAAGTTATTCTAGACACAAAATAAAAAGTTAAGTACTTCAGTAAAACTTCATGCGACACGTTGGGCGTACAATTGTAAGGCAGCTTTTCCTTACCCAACCGGCTAACTCTTGGGTAGTAAGTAGCTTGAGACAATTGCAGGGATTAACTCACATGAAGCTGACCGAAGTAAAACACATTCAAGTTTGGTCAACTAATTTAATTCTTCAAGCACACATTCCATCAATACAATAACTTGAGGTTACAAAGTATGAATCACTCACTTTCTGAAGGGATATAGATTACCCACAATATTCAATGCTGGAGATATGATTCCTCAAACAGCATCGTTCTCTGTGTAGCTGTCCGTAAGCTTGCTGTATATCAGATGATGTCAATTATGCTCGGAACCTTTTGCAAGAGGAGACTGCTGTAGCTTGAACAGCTAGTTGACCATTAGCTTTAACTATATATAGAATTATACCTAAAGAGGCATTTGGAGCCCTGCCAAGGAGAAGAAAATTGCATGTTAAGATCAAGCGCACATGTGTCATGAAAATGGGCATTCAGACAAATTCAAACCAATACTCACAGCGCCTACTGGATCATTGATTATGATGAGCTTTTCATTTTGACGCTAGCCAGCCTTGCCCCATATAACATTACGTATACCTTTAGGTCCTTGCCTTTGAGGTTATTTCTGGACACAGTCCTCTCAATGCAAGTTCACTCGTAGTAAAGGCTCAAGTCATTGCAACTACCGATCTTGAATACCTTGCTTTTAAGCCATAGGCCTTTTACTAAATTATATTTTTTTTTGTGACCAATGTGAAAAGACTTTACAATTAATTATTGTATGTATTGAATTTGTGTGTTTGTTGTATTAAATGATTTCACACAAATAAGATACATATTTTATTTAAACTTTCACCTATGTCATACATATGTCAACGCCAGATGTTGCTAATATATGCACTGGCAATTTTTTACCCGTTACAACCTTCCTGCCTACCCTACCCTACTTACCTTCCTGCCTACCCTACCCTACTTACCTTCCTGCCTTCCCTACCGTAATAACCTTCCTGCCTACCCTACTATACTTACCTTCCTGCCTACCCTACCCTACTTACCTTCCTGCCTACCCTACCCTACTTACCTTCCTGCCTACCCTACCCTACTTACCTTCCTGCCTTCCCTACCGTAATAACCTGCCTGCCTACCCTACTATACTTACCTTCCTGCCTACCCTACTTACCTTCCTGTCTACCCTACCCTACTTACCTTCCTGCCTACCCTACCCTACTTACCTTCCTGCCTTCCCTACCGTACTTACCTACCTGCCTACCCTACTATACTTACCTTCCTGCCTACCCTACCCAACCCTACTTACCTTCCTGCCTACCGTACCCTACTTACCTTCCTGCCTATCCTACCCTACTTACCTTCCTGCCTACCCTACTTACCTACCTACCATTTTTGTTTCTATAGTCATCATTATTTTGCGGAGAATCTTAACACCGCTATTCAGAAAATGGCTTCAAATGTACAACGCCATCTATCAAATATCGAGTTCAACTACTATCTGAATTGCGTGTGTTGTGATAATTTTACTTCTTGAACACTTTAAATTCATCTAACTTTTGATAGTGTGAACCGATTGCGATGAAACAAAAACTAAGTATTTCTTCAAGTTGCGCACATTTTTTATGTATAAAAGTTATTTACATTGGTTTCGTACATTTCACGTGATGAATGCACAAATAAACAGATAAACAGACAAAAATTCCAAAAATGCAATAGGTTCTGTTGGTTGTCCTTTAAGACCCTGGCTATTTTTGTTGGAAATATTTTCGGTGTACAAAAATTATTTTTCTTCAGATTTATTATATGTATTGATTTTGCAAATGTTCGTAAGTCTATACGTTTCCTAAAATAACCCTAAATATTGTTTGTGTTTAGACTTAGCTACTTAAACACGTTCAAACTTCTAAGCAGCAGTCTCAAGACCTTGTGCCCCATGCCACGAGTAACTGAAGAAAGCTGAAGAATCTTATAACTACCTAAGTATAGTTTTTCACACATGCTCCCACAGGCTCTAAGTGACCGTCTGTTCGTGGCGGACGTGGGTAAGACAGCGCAGCTCCACGCGGCCAAGTCCGGCCAGCCGACCTACGTGTACCGGTACGCCTTCCGCGGAGAGACCAGCCTCTCCAACTTGATGGCGCGCAATAACGAAAATTATGGTAAGTGTCCTTGCCACAAATATATATGAGGAACAGGGTACAAAATGCCTCAGGAAACAAGTGAGGATCCTCCAGACGGGTATTGTGTCGGGTGGATGGTGGGGTTATGTCTGGATTTCTGTATGCTATGCCTTCCGTGGCGGCTGTCCTACGGGGACTGCGAGTTGAGAACGCGATGTTGATAAGTGTGCGTTGCAGTAGGGAATTTATATAAAGAATACCGAATGGCTCGAGTTGATACGGAGTTGATCCGTTTCCGAGTTGATATGTGCGCGACAACTTTTACCCGTATACTACTAGCATACTGGGCAAATCCAATACAAACAACTCGCGCGTAGCAGCATTTAGCTAAAAAAGCTTTCCACAACTTGCTTGTAAATGGAGCTTGTTCTTTGTTCTAACTGGACGCATTCAACTGGGTCTGAATTTATTGTCAGGTTTATTAAACTCGTTATTTACAAATGGTGCAGTACTTTTTTCCATATAAATGACTGCTTTGTACGTAGGTATTACGTAGCTGTAGTCGCGAGACGTACAAACCTGTCATAGACTACTATTTGGTATTTAAGCAGATATTTAAACAAATAACTCATTAAGAAAAGCTGAGCTAGCAGGTGGCGCTTCTTAATTATAGAGTAAATAAAACAAGTATATAAAAGCGCGGTAAAATGTCGGTTTTTTAGATAGATACCTACTTAATAACAATGCCAAAATGTAAAAAAACACACACATGAGTATTTCAAACACAGGGTAACCTCAAAGTCACCTAAACCACAGATAATATCTGTGGTTTAGGTGACTTTGGGGTGTGTGTGTGAATCGAAACATAGACGTCATTAATTTTTCCTCCTTGGTGCAGACTGCTACCGGGATAAATTACCAGTAAGTTGGAATATCACGCACAGGACAGATCAGTGTGGCGACGCTTGGGGGAGGCCTATGACCAGCAGTGGACGTCTTTTGGCTGACATGATGACGATGATGATGAAGGTTCCCTATTAAATACTTAGGTAGTAACTTTTGCCTTATATTTTCAGGTGTGAGCCACGCAGACGACATCTTGCGGATGTTCAAGTTCCCCGGCGTGGACACTACCAACCCGGAGGATGTCACCATGACTGACGGACTCATCAACATGGTTTACTCCTTCTCTACTACTGGGTAAGGTCTATTTTACAGTGACTATTTCCCGCAGTTTAATACATTGGTATAATCTAGTAGTAGTAGTAGTATATCCTATGGTTCCTCATATAGGTACCTATGAAAAGATGCTAGATAATGGCATGGCTGAAACTCGAGGACTTCAGATTAAACAATTTGTTGTTAGGGTCTTCTGTTAGCAAAATTTGAATCATGATAACCTGCTGGAGTCTGAGTTTCCTGATAGCTACAACCAAGATTCAGATATATTTATTTGCATAAACATGTGTATACATACAACAAATAATAATAATAAGTGCATGCAAGATTACAAAAAAAGAAAAGATTTAAACATGTGCGTGCAAATTTTGAATAAAATTAATGAATACAATAATAATAATAAATAAGTTAAATAATGAATGATTAAAAACAATGAATGAGATTAATCTAGGAAATTATTACAAAAGTCAATAAACCAAAATAGAACATTGAAGATATTAAAATAAGAAATATCAAACAAATGTCAAACAACAGTATTTTTTGTCAAATTAGTGTCAAATATCAATTGTAGTTATGTAATGTCAAATCCATGCAAAACATCAATCAAATGTCAAAAAATAATAATTGTTTAGGAGTTTATGAGGACTGTATTAAATGATGTAGCTGATTACTTGATTTCAATGATTTATTGCTTAGCTGAAGAGACTTTACAATAAAAAATAGTAAATCGACGCGTACAATGCTCGCGGAAGATGGTCAGGTGTGTGGCGCTCCCTGCCGCGGCTCTGCCTTATACGGAGATGGCCCGCGCAGGAACCCCTTCGCCCGCGTCCCCGCCGACGCCGTCGCTGGTGCCGCCTCCACCAACGTCATCGTTCAAGAACGTTCCAAACAATAATAATAATGGCATATCCGTGTAAAAATTAATTAAAACAAATGTCAAAACAATAAAAATAAAAAATAATGTAGGACAAATCCATGTAAAAATTGGATCAAAACAGGATCAATAAAATTCAAAAAGAAGATACAATGCATGTCATTTAAAATATTCACTGGTGGAGTAAAAACATTTATCTCAGAGTTAGCTATAAAGATTGGAATTAAAATCTTTTTCAACACACTTGCTCATAAAGTGGCTCTAATTTCACCGCAATTAGGCATATAATGATACCTGTAATCAAACTTTGACTTTTTCATTGCTATTATTCACAAGTTAGTTATAGTTTTTTTTTTTAATGGTTTCCTGCCTTCATTTTGAATACTTTTAAATTAAACTAATTTTAAAAGTGTCACAAATCAATCCAATGAAAATTAATAAAATAAGTCATTAATTCTAATCCAGTTAAAATTGAAGTATTTTCAATGTAATAAAATGTAACACTGTTAATCAATTAAAAGTGTCCCATTCGACATTAATCCCTTTCTATTCCTGTCATGGAAGTAGTACTTACTATATCCATAACATGATATGGGTAGTAATTACTATTTCCATGATATCCATTAAATACATAAACTTTTAATTTATTGGTTGAGTTGCTTTGTTCTTAAAAAAGTTTCGATACAAAAAAGATCGTACTCAATAGTACAAATAAATTAATGTACCTATTGCTTGCTCATTTCATGCAACTTCGTATTAATTTCAGCTTGTACTTGCTTAATCAATAAAACTTTTACTCAAATATAAATTTTATTTGCTCTGTAATTAAGAAAAATTAAAATGCCCTATTTTGTACGTGGCTAAAACACTATCCACGAAAAGTCAAAAAAAAAGAAACCTCATTATTTTAGTCTATGGCCGATCGCCATTGTTAGATGCGCGCGCATAGGAAAACTGATTAATTTTGTCCGCCATTGTGAAAAAAAAATCACAACTCGTTTTTACTGTTAAAAATTATTTTTTTGTATTATTTTCTTCACAAGTGTGTTGAAAAACGTCGTATGATACACGTGTGTATTGATGATTACCGTCCTCGGCTCTCTTAAGACCCTCACCTACGGCTCGGGTCTCAATGGCGCCTCAGCGGTAATCACCAACATTGCACACTTGTACCATAATGTACTATTGTATGTTCTCCCTAGGGCAAGGGTTCCCAATCTTTTTCAGTCCGCGTCGCACATACATGTTTACTATTTTGTCTCGGCCCTAGCCTATCTTGCTGGTCGAAATAGATAGGTACAATTTGGTTAGGTAGATAGGCACCAAAGGTAAAACATCCACATTATGAATCTAAACTGTTTATTTATAAGAATATAAAATTAACACAGAAAACATTCAAGAACGACTCAAGAAAAATAAGAATAAACTTCAATACCTGCCTAGCTAGTCAATGTGACGGGTGAGCTTGGTGATCACCACACATTTTTTCATAGCGTGGGTAAGGTTTGATACCGCTACTCGCATTTCTTGCTGATGAAAATCCAGCTTCGCATAAATAAGATTTTGCAAAAACAATGTAAATTCTTATAGATTTTGAAGCTAAAGTAGTATATTCATTTTGAACCGCAAAACTCCACCAAATCGGAACATAAGAATTATTTAAAGCTGCTCTCGCAAGAGAGTTCAATGAGACTTTCTTCTTCTTGCGATGTAAATTCTGGCGAAGTTTCTGCATGGAAATAGTTATTTGTGCAACAAAAGAGCAAAGTCGTTTTTTGCTGCGAGTGCTGATTTTGAATCCTGAGTGTGGCGAGGGATTCAAAGGCACGAGATGCCTTTGAATCCCTCGCCACACAGAAATGACTTTAGGAAATAAAAAATAAATAAATAGATTGAAATAACTATTTATTGTGAATCAAAATAATTAACATTGTAGGTAGAGGTACCAATTCAATAAAATGGAACATTTTAAAAGTAAAATTACTGCAATTCTGCAAATTAAAAGTAACAGATTTATTTGGCAATGTTATAGTTGGTTTGATTTCAGTTTGATTATCTGGGGTTAAGGTTTCTGTTTCGGTGGCGGATTGAGAAGGAACGGTGAACGTTGGTGACTCTGATCAGCTTTCTGTTTAAGTACACTGTGCGTCGTTGGAAGTGAATGGGCGTGGGTGAGACCAAGGATCCGAGGTCGAATTTAGACTTATGGTTTCGACTATACGCTTACAGATTTTCGAATTATTTTCTATTAAGTCTTCAATATAGCCTTCTGCAACCGTATTGGACTTCCACCCGCCGTGACGTTTTAAAGTGGTGAGATCGGCTCCGGAATCAGCCAAGAGCGTTGCCGAAGTTCTCCGAAAGCAGTGACCCGTGTATAGCTGAGGCTCTTCCAGTTTTAAGAAAGTGGCAATTTCTCGCGGTGTAGCACCTATTTCATTTACTCCCATAGGCTGTCTTGAGCATTTATTATATTATGGTATTGTATGAAAAATCGGTCGGTTTTTATATTGGCTGGACGTAAATTTTGGTATTTTTCTACAATAGTTACATATTCTTCGCGTACGACAAAAGACCTGTCAAGGTACCTCTTCATATTTTTCAATTTAACTAACAGTAATTTATCTGAATGCTTTTCGATATTACTGTTAGGTGTAAACTGCTTGCGCCCTTTGTAAGTCTCCAATCATTCAAGATATGGTATGCTTTCAGATATTTCTTGTTCGGAAACACACCTTAATTCCGTGCTATGAACGTATCAGGCAAGGAAAGCAAATTGACCCGCAGCCTAATTGCGAAAGTTAATTCAGCAAGGCAAAGGTTTTGACCCCATGAAAGAGAAGGAACTTTTGACCAATCACATGCTTGGTCGATCGACTACGCCCAGAGCGTATCAACAGAGCGTAGCAATTGGAAATTTGTTGACGCTCCGTGTTTCTGATTGCGCATGGCAACCAGGTTGCTTCCTACTCTGTGCGACTGAAGACCGTTGTTTGTTGACAAACTGAACATATCTACACAATCTGCATTCAAAACGACTGTACAATAGGTTCAAAATAGGAATTGCATATTTTTCTCTAAATTTGAGTTATTGCCGGCGACTTTTTCCCAGTTCAAGAGCCATGGCCAACACTGATATTTTTACCCTGCTGATTTTTTTAGACTGCAAGCAAAGGGTTATGTTTTTCGGGCGTATCTTGTATGTTTGTTTGTACCTGATATTCTTTAATACCTCATACATTTCAAACCGCTAGATGGATTTACATAAACATAATTAAGACATCGTTAGATACGTCTAGACCGCCAAACTGTTCTTAGATAATATGAGACATTTAAAAAAAAACATGACGGATTTTGGGCGCTATTTTGTGTAGGACCCAATATTTTTTTCTTCCAAACCCATCGAATGGAGTATCAAAATGAAGGGTTTTAAGAGGTGGTGATAAAAAGAATATATACCACTTATATATTTAAAATTAATTCGTAAAAAAATGGTAACTGATAAGTTGTAGGTAAATAAAAAAATACATTTAAAAAATCAAAGACCCGACTGCTTAAGCAGCTAACTAAAAAGATTTTTTTTTAAACAAGAAAAAAGAAACCGGCCAAGTGCGAGTCGGACTCGCGCACGAATGGTTCCGTACCATTATCGCAAAAAACGGCATAAAAATCACGTTTGTTGTATGGGAGCCCCACTTAAATATTTATTTTATTCTGTTTTTAGTATTTGTTGTTATAGCGGCAACAGAAATACATCATTTGTGAAAATTTCAACTGTCTAGCTATCACGGTTCATGAGATACAGCCTGGTGACAGACGGACAGACAGACAGACACACAGGCAGACAGACAGACGGACAGACGGGTCGCTGAGTCTTAGTAATAGGGTCCCGTTTTTACCCTTTGGGTACGGAACCCTAATTATGCTTTGCAGTCGGAAGGTACATATTCGCGTGCTGGCTGACCACCTGATCCCCCGACTACGCAGCATGATCTTCTTATTTACATCTTTTTAATTAGCTTCCTAGGCATTCGGATTTTTGTTTTTTTAAGTTAACTTTTTTGTACTGAACTGTGTTAAATAAATAAATAAAAATTTAAAGGCTCTAGAACTCTGAACTCCTTAGTGTAGTTAAACTCAATTCGCAACTGTTTAAAAGTTATCTACCAAACGCCAGAGGAACTTATGAATTTTATTCTACCAACCTATCTACAGTTACTGCAGTATTATATTATCTGTGCTACAGTTTAGATCATGCATGTATGTAGGTATACCGTTTAGAAAATCATGCAATATGCCATCATTATTAATTTGTATTGCATTTTTGCAATAATTCTGGTAATTTCTTCCAGACAAACGAAATGCGGCTAAATACATAAGTACTCTACTTAAATCTATTTTACATGTAACTGCATAAATCAGTATTTATAGTACATTACTGCAGCGGCCAGCAAAAGAGTCATTGATGGAAGAACGTGTAAATGTGGGCCGAGGCGAAGGCGAAGCACACATACGTAAGTCCATCAATGCCTAATTGTGGCCAAGGCTTGTAGAGTGCTTTTCTCAAATAATGCTCGGAAATTAAAACTAAGTAACTAGCACCTAGAACTCATTTTGTGAAATACAATTACTTTTCGAAATCAATGACGAACAACAATCCCGTGTTAAAGTGTTCATTTTTTTTCTATAAAAAGCTTTCTATATGCAAGCCAGTTCGAAATTTAAATAAAACCTTTGATAAGTTACCTCCTTGGTTGCCATGTGTCGAAGTAAAGATCGTTCCATTTTTAAATAACACGACAGATATGAGTTTACTATGTAATTTATTTGGCCACTAAACAACTTTTGCCGGCCGCTGCTCGTATGTATTTGGCCAGTACAGCAATTGCGATTTATCTCGAAGAAGGTTGTCAAAATAATGCTCAAATTTTCAAGCATGTTTGAGTAAAGACGGTTTTTTAATCAATTCGCCTCAAGCAACGATTTGGACGAAACGTACACGGCTGGGGTATGACCCCGGATTTGGACGTAAGATACTCTTTACCCCGGTGGTATCTGCGTTCCTAAGGGATAACCTTCGACTTCCATGCGGACTCAGCTGCTGGCAAAACTTTAATTTCAAAGTTAGACACATTTAAGTGCTTTAGGTAGGTACACGTAACATGATGTATCATTTAGAGTTACCACTTATCACTTCAAATCAAACATCGATTCTAAGATAATTGAGCTTAAGATTGTGTTTATTTCTATGATAAGCTATATTTATTTCAGAAGTATACGTTTCGAGAAGATACAATAATATCGTTATTTTCTTTGAATGCGAGTAAGATAATGATTTCTCTATTTATAATATCGGTATATTAATAAACGATATGAGTATAAAGGTCGTCAAAATATATTTTATTACAAATATAAACAAAAAGCATAAGAAAAACGTTCAAAATAACCCACAGGTTGACAATTTCTGGATTTGGTGTTCTCAGAGATCTGTAATTTTTGTGAAATATTTTGTAAACAAAACTGTGATATCAATATTTGCTCAACCATAGGGACAGAGAGGGCAAACAAAATGAATGGATTATGTGAGGAATGATATGAAAGTGAAGGGAGAGTATACGATAGCGTGACGGTTGGGGCAAGGGCAATTAGATGATGAAGGTCTGTTTCAGAAGTCGTCGCAAGCGCGAATATCTATTGTTTATGGTTCTATTTAACCCCCGACAGAAAAAGAGGGATGTTATAAGCTTGACATGTGTACCTGTGTGCTTATGTATCTGTCTGTGGCATCACAGCTCTTAAACGGATGAGCCGATTTTGATTTCGCTTTTTTTTGTTTGATTAGTGACTTGATCGAGAGTGTTCTTAGCTGTGTTTGATGGAAATCGGTTCAGCCGTCTAAAGTAATGGGCGTTTTACTGTTTGAATCGGGGTGTTTTCGCAAGATATCGTGTCATAATTACGTGTTCATTAGATTGTCGATCAAATTTAAGCGTGTCTACTACTAGATAAATTATGTAGCATGAAATAAAAATGTGTTGGGGGATTTTTATTTTACTTATTATTTAGTTTTTTTCATTAGTCAGTAGCTGCCTACAGTCTACATTTTTGATGGATAATGGCAATTGACTTTACCCCTTTTACAAGAACTGTATAGCAGGCTGAAAGGGGTGACTATATAGGCAGACATCTCTACCTACCCCATCAAAGAAATACAGACGACATAGTATATTTTAACACCTATTTTTTGTTTACAGAGTCCCGAAACTGAACAACAATGGACCCGCATGGGAACCAGTGAAGCCAGGATCTCCTGAACTGAACTACTTGGACATCCTATCGCCAACTAAGATGGAAATGAAGTCTTCCAACGATTTTGGCCAGAAAGCCTTCTGGGACAGCTTAGGTTTCAACGAAAATGAAAACTATCGTGTCTACCTTAAGGACGAACTTTAAAATTGATTCTCTTTTTATTACAAATATTTTATTATATTGTTTTTTTTTTTATATATGTAGCTAAATAAGTTATATTCTCTTTGCGTTTGAGAACAAATTAAAAATAAAGACTTAATTAGCCATAGATTCTATAGTATTTTTTCCTGCTGAAGTCAATACAACACCCAAAAAAAGTAATTAAATTTCTTAATCCCCTTTTCCCCCTTCAAAATGTATAAATAACTCAAAGTTCTGTTGTCGAATTTCATTAATAAACCCAATTAAAATATTTTCTTTCGCGCGGCTGATTGAGTGAGGCGACTACGGCACGGAACAGATTTTTTTTGGGCGACGGTCTCGGTAAATATTTTTTTTATTTACGTAACATTGAGCCAAGGTAAACATCGATTCTGCCGAAGCACAGCTGCCATAAATATAATATTTACGCGGGAATCGCGACAGGAAATGCCACCCGTGCCTTCCGAAATGTTGGATATGATCTATCGACAGTATCGACGTGACATTGGCCAAACAAGATCTGACTGCTTTTGGTAGAATGGTTTTTTTTAAATAGAAAAGTTGGGCCATAATATAGGCCACAGATTTTCTCGATATTTATTAGAATCTTACGTAATATTATAAATGTGAATGTTTGGATGGATGGATGTATGTTTGTTACTCAGTCACGCCAGAACGGCTGGATCTGGATGAAATTTGGCACTGAGATAGATTATAGTGTGGAATAGCACATAGCCATAATTCCTATCCCGGTACAATCCGTAACAATTTTCACGGGGCGAAGTCGCTGGCAGATGCTAGTAGTTTAATAATATTGAACCCTTGTCACAAAACTTCGATTTTATTTTAGTCAAAATGTAATTATTGAACTTGCCAACGTGATATCGCCATTCCTAAGCCATCGGAATGTGATGCGATGTAGGTTCGAAATTAATAAAGTTACGTAATTCGTCTTGCTATATATCAGACTAGCTGCCACCCCCGACTCCGCCCGCGTTGTATTAGTACTTCGCCCAATATCTTTATAAATTATAGCCTAGGTATGTGTTATTCTGATGTACTTATAAGCTATATTTCTGTAAAGTTTCATCAAAATCCGTACAGTAGTTTTCACAACCATCCATCATCACAAACATTCACGTTAATAATAGTAGTGAATGGTGGGTACATGGAACCTATTCATATAGTTCAATATACCAGGGTCCACCTACTGTTTCTGACGTCATGGACGTCATTTATCATCAGTATGGCTTCGCTTCATCAGGTTTGAGGTCTGCTTTCAGATATTTCTAGTACTATGCTCGTATTATATTATCTGTGCTAGTACCTACCTACTACCTGGCTGTATTTTTAATTAAGTTACCTAACGCTTGGATGATTTTTCTCGTAGGTAGCTACCGTGATCGTGGAAGAATTTAAAATTTATTAGGTTTGGGAATCGAACCCAGATCTCGAAGCTTAACATATTGCCTATTATTAGTTGCTGTGCCGTTTAAGCATTTAGTTAGGTATAGTCAGACTCACAGTTGAAGGTTGTCAAGCCGGGTAACCAACCGATTTAAATAATAATATGTAGTTAGCATGTATTTACCGGCAGACGATACGTTGGAATGTCTCCCACTAGTTGGACCGATGACCAGCAGTGGACGTCTTTCGGCTGAAATGATGATGATGATGATGTATCTACTTATTCAAAGCTTTGGCCTGACAAATGTAATGCCCGGGTTCTAGAACCGCGTACCTACTTATGCTCTCCACAGCAAGACAGTGGATCCTCCTTGCAAAAGAGATTGGCGACTCACGATCTACGTTGTTCTGTCAGAGTGTAGTAATTTATATTTAATGCAATGCCTTTTCGCAATTACGAGTATGTTGGGGTCGGCTCCCAGTCTACTGGATTCAGCTGAGTACCAATTTTACATGAAGCGACTGCCTATCTGTCCTCCACAACACAGTAACTGGGTAACACTATATCCCTTGGCAAGACTGGTGTCAGATCTCAGGCTTCTGACTACCCGTAACGACTGTCAAAGATCTTTAAATGACTGCCGGGACCTACGGCTTAACGTGCTTACCGAGGCACGTATATAGGAAAATCGCAATATAATAATATAAAGATGGTCACCCATCCACGGAACGATCGACAAGCGTTGCTTAACCTTGCAGATAGACCCGTGAGGCTGTTATTATTTAGCCACAAACTTATCATGAATATTAATTGAAAAACCAAATTTCTTGGAACTACACGAGTATAGGTACTGCGTCATATTTATGCAGTAGGTATTTAATTTTATTCTTGCTCATTCTGACTACGTATTTTTGATCTTTGCTTGATAAGGTAGAACTGAATACCTAATTAAGGCCGTACCCTGACCGAAAATCAGCATGAGATATGAGCATTCCTATTGGGCTAGCGACACTGTGGCGCGTGAATTACGGTAGTGAATACGCCCAGATTTTAGAATAAAGTCTTTATAAAATCGAATATTGGTCTATTGAAAAAAATAAAACTTACAAAATGTTCGTTATCAAATTGTCTATCCATTAGTGTTAGTATAAAAAATAATTAATGAACACTTTACGAGGAGATGCATGCTGCAATAATTATTTCACATTTATATGGTTTTGTTGGAAGGAGATTAGTGACACAAATACCTCTTTAAAAAAAAAGTGTTCTACCATTTTAGAATCAATATTATGTAGAAATTCAATGTATTTGAAATTTAACGTATTTTTATTAATTCATATTTATTTTTAAGTAAAGAGTAAATAGCTCTTAAAACTGCACAAAATTCGACTAGCGCGGCGTTTTGCTCCAGACCGCGGACGACCTCCGAACTAACAGTCTACTACGGCACGAGATGTTTGCCAATGTAGTAGTCGCTATAAAGATTTAACAATGCCAGTGACTGTGGCTTCCTGCGAAAGATCATTCAGTAAGCTCAAATTAATAAAAACTTACTTAATATACTTGCGCTCGACAATTGGCCAAGAAAGGTTGACCAGCCTAGCGATTTTGTCGATTGAACGCGACATAGGACGATTAAACAATGAAAAAAGCGCGTAAAGTAAACCTTTAAAAAAGTTTATGGCTTGCTTTAATAAATCTTTAGTATCTGGGGGGTGACCATAAGCTCTTAGAGCGGTATCAATTTGATATCGAGTAAGTGACAGATGTCACAGATGTATACAAGTCAGATACATCTGTCCCTTATTCGATCTCAAATTGATACCGCTCTAAGAGCTTATGGTCACCCCCCTGAACTCATTCATTTGTGGTCTATTTCATTTGTGTATTGTGTAGTTGTGAATAATGTTGTAAATATTTTCGAATAAAAAATTTTCACAAAAAAAAAAATTTTTCTTCCAAAATATTAGATAATTGGTCCACCAACACCAAGTTCCTTTTGTTTTATTTTATCACCCTGAATGAAATAAAGTAGGCCTATACAAAGCATTACTCTATGGTACCTATAATATCTAAAAAAACAAGGGCGAAGTTATAGAAGCGCCCACAGGGCGCAGACAAGGCTATTTACGGCACTGCTAGGTACCTATCTACTATTCCGTGTCAACATAATCTGTCTGTGTACACAGTTCAACGTACCTACAAACATATATAATTATTATCCAATCGCGTTACCTTGGGAGGCACTAGGAAATGATTTTGAATGGGTTGAGCAAAAAAATATGCCAGTCGTCGTATTTAAGATCCGTAGGTACAAGATACGGGCAAAAGTCGGCAAAACAAATGCTATTTCTGTGAGACTTTGACCGCTTATCGGAATGTCGATGTGGGATTAGTCCCACTCGCCACCCCCATCGTTGCGGATGTTTTCTAAAATAAAAATATATCCCATTCGCCAGGGGGTGGCAACTGGGACATTGTTTCAGATTACTCCCACTCGGCATCACTGAGGATTTATTTATTAGGAAAAACAGAATAACACAGGCTATAATTTATAAAGATATTTGGCGGAGTACCTAGGTACTATGTAATACCATGTACGCGGGCGGCAGCTAGTAATGATAAAAAAAACCGACTGCTTAAAAAACGAACTAAAAAGACGTAAACAAGAAGAAAATCATGCTGTGCAGTCGAAGGATACATGTTCGCGAGCTGGCTGACCAAAACCAGAGTTTTTTGGTTTTTGTAATTAACTTTTTAGTATTTTTTTTTATTAGGTAGGTACATTTAAACATATTAATGTTTTATATTTTTACAATGCATTTCCTCGAAAAGAGCGTTTTCCAAGCAGCCAAACTGTGCGGAAAGTGTCACTTTTTTCTACTAGTGCTTTTTTGCTTTCCTGTACTTTTTTAATTTTTAACTCTAACGTCAGCCCGCCGCATAGTGTTTTTATTATTTGAGAAAAGTTTTAAAAATTTGTTAAGAACAGATTATCATTCATATAAAAGGTAAAACAAAAGTAATACTTCATTTAAGGCGTTTTTAATTACACTAGATTTAGATTTTGATCAAATAAATAATTTAAATATTCATTAAATATGTTTGGCAGAATGAATATTTTGCTCGTGCCTTTTTGCGTTACGACGTGACAGCTATTTGCACATGCGCAGTAATGCCCGAGGGACTATGAACTATTAGTTAATCTGTGGATATGCTGAGCGCCCTTGAATAAGCGCCATTTTATTAATTTCTTGCTTGGTTCAGATATATTTTTTTATTTCCTCGCACAATGCATAGTAAAATGTTGTATGATACACGTGCGTAAGATGATTTCCGCACTTGTAGCATAAATAACTATTGAAATCACCTCTTAAAACCCCTTAACTTGATGCCCCACACGATGGGTCAGGAAGAAAAAAAATTGTTGCCACACAATATGGCGCCCAAAAGCCGCCATTTATTTATTTTCCTTTTCCAATTTTAATGTAGCCATGACACTCGCAGGGTTAAGACGAATGAATTGACGTAAGAATCATCAAAATCGGCCATCGCGTTTGTTCTCTAGAACGCTACATAGGAACAAACATACATACATACATAGACTGTAAAACACATTACCCTCCTTCGGCAGTCGGGAAAAAAGGGTTGGGGTAGGGGTTATTTGGCCGCCTATGGTACTGGGACCAGCGCACAGCTATCCTTTTAAAAAAATCATAATGGCAAACTGGGCCCACATATCTTTTGAACATAGATAAATGTTTTTGTGTTTTAGATAGATGTTGAACATTATAAGCATTTATACCCAAACAAACAGGAGGCCCGAATCATGTAGAAGTATTTGCGGCATAGAAGCTTAGAATCATAAGCGGTAGAGACTAACGGCCAGCCCCAGCATTGCCACCGGAAAGGTCAACACTGGGGCTGGCGAGTTGGACTTACCGTATAAATAAAAGGTAGTTAAGAATAGGACTCATTTTTACAGGCTTAACTTAGTTAGGTATAAAAATTATGTATTGCAGTGTGAACGACTCCTTACCAGCATAAATGGAACTGATCGAATATGCTGACAACAATTTCGTATGTAGGTATCTAACGCTAAGTAGATGCAGGTGTCGCAAGACTCTAAGGCTTATAAGCATAATATAAAAGCTGTTTTGCTATAGACTCTTGCTTAGGACTTAGGCTTAGAGCGTGGGCCGTGGCTCGTATAATATGCACAGGTCTTAAGGGTACACTAGTCAACGGCACGAACTATTTTGTACGCGGGGTTATAATGCATTTTATACCAACAACACGTGCGGAAGAGATAGATGCTGTAATGAGCAGTAGGAAGCTAGTTCGCTTTTACAAATTTGTAGCGAAATGGATATAATGATTTAGGACGAAACCGAGCGCGCGAAATTTTATAAACAGACCTTTTGCAGTACATATCATGAAAAAACGACTAAATCTATCTGTTCAAAATAAAATTATATGCATTGTTGAACTACTAATCTATCCCTGTATGGAGGCCGTTTTGCAATTTTCCGTCTTCTTATGGTATTTATTTGCGCCCAAAAATGCGTTAAAATAAGTGTCGAAATGTGGAACTTTCGACGCTCATAACTTTCAAATATTTTCTTTTTTTACTTTTTTGCTTCCATACAGGGCTAGATAATGATGAGACAAATTGATATCACTTTTTATTTTGAACGTACATCCTCAAAAAGTGGAATAATCCCTAGACTACGTTTGTATGGCAAAATTTGCGACTAGTGTAACCTTAACAAAAACCACGTATGCGTTTCAAGATTTCACAATGCATTTAATATGTGTCGTCATCCCGCTAGTTGTATCTAATAGTAATCATGATTCTCATATGAATCATATTATCGTGTCTTCTTTCTAAAAATAGACTTGTAACCGAAGCTTGGCAGACGAGCCAATCAGACCAGCCGGCCAGACATTAGGTGTCTGACAAAAACAACATTATCATGCAATGCTGTGATCAACTGTACCTGTATTTGAATAGAAGTTATCCTTAATAAAAAAAATATGTACATATAAATTTTTCGACAGCTACCTATATCATGTCCTAAAGAAAATATCTAGGTTAATGGTTTTCCATACAAATGAAGCTAGGAACATTGGTTCGAATGGGATATCCCACAAGAGCTGCCGAAAGTGGAAAATGGTAGGTTTGTGTTAATAATGAAACATAGGATTGAAAATACAAATTTATTTCGAAGCAACACTGATAATAGTTTAGAGTACATACAAATCATAAATTAAACCCACTACTAAACTACCCATAACAACCCATCCATATCAAAATCATTAATTATGGAAAACACACTATATACCATAAACACGAAGTAGGAAACGAACTACCCACTAAATACTAGAATGTGGGTAGAATAACAAGATTGACACCTGTCAAAAGCTCATTGAACTATCGCAAAAAGATTAAGCGCACAGGGTGTCGTTATTTACTACTCCATGTTAGTGGTTAACCACAAAAAAAACTTCATAACTAACAATCCAAATGAAACATGGATACAAAAATACACTTATTACGGGTGAAACATTTGAATTAGATGATGAAAAGTACAATATTACTGTGAAGCGATTAACACTTTCAGCAGTAGTATCATAATCTTATAGAGAGGGCAGCCAATCTACACTTTTTGGTTTCTTTTAGAAACTGTGCCAAGAACTCTGACAGCTAAATGATGTAACATAATGTAAATATGTTGTTATTCACATAATTTGCACATTGCTAGATGACTCATCATTTATTATTAGTAAAATAAACAGGTATTAACTAAAGAGTACTTTGAACTTTGATCACAAATAGTTTATTCTACCATACCCATTATACTGGCCAACAAAACCAATATTAGCCAATATTTGCATAAAATCTCTAGTTCAAATGTGTGTGGACGAGGGTATATTGATAAAAAAAAACAAGAATTATACAATTTCTTTTGACAATCACCTGCAAACTGATTTTTAATACACTTTTGCACTGCTTGTCTTTTTAAACAAAAGTAATAAAAATAAATTAACAATTCAGACTTTTTGTTACACAAATCAACTTAGTACTTACATCATTTTAAGTTCGTACCTAAATACTTTTCAGGAAGTACCTGTGTGCACAAAAAGTGCTTCAGAAAAGCAGTAAAATATATATAATCCTGCTAACACACTCAACAATTATATAAATATTATTTATCAACCATCTGATTTGCACACCTTATTAAATTCAAATGGAATCAAAAATTTTATTAACAGCATTCAAATAGAAATGTCACTTCTTATGAAACAGATAATATTGAAGCTACTTTCATTTCACCATTATTACAATTAGGTGTGTAGTTACCACAAAAATAAATGCAAAACATTGCTCTTAATGCGTTATTAGTATCTAGTTAGTTCTAATAATTATGTGGACACTAGAATTCCAAATAGATTAGAGAATTATTAGAAGTAAACAACATTCTCAGATGATAATTTTAGTAAATACCTTATAAAAAAAGTAAGGCAAATTATTCACAGATAGATCTAGAAATTACTGGAATCACAGTTGCATCATTGCATACATTTGATAGAAAGATAGCAAAGATGTTTACAAGTTGTTCATTAAGCATTCAATAGTGATGTGAAGACTTGATAAAAGATTATGGACTTTATACATCACTAGACTTATCTTCAGACCATGAGTTTTACAACTTTGACAAATCTATTCATCCTTTTTGGAGTCCCCACCACTGGCCACTGTCAGCTTCTTTTGCAGTTTGCTGTGCTCCTCAGCAAGCCTGTCATACTCCTTAGAGAGGCTCTCAGCCTGTGACTTCACAGCTTCCTTGTCCTTCTTCTCTTTGGATAAGTCCTTCTCTAGTGTATTGATTTGATTCTTGAGCTCCTCAAGTTCCTTCTTGGACTTCTCGTCGCCAGCGCCGGCCTGGTCAAGCAACGTCCTGGCGGTGACTGTCGCGCTCTGCGCTTGACGGAAGTTAGCCTCAGACTGCGCCAACAGAGTCGCCAACTGCGAGATCAGCTGCACCAACCGGCGAATAACAACCAGCAAGAATAGTGCGAAACCAGAGATGTAGAAATTCCTTTGGGCACGGAATAGCCTCATGTTACCTTGCATCTCCGCATCCAAGTGCTGGTGGTCCGTAGACTCGATGTTTGAGTACTTCTGCATCTCGCGGATGGCATCGAGGAGGCATAATACCAGCACGCCGATCAAAATTAAGAAGTAAATAGAAGCTTGACCACTTATGTAAGCGAGGAATTTTGATTTGAAAAACCTCTGCCATTTTGATGGACTTGCGATCGGCAATGTCAAGAGAAGCACGATGGCTATTTCGGCGTACAAGAACGTAGCGATGATTGTCCACTGTAAACTCATTGTGGCACTTTACAAACTTTACTCTTACAAAAACAATTAACAGCTGCTATACTGGCAGCAGCACAACACAATACAGAATCAGCTAAATCAAAACTCAATGTGGTTTTAATATTAAAAATAATCGGTGACTAACAGTGGAAAATGTAAATGACTTACGCGAAAACAGTAAAATAATGACGTGTCGTTCTAAAGTCTAGCCGAGCTAAAGCGGCCCACACATCCCACGACTAAAGTTGACAAAACTGAAATCCGTTTATCATGTGTTTTATATGTTTAACAGCACATGTTGTTTCATGATAATCTTTTTCCAGATATATATAAACACACTCATTTTATTGTCACAATGCTATTTATTTATTCCAGCTTCAATATACAAAAGTGTACTTAAAGCGAAACATTGAAAATGATGGTGAATGGCTCGCATTAGCCGCATTACAGCTGTGGTCAGTTTCCGAACGAAACAAGTGACCCAGAAATGTTGCGTTTATTTCACGACGAAAATATGTAACGTTCCAAATTCCACGTTACAATCTTTTGCTAGTCTAGTCATCTTTCATTTGTATTAAGCCGATCCCATACAACGTACAGTAGTATATTATTAATGATGCCAACGTTAATGAAATTATTCAATACACAAAAATATTGGAAAATCATGAAGTATAAACTGACATTTTTTATGTTTGTAGTCCACAGCGTATGGATGGATATTTGCAAATAAAAAGAAACGCTTCTGTCAGAAATGACTGCTCGTCCCGTTGTCGAGTGACGTCATTTTACGTAAAAAATTACTATTCAATTAAATTATCTTATTGGAAATTAAATAAATATTAAAATAGATCACTATAACCATGGCTGATCCTAAATACGAAAATCTGCCGGGCATAGTGAGTAAATCATGTCGACAGAAAAATATTGATTATGCTTTGTGGTCGTTGTGGGGCTCAATTTTTATTTTTCTCAGGCGTACGACCAACCTGATGTGTATGAAACCGGTGATTTGCCGGAAGCCGACCAACCTGATCCTGCCGAGGAGGAAGAAAACGAATGCATTGAACAATTACATTTATCCGTGAAAGATTCTTTCAACAAGTTCAAAGGAAGATTTTTAACTGGCGCAGTGGACTTTTCTGATAGACTAAGCAGAAAATCTAGAATTGGGTACAGGTATTCAGTAAATCCCGTATTTTATGTTCAAACTTCAATTCTCAAACCAAATCTAATCCATAAAAATATTTTTAAAGTTGTCAAAGAAAGATACAATGACACAATCTCATACAGCCTAGGTCAAGTAAGTCATGACACCTCTTTACTAAAAGTTTTACGTATACTAGGGCTGGTGAGTGGGAGTTGGCAGCTGAAGGTGAACCAGAGACACCTCTGGAACGCTACAACAGGCTCCGTTGTGAGTTCTCAGAGTTACTTGAACAAGTTGCAGAACAACAGAATAAATCCACTGAGAGTGAAAAGGTAAATATCCAATATCTGAACTTCATTTTGTTAGTAACCTAAGGACAAAGACAGGAAGTAGATAATGTTTTAGAAAGTACATACATACACACATACAGTATATTGGAAATTGCATCATTGATTGCGAAACTTAATATTTCATTGATTACCTGTCTCGTCTCAATAGTTAAGTAGATATTATAATTATTCAAACAACTTAAGTGAAGTGGCTCTTATGTTAAAATAGTATATTTCTTGTAAACAATCATAATTTCGTCATTGTGTCAGACACAACAATGACTCATTCATTTAAATATTGATTCAAAAATGTAACATTACATCATGCCTGCATTTTGCTAGTTATATTAAAGTTACTGGTTGGTTAGTTGGTGGTTTACTGGTGTGCTTTGAAATTATACTTAGTACATACATACATAAACTCACACCTTTTTTCCATGGGGGTAGGCAGAAACTACAGAACGCCAACTGCTACTTTCCTTATATACTTCCTTTGCTTCACTCACATTCATACTATATCTAGTCATACACGCACGCCAGTTATGAGTACTGCACATCTGGCCTTTCTGAAGAACATCACCAATAAGGTTTATGTATTACATAGATCAGTCTGTTTATATGTCTTTCTAGCTTGCCCGGCGTTTCCATTCATACTTAGTCACATCACATCATCAGCCTATTAATGTTCCCACTGCTGGGACACAGGCCTCCTCTCATTGAGAGGGAACGGGCCGTAATCCACCACGCATTCATACTTAGTACTTCATATTTAATATCTTTCTTTCAGGATGAGTACACCAAACTGGCAGTTCAAATCAATTCAACCAAGAAATTACTGGAAGAATTAAAACTGGAGGAGGGCGAACAAATTGACCCTAAGGCTGAGAAACTAAAGTAAGATCTTTTATATTTATTCAGAAGAATAATATATTAATGTAGTATTGATTTTTTCATCTGTCTTTGTGCTGAAGTTTATGATGATTTACAAACTTTCACATTAGCATGGGGTCCCAGCACTAAGAAAGTAAATTTGCTTCAAATAAATGTCACTAGATGGCACAATATGCATCAATTTGTGTGTAAAATTAATATTTTCTAGAATTAATCATAAAAATGGTATGTTCTTGTTATTGTATGTAATCTACTCTCTTAAGCTCAAAATTATGAAATATTGGGCTCTTCATTCACACTTCAAAGATTATTTGAACGGATCATTTAAAATTGATTCCAATAGATGGCGCTGTTTTATATTTCTGATGCATACCACTTGATATTTTAAATTTGTTATTGTGACTCATTTTGGCACAAGGAAACTGTAAAAACGTCCAAAAAATACTATAAAAAAAATTGTAACTGTATTTAAAGAAAAATTATCACAAACCGAGTAAACCCTTCTACTTGCAAGTTGCTGCTAACACCGTCTATAGCCGTGGAATGGAACCGAACGTGAAAAACGCTAGTTTCGTCTGCACGGTTTCTTTGTATGGGATCTCTTAGAGCATTTAACCTATTATATATATATTTTAACCCATTTTTTGTGAGAACTTACTTGCGACACAATACAATACACAATGGCGGCGGTCGGCGAATGAACTAGTTTTATATGACGTGCATGGTCCTATGGCCAATCGACTTTGGCAGAGGGGTAGCTCAGGTATGCCCTCTCCATAGGTTAAATGCTCTAAGTGGGATCTATATGCTAGTATCTGTGACATTAGTAATATTTATGCAAAGGATTTCATCATGATGATTGATCAAAAAACCTTTTTTACAAAAAATAAAAAGAAGAAACGAAAACAGGAACACCGACTGCCGAAATTGAAGTTATTTGAAGTTACTTTGTAGTGTATTTTTTGGAAGTCGATAATTTTTTTTTGTAAAAGAGTTTTTTTATTTTTCACTTTTTAATGGTACATAATGAACAATTTCTATAGTATGGTACCTATAATGCCCACAGTGATGCCAGAATAGATTACACGAATAACATTTAACTTGAACATAACCAGTGGAATGAGAGTGTACACGTGTGAACTGTACACATCTGCGCACCCGTTTAGAGCATACTGGCGTGACGGTACACAGACATGCTAATGCAGGAAATCCGAGAGATTTGCCGTCATTTTTTGAAGAGTCCTGTTGTATATCTCTGAAGTTCTTCATCAGATCTCAACCAAATTTAAATGGGACCATTTCAATAGGGGATCATCACACTTCTGTGACCGAGAAATACTCCAATTACACATAAACAAAATAAACTGTTTTTTTTTTTAAATAGACTCTTATCTCAACCTGTTGCATGAAAATAACAGACTGAATATTTTTTTCAGGGAATACTTATCAAGTTCCAATAAGAAGAAGCAAGGAGAGGTGATGACTGCTCACTTGAAACTGAAGCCTGAAGTGAACCTGGCGTACACCACCAGGATAGCACAGCTTGAACACAGGTACACTATTATTTTAACATGCACACTAAAGAAACCATGACCTGGAATGAAACCATATTGTTAATTTTTCTTTTTTTAATTTAAAGATGATTTCTCGTGTCTCCTGTGCGGGTCACAAATAAATACTTTTTCTTTCTTTCCATTAAAATTTGTAATTATGTTGATATTCGATAACAGTTACTAACCAATGAATATCTTGGTTATTTTTGTGAGTGTCTGTGGTTTCCCATAAAAATGCTGGCTCTCTCTCTCTAATTATATATTTGTTTTATACGTTATACACAAGCATAATGTGACTCACATTCTGTGTATATACTCTTTTGTTATTTTTTTTTTTTTTTCTAAAATATTGTATGTTCCATTGCCGTGAATGTGTCCGTGGCATGAATAGTGGTGGTATCAGAATCTTAGCGCAGCGTTGTTTTCTTTTTAATATCGTTGCGCATGCTGAGATAGGAGCATCTTTGGTCTCGCACGGGTTTAATTAAAAAAAGATATTGTTTGTGTTTTGCTAATCTCGTGTCACATATAAATATTTTTTCTTTCTTCCCTTTCTTTTCATAATACATACCTTATTACCCCTTTCAAGATATATTTTGATTTCCATATTATTGATATTAACCTTGTAAGCGTGGTGTTCACAGGTTACACAAACTAGAGCAGGCAGCAGGTGTCAGAGATGAGGAGGCATTCAGGAGATTGCAGGCAGCTACAGGACAGGTCAGTAAAAATATTCATACCATGATGTATTTAAAGTTAAATTTTCCATATATTAAGTAGATCTTTCTGTAATAAATGGTAGGTAACTATGATTGTGTGTCTAGGCAAGTATGATTAATGGTTAGGCGGCTTTCTAATATAACGTGACCACGCGATTGTCGTACGAATCCGCGTTCTAACATACTAATATTGAATAGGTTGCCTAATTGACATTCGCGCGATGCGGTCGCGTGACTGTTTCTTCTTTCTCGAATCTTTGATAATCTATTCGCGCAAACGTAAATTCGTACGAACCCGTGATCAAACATATTGATGTCGAATAGGTGTCCTAATTGAGTTCGCGCGACAATCGCGTCGCGTCGCCGGGGAACGGGCGGACTGAGGGGGCAGGGCAGGGCAAGACCCGACCTGCCTGCGCGCGCAGTGAGGGGGCAGGGCAGGGCAAGACCCGACCTGCCTGCGCGCGCAGTGAGGGGGCAGGGCAGGGCAAGACCCGACCTGCCTGCGCCCGCAGTGAGGGGGCAGGGCAGGGCAAGACCCGACCTGCCTGCGCGCGCAGTGAGGGGGCAGGGCAGGGCAAGACCCGACCTGCCTGCGCCCGCAGTGAGGGGGCAGGGCAGGGCAAGACCCGACCTGCCTGCGCCCGCAGTGAGGGGGCAGGGCAGGGCAAGACCCGACCTGCCTGCGCCCGCAGTGAGGGGGCAGGGCAGGGCAAGACCCGACCTGCCTGCGCCCGCAGTGAGGGGGCAGGGCAGGGCAAGACCCGACCTGCCTGCGCCCGCAGTGAGGGGGCAGGGCAGGGCAAGACCCGACCTGCCTGCGCCCGCAGTGAGGGGCCGCGCCTCTTGCCGGAGCACCGATGCCACGCAAACGGCGGACCTGGATCCTCGGTCGCTCGTGTTATTAATTCGCGCGATAGTCGCGTATTCGCATTCTATTAGGACACTCAGTTTTACCATCGCGTGACCCCGCGATGGTCTCATCGCTTATTCACACGATAATCGAGTGGTCGCGTTGTATTAGGACGACGCCTCATGTGTGTCTTTTTCATATTGACAAAGTTAACCTTTAAATGCAAGCCTAACACTAAACACCTAGGCCTAAGGCATTTAGTCCGCCTTTGTACATATGTGTGCATGAAGTATTAAATAAATAAATAAAAACAAAAAATTCAGCCAATACTTGGCCAAGGCTTTCCTCAAATCCTTCCAGGAACTCTTGTCCTGCGCCTCCTCAAATTAGCCCGTGCAGTATACGTTTAGATCATGATGCCGCCTCTTTCTGGGCTGGTGTTGACTGCACCTTCCATATCTGGGCACCTATTGTATGGAAAATTATTTACTAATTTTAACATCTTTAAATAACGTCAACTCCCTTAATATGGCGGCTTCTTTTTTAAATAATGTTGATTATATTTGTTTCAGGCGACACTATGCGGCGCGGCGGCGTCGCTAGCGGCGCAGACGTCCCTGCTGCGCGCCGGCGAGCTGGCGGCGGCCGAGGCGCGCGTGACGTCACTGCTCAGCAACGTGGAGGCGCTGAAGACCGCCGTCCAACCCGCTGACCCGGAGCTGGACGCTAAGGTACAGCTCCATGTACCTTTAAGATGTTTCTGAACGCGAGGAGAGCTGCAAATTCATGTGACACACAATTATTGCGCGTTAACATTAGATCGGCCACCATATACGTTTACATTAGATCGGCCACCGTATACGTTAACACTAGATCGGCCACGGTATAAGTTAACATTAGATCGTCAACCGTATACGTTTACATTAGATCAGCCACCGTATAAGTTAACATTAGATCGTCAACCGTATACGTTTACATTAGATCGGCCACCGTATACGTTAACATTAGATCGTCAACCGTATACGTTAACATTAGATCGGCCACCGTATACGTTAACATTAGATCGGCCACCGTATAAGTTAACATTAGATCGTCAACCGTATACGTTTACATTAGATCGGCCACCGTATACGTTTACATTAGATCGGCCACCGTATACGTTTACATTAGATCGTCATCCGTATACGTTTACATTAGATCGGCCACCATATACGTTTACATTAGATCGGCCACCGTATACGTTAACATTAGATCGTCAACCGTATACGTTTACATTAGATCGGCCACCGTATACGTTTACATTAGATCGTCAACCGTATACGTTTACATTAGATCGGCCACCATATACGTTTACATTAGATCGGCCACCGTATACGTTAACATTAGATCGGCCACCGTATACGTTTACATTAGATCGTCAACCGTATACGTTAACATTAGATCGGCCACCGTATACGTTTACATTAGATCGGTCACCGTATACGTTAACATTAGATCGTCAACCGTATACGTTAACATTAGATCGGCCACCGTATACGTTAACATTAGATCGGCCACCGTATACGTTAACATTAGATCGTCAACCGTATACGTTTACATTAGATCGGCCACCGTATACGTTAACATTAGATCGTCAACCGTATACGTTTACATTAGATCGGCCACCGTATACGTTTACATTAGATCGTCAACCGTATACGTTAACATTAGATCGGCCACCGTATACGTTTACATTAGATCGGCCACCATATACGTTTACATTAGATCGGCCACCGTATACGTTAACATTAGATCGTCAACCGTATACGTTTACATTAGATCGGCCACCGTATACGTTAACATTAGATCGTCAACCGTATACGTTAACATTAGATCGGCCACCGTATACGTTTACATTAGATCGGCCACCATATACGTTTACATTAGATCGGCCACCGTATACGTTAACATTAGATCGTCAACCGTATACGTTTACATTAGATCGGCCACCGTATACGTTTACATTAGATCGTCAACCGTATACGTTTACATTAGATCGGCCACCATATACGTTTACATTAGATCGGCCACCGTATACGTTAACATTAGATCGGCCACCGTATAAGTTAACATTAGATCGTCAACCGTATACGTTTACATTAGATCAGCCACCGTATAAGTTAACATTAGATCGTCAACCGTATACGTTTACATTAGATCGGCCACCGTATACGTTTACATTAGATCGGCCACCGTATACGTTAACATTAGATCGTCAACCGTATACGTTAACATTAGATCGTCAACCGTATACGTTAACATTAGATCGGCCACCGTATATGTTAACATTAGATCGGCCACCGTATACGTTAACATTAGATCGTCAACCGTATACGTTTACATTAGATCGGCCACCGTATACGTTTACATTAGATCGTCAACCGTATACGTTTACATTAGATCGGCCACCATATACGTTTACATTAGATCGGCCACCGTATACGTTAACACTAGATCGGCCACGGTATAAGTTAACATTAGATCGTCAACCGTATACGTTTACATTAGATCAGCCACCGTATAAGTTAACATTAGATCGTCAACCGTATACGTTT
Organism: Orthosia incerta; assembly: GCA_948252205.1. Lineage (NCBI taxonomy): Eukaryota > Metazoa > Arthropoda > Insecta > Lepidoptera > Noctuidae > Orthosia > Orthosia incerta. Next base: position 3,984,360 of record OX411750.1, on the reverse strand, counting down.
ACATTAGATCGGCCACCGTATACGTTAACATTAGATCGTCAACCGTATACGTTTACATTAGATCGGCCACCGTATACGTTTACATTAGATCGTCAACCGTATACGTTTACATTAGATCGGCCACCATATACGTTTACATTAGATCGGCCACCGTATACGTTAACACTAGATCGGCCACGGTATAAGTTAACATTAGATCGTCAACCGTATACGTTTACATTAGATCAGCCACCGTATAAGTTAACATTAGATCGTCAACCGTATACGTTTACATTAGATCGGCCACCGTATACGTTTACATTAGATCGGCCACCGTATACGTTTACATTAGATCGTCATCCGTATACGTTTACATTAGATCGGCCACCATATACGTTTACATTAGATCGGCCACCGTATACGTTAACATTAGATCGTCAACCGTATACGTTTACATTAGATCGGCCACCATATACGTTTACATTAGATCGGCCACCGTATACGTTTACATTAGATCGGCCACCGTATACGTTTACATTAGATCGTCATCCGTATACGTTTACATTAGATCGTCAACCGTATACGTTTACATTAGATCGGCCACCGTATACGTTTACATTAGATCGGCCACCGTATACGTTTACATTAGATCGGCCACCGTATACGTTTACATTAGATCGTCATCCGTATACGTTTACATTAGATCGGCCACCATATACGTTTACATTAGATCGGCCACCGTATACGTTAACATTAGATCGTCAACCGTATACGTTTACATTAGATCAGCCACCGTATAAGTTAACATTAGATCGTCAACCGTATACGTTTACATTAGATCAGCCACCGTATAAGTTAACATTAGATCGTCAACCGTATACGTTTACATTAGATCGGCCACCGTATACGTTAACATTAGATCGTCAACCGTATACGTTTACATTAGATCGGCCACCGTATACGTTTACATTAGATCGTCAACCGTATACGTTTACATTAGATCGGCCACCATATACGTTTACATTAGATCGGCCACCGTATACGTTAACACTAGATCGGCCACGGTATAAGTTAACATTAGATCGTCAACCGTATACGTTTACATTAGATCAGCCACCGTATAAGTTAACATTAGATCGTCAACCGTATACGTTTACATTAGATCGGCCACCGTATACGTTTACATTAGATCGGCCACCGTATACGTTTACATTAGATCGTCATCCGTATACGTTTACATTAGATCGGCCACCATATACGTTTACATTAGATCGGCCACCGTATACGTTAACATTAGATCGTCAACCGTATACGTTTACATTAGATCGGCCACCATATACGTTTACATTAGATCGGCCACCGTATACGTTTACATTAGATCGGCCACCGTATACGTTTACATTAGATCGTCATCCGTATACGTTTACATTAGATCGGCCACCATATACGTTTACATTAGATCGGCCACCGTATACGTTAACATTAGATCGTCAACCGTATACGTTTACATTAGATCGGCCACCATATACGTTTACATTAGATCGGCCACCATATACGTTTACATTAGATCGGCCACCGTATACGTTAACATTAGATTGGCCACCGTATACGTTTACATTAGATCGGCCACCGTATACGTTAACATTAGATTGGCCACCGTATACGTTTACATTAGATCGGCCACCGTATACGTTTACATTAGATCGTCAACCGTATACGTTAACATTAGATCGGCCACCGTATACGTTAACATTAGATCGGCCACCGTATACGTTAACATTAGATCGTCAACCGTATACGTTTACATTAGATCGGCCACCATATACGTTTACATTAGATCGGCCACCGTATACGTTTACATTAGATCGGCCACCGTATACGTTAACATTAGATTGGCCACCGTATACGTTTACATTAGATCGGCCACCGTATACGTTAACATAAGATCGTCAACCGTATACGTTAACATTAGATCGGCCACCGTATACGTTAACATTAGATCGGCCACCGTATACGTTAACATTAGATCGTCAACCGTATACGTTTACATTAGATCGGCCACCGTATACGTTTACATTAGATCGTCAACCGTATACGTTAACATTAGATCGGCCACCGTATACGTTAACATTAGATCGGCCACCGTATACGTTAACATTAGATCGTCAACCGTATACGTTTACATTAGATCGGCCACCATATACGTTTACATTAGATCGGCCACCGTATACGTTTACATTAGATCGGCCACCGTATACGTTTACATTAGATCGTCATCCGTATACGTTTACATTAGATCGGCCACCGTATACGTTAACATTAGATCGTCAACCGTATACGTTTACATTAGATCGGCCACCATATACGTTTACATTAGATCGGCCACCGTATACGTTTACATTAGATCGGCCACCGTATACGTTAACATTAGATTGGCCACCGTATACGTTTACATTAGATCGGCCACCGTATACGTTAACATTAGATCGTCAACCGTATACGTTAACATTAGATCGTCAACCGTATACGTTAACATTAGATCGGCCACCGTATACGTTTACCTTAGATCGTCCACCGTATACGTTTACATTAGATCGGCCACCTTATACGTTTACATTAGATCGTCCACCGTATACGTTTACATTAGATCGGCCACCATATACGTTTACATTAGATCGTCAACCGTATAGGTACGTTTACATTAGATCGGCCACCGTATACGTTAACATTAGATCGTCAACCGTATACGTTTACATTAGATCGGCCACCATATACGTTTACATTAGATCGGCCACCGTATACGTTTACATTAGATCGGCCACCGTATACGTTTACATTAGATCGTCATCCGTATACGTTTACATTAGATCGGCCACCATATACGTTTACATTAGATCGGCCACCGTATACGTTAACATTAGATCGTCAACCGTATACGTTTACATTAGATCGGCCACCATATACGTTTACATTAGATCGGCCACCGTATACGTTTACATTAGATCGGCCACCGTATACGTTTACATTAGATCGTCATCCGTATACGTTTACATTAGATCGGCCACCATATACGTTTACATTAGATCGGCCACCGTATACGTTAACATTAGATCGTCAACCGTATACGTTTACATTAGATCGGCCACCATATACGTTTACATTAGATCGGCCACCGTATACGTTTACATTAGATCGGCCACCGTATACGTTAACATTAGATCGGCCACCGTATACGTTAACATTAGATCGGCCACCGTATACGTTAACATTAGATCGGCCACCGTATACGTTAACATTAGATCGGCCACCGTATACGTTAACATTAGATCGTCAACCGTATACGTTAACATTAGATCGGCCACCGTATACGTTAACATTAGATCGGCCACCGTATACGTTAACATTAGATCGGCCACCGTATACGTTAACATTAGATCGGCCACCGTATACGTTAACATTAGATCGGCCACCGTATACGTTAACATTAGATCGTCAACCGTATACGTTAACATTAGATCGGCCACCGTATACGTTAACATTAGATCGTCAACCGTATACGTTAACATTAGATCGGCCACCGTATACGTTAACATTAGATCGGCCACCGTATACGTTAACATTAGATCGGCCACCGTATACGTTAACATTAGATCGGCCACCGTATACGTTAACATTAGATCGTCAACCGTATACGTTAACATTAGATCGGCCACCGTATACGTTAACATTAGATCGTCAACCGTATACGTTAACATTAGATCGGCCACCGTATACGTTAACATTAGATCGGCCACCGTATACGTTAACATTAGATCGTCAACCGTATACGTTAACATTAGATCGGCCACCGTATACGTTTACATTAGATCGTCCACCGTATACGTTTACATTAGATCGGCCACCTTATACGTTTACATTAGATCGTCAACCGTATACGTTTACATTAGATCGGCCACCGTATACGTTAACATTAGATCGTGGGTTGTGTAATTGGGTTTAATTAATAAGAATTTTTTGTAGCAGCCTGAAGTCTAAAACCAATTTTAGGCAGCATACTGGCCACTAATAAGTGATATTTTTAGTGTGGTAGATTGCCACAGATAATATAAAATACTAGCAAACAGATGCCTCATCTCATGCAAAGAAACCGTGCCGACGTAACTGGCGTTTTTCGTCTGATTAATATGATTATTTTTATTAAGTACATCGATCGCGTTCGGTTCCGTTCCACGGCTATAGATGGTGTTAGCAGCGTCTCGCAAGTAAAAGGGATTACTCGGTTCGTGAATATTTTTTTCTTTAAATACAGAGATGATTGGTTTATAGTATTTTTTTGCACGTTTTTACAATTTCATTGTGCCAAAATGTGTTTCAAAACCAATTAAAAAAATCGAGTGGCATGCCTCAGAAATTTAAAACCGTGCCATCTATTGAAATCGTTTTATATGATCCGTTCAAATAATCTTTGAAATGTGAATATAGAGCCCAATATTCCATATTTTGTGCTTAGGAGAGTTGATTAAACAAGAACATAATATTTTTATGATCAATTCTAGAAAATGTTAATATTACACAAAATTCAATAAGAAATCGATGCATATTGCGCCATTTAGTGATATTTATTGGAACCAACCTTCTTAGCGGCGGGACTTTGACTTTGCATAGAAATAAAATCGTATAACAATGATTTCAGGTGAACGAGCTTTACAAACTACTGAAGCAAATAGATGGTATATCACATTCCGAGATCCTGGAGCGCATGGAGGCTCTGGAGGCCTTACATAATCAGGGTGAGTACTGTTTTTGGTTATAAACATGATGTACTTTGAAATAAAATTGAAAATTGATAATTATCAAAGCAAGTACAGTTGAATCCTATCCACATTAAGGTTACACTAGTCGAAAATTCTTCCATACAAACGTAGTCTAGGGATTATTCCACTGTTTGACGATGTACGTTCAAAATAAAAAGTGATATCAATTTGTCTTATCATTATCTAGTCCTGTATGAAAGCGAAAAGTAAAAAAGAGAATATTTGAAAGTTATGAGCTACGAAAGTTCCACATTTCGACATTAATTTTACGCATTTTTGGGCGCAAATACATACCATAAGAAGACGGAAAATTGCAAAACGGCCTCCATACAGGGATAGATTAGTAGTTCAACAATGCAAATAATTTTATTTTGAACAGATAGATTTAGTCATTTTTTCATGATATCTAGACTGCCAAAGGTCTGTTTATAAAATTTCGCGCGCTCGGTTTCGTCCTAAATCATTATCCATTTCGCTACAAATTTGCAAAAGTGTGTATTCGTACGCGAACTAGCTTCCTACTGCTCATCACAGCATCTATCTCTTCCGCACGTGTTGTCGGTTGATATAAAATACATTTTAACCCCGCGCACAAAATAGTTCGTGCCGTCAACTAGTGTACCCCTAAGGGCCGATTTTACCAATTTTTTTAATTTATTTTTTTGTTATCTATAGGCTTGCGCTTGGCCACTATCTCACCTGATGGTAAGCGGTGATGAGGTCGAAACTAAACTCAGTTTATGCAAAGTTTATGATTGGTAGTTTCTCAGCGGTCTCAACCAATCTCAAGCGGTCTCTACCTAGTTTACCAATTTCAAGTTTGAATAAATATTATTATAATTTAATTTTTATCATAATCCTTTTATTTTTCTGATCACAGCAAGCAACTTCGGCAAATCCCTGACAGAACTGGAAACCCTTCAGAACACGATAGTCAGTGGGGTTCAAAACAACAAGGAGTTACTGCAGGGGGTTCAGGAAGTGTTCGCGCACAACGTGGAGAGTGTTCACAAGGAGATCAAGAAGTTAGACGAGAGGATCGGCAAGCTGGCCGCCGCGTGATGAGGGAGGGGGCAGCTGGGTTGTTAGGGCTTCGAGTGGCTTGTCGGTAAATGTGGGCTTCAGATACTTAAATCGCCTGTAGGATCGATTTCTTTTCTCTTGGTGACTCGATTTTCTGTAATTCAACGTTTATTCTGAACGTTTTATTTATTTTGAATTAATACATATTTTTTTAATATTTTTCTGATAAGATCATGAAATGCTTATTTTAAATAGTCAGATATATGTTTTACTAGCTTCTGCCCGCGGCTTCACCCGTGTTAATAAAAGGGTTCCGATCGCTACCAAACTTTACAGGATTACCCGCTGGGTCAATCTAAAGATTGTCTGAAAATTTCATTAAAATTGGTCCAGCCGTTTCGGAGTCTATAAGGATCATACATACATACTTTCTCTTTTATGTATATAGATAGATTGTAGAATAAATGAGGCGGCTTGAAATATTTTTTATATAAATCCTGCCATACTGCCATTTTTTCACGTCAAGTAGAAGTTATCTGACTATTGAATAAATCGGCGCTAAGTTGCTTGAAAATTGTCTTTTCTAAATATATTTTATGTTAGTCGTTTTGTTATCTATCTGTAAGTTACACGAAAGCATGATAGACAAGTTAAATTCTAAGTTGATTTTGCATAATTTTATATAATCAAAGTAATAATGCTTTGCGAAATAATTGTTTTATTCTCTAATCATTCCAAAACATCGACAAACCAATCGATTTTCTAACAATACTCGATGAATAAAAATCTATTTGGACAATGGACATCAATGCTCTCGAATTATTCAACGTTATAATGCAATTATTTGAGATTCAAGTCGACACCGTTATGTATTATTTGCTTATTAAAACGTGCTGTACTACTGTTACCGCTAATTCTAATAATCATAACACCGCAGTGTACCTTTTACGCCTAAGGTGCAAATCCTGTATGTGATTAATGATTGAACGGTGATGATAATTTTTAGTTTATTATTGTTATTTCATCATCATCATTTCAGCTGAAAGACGTCCACTGCTGGACATAGGCCTCCCCCAGGCGTCGCCACATTGACCGATCCCGTGCGTCTCGCATCCAGCGCCTTCCCGCAACCTTAACCAGGTCATCGGTCCACCTAGTGGGAGGCCGACAACGTATCGTCTTCCGGGGCCGAAAAAACTGCGAACCGGTCGCCATTCCAGAACATTTCGGCCCCATCGGCCATCCATTCTGATAGCAATGTGCCCTGCCCACTGCCACTTAAGTTTGGCAATTCTTCGGGCTATGTCGGTAACCCTGGTTCTCTTGCGGATCTCCTGATATTGTTATTTGCAGCATGCAATACCTACAGTGCTTTTATATGTAAAGTACTATTGTAGTCTAATTCACATCTGAGGAGAGAATTTCAATTAAACTGTTAACCAATTATTCTTATTTTGCAGTTGTAATATAAGAAAATGTTCGGCATTTATATTTTATCTACAATAATTTTATGTCCAATGTTGAGCATTCATCATAATAACTTAACTCTTGTATCGTACGTTATCTATAAGAATAGACTGCTTAAGAGAATATAATTTATTTAAATAAATCGATTATGTAGCTACTTGTTGTTTTATTCAAGACTAGCTGACCCGGCAAACTTTGTTTTGCCATAAAAACACCAAACATTCATCTACCCTACCTAACTACATACCTATCCTACCTCTGTAGGTAAGGTACAATTTTTTTTCTCTTATTTTTTTTTTCATTTGATTTTCTCCTAACAATAACAAACACAACAAAAAAACAATAAGCGAAATCGGTCCAGCCGTTCACGCGTGATGCCGTGACCAAGGGAAATAGGGATCATTTTTAACCGACTTTCGAAAAAAGGAGGAGGTTCTATGTTCGACTTCATGTGTTTTTTATTTTTGTGTATGTTCACCGATATCTCCGTCAATTGTGGACCGATTTTGAAAATTCTTTTTTTGTTTGAAAGAGTATTTTAATTTGGTGAAGATCTGATAAAGAACTTCGAAGATATAAAACAGAACTCTTCAATAAATAACGGCAAATCTCTCGGGACTGCTGCAATCGCATGTCTGTTTATTGTTTATATCATTTTCATAACATAACATCACGCCAGCATGCTTAATGGGTACGCAGATCTTTCATTTGACCGGTTATGTTCAAGTTTCATGATATTCGGGTAATCTACTCGTATTCTGGCGTTATAGCAAACTTACTAAACAACTTGCCTATTAGGTAGGCACAACTATAAAGGGAAAAATAAAAAAACATTTTGACTTCCAAAATAAGAAAACTACAAAGTGAAAAATAACTAAATTTTTGGAAGTCGGTGTCTTTCGTAGGTACCATTCTTTTGCGTTATGGACACCGACTTCCAAAAATTTAGTTATTTTTCACTTTGTAGTTTTCTTATTTTGGAAGTCGATAGTATTTTTTTTTTTAAGTTTTTTTATATACCTATATAGATTAAGATGAATCACCAACATCTAATCTTCTTCTTTTCGTGTGAGGATGTACAACTACCATACTTCAGCGCCGAATAAAAACGTATACCTACGATAAAGAGGACTCCTGTGTGAACGAGCACTTACCCAGTTACTGGGTTGATAGGCAATCGCTCCATATATTCAGCTGCTTCTGGTTACACTGCAACATAGTTGAGAGAAGGCACGGCAAATTGATTGATTGAATGAAAACCGTTGCGTATTTTAACGGCCTTATAGTTGTAGTGTAGGTCGCGGGCTAACCTAAAAAGCGCGTTATCTTCACTGCTCTCAATATGGTATTGGTGAAGTAAAAATTCGTGAGGAAACTGGCATATCACCCAAAATTCGATGATGTGGCATCCTCCAACTCCTGGGCCCGCATAGTGGACCGTGCGTGGATCACCCAAGGCCAGCAGTGGGAGCATGACAGGCTGATTATCTCAACCAAAACAGTCTTTTGGCTGGGAATCAGTTCGGATTTCGAGCTAGCATGTCCACGGAGGATGCCGTCACGCATCTTGTTGACTCTGTAATTAGCAAAGTGGATGAAGGGCAAAGGTGTGTCGGTGTCTTCCTGGATTTAGCAAAAGCCTTTGACACTGTTTCCCGGCCGATACTGCTAAAAAAACTGGAGGCGTTCGGGATCAGAGGTTTAGCACTAGACTGGTTTAAGTCCTACCTAGTAGAGCGAAAACAGCGCGTCCGCATTTGTGAATATGTCAGTGATTTTGCAAATTTTGGTTACGGCGTAGCCCAAGGCAGTGTCTTAGGCCCCACGTTGTTGCTTATCTACATAAACAACCTATGCTCTCCTGAACTCCGTAATGCCAGCGTCTTTACCTTTGCAGGTGATACCGCAATAATTTTTCATGCGTAAACCTGGAGTGAAGTCGTTTGTGTCAGGAGGGACTCGAGAGGGTTGCTATCTGGCTGCAAAATAATCTACTGACCCTGACCTGAACGTCGGTAAAACTAAGGCGATGTGTTTTAGTGTGACTGATCGGTCAGAGCCAGGCCGAGATCTGCAAATAAAACTGCATGTTTGTGGACCAATGACGAAAATTGTAACTGCTCGAAAATCGAACAAGTCACGAATGCAAGATACCTAGGGTGTATCCCTAGGTATCTTGCATTCGTGACTTGTTCGAAACGAACCAGGAAACTCTTACATTTAAAAAAGTTAAGTCCATCGCAGCTCCGTATGTTGTACTTTACCCTGTGCCAATCACTAATAAGTTACTGTGTGTCGGTCTGGGGAGCAGCGAACAAAACCAATTTGCTTAGGTTGGAGAGAGCTCAACGAGCTATTTTAAAGATAGCGTAAAAAAAACCATGGCGGTACTCAACTGATGTATTCAGCACGTAGCGTCCTCCGAGTGAGGCAATTGTTTATCGTTTCGATACCAATACGCTTTCACAGAGATGCCAAAGAACTGGCCCGCCATTCATACAGAATGTTGAGCTTGAATGTTGTTGAGCTTGTCCTTGAAAGCAGTCTCCGAATGGGGCGATGCCAATCTGGTCAAGTTCAATGCCGCAAAAACACAGGCGTGTCTCTTCTCCGCGAAAAAGAGCCAACTTCACCCGGCTCCATCTTTCCGAGGTGTAACCGTACCGATAACGGACCATCTTGAGCTTCTTGGCGTAACGTTGACATCGACACTCATTTTTGGCCCATACATTGAGGCAAAGGCTCAACTGGCTGCCAAAAAGTTGGGGATCCTTGCGAAGGTGGGACGGTACTTCACGCCAGAGCAGCTGCTTAAGTTGTATCAAGCGCAAGTTCGATCTTGCATAGAATACTGTTCTCATCTCTGGGACGGATCTGCCAAATACCAGCTTGATGCACTAGAGTCGATCGAAAAACGGGCCAAGAGGCTCATCGGCAATGAGGCATTAGTCGAGTCAAAGCTCCAAAGCCTTGAACATCGTCGTCGAGTTGCCAGCTTGTCGGTTTTTTATCGGTTGCATTTCGGGGAGTGTGCGATGGAATTGCATGATCTAATTCCGCCTAGCCCGTTTCATCATCGAACTACAAGACGTACGGCGATGCGCCATCGGTACATGGTGGACATCCCACCCATACGCACTAAACGTTTTGGAAATACTTTCATTATGCGTACAGCTAAGGAGTGGAATTCCCTGCCGGAGTCTGTGTTTCCAGATAGCTACAACCTCGGGGTCTTTAAGTCAAGAGTGAATAGGTTACTTCTAGGCAAGCGTGTTACACCGTCGACCACATCATCGCTTACCATCAGGTGAGATAGTGGTCAAGCGCGAGCCTACCTAAAATAAAAAAAAATAAAAAAAAAATGTTAAAATGGCATCGACCTAGGGTTCAGTCTTCTTTTACACGCAGATCTTTTGCATTTCTTGGGCCCTAACGCTATTCAAAATTCTACTCTCACAATAGAACTATAGTTGCCTTAACTTACAGACGTTTCAAGAATAGAGAAGAAGAAAAAGATGTTCTGCGAAGCTAGCAGGTTATTTCCACCAAAGCGGAAAGGAGATAAGTAGCGGAGAGAGCTCGAAATCAGTCGTGCTGTCTACGAAAGGAAGACGCCATGCGGCGAAAGGGGCGCGCGATCGCGGGTTTCCTCCTGGCCGCCCGACTATACACATCTCCGCTCTGCCGCGCCGCTTGTTCGCTCGCGGCACAACATTCTATACAAAAATGAGACATCTCTCCGCTTGATCCATTTCCACCGAAGCTAAGCGGAGAGATGTGGCAACAACGAAATCTGATTGATTATTCAAAACACACATCTCTCGTCTCCGCTTTGGTGGTTAATTGCGCATGTGAATTCGGCAAGGTTTAGCCGCCATCAATCGACCAATCACATAGACGGAAATCCACATCGCATCTTACATCTCGCATGTAATTGGTCGATTGATTGGTCTTAACTTTTTCCGACATTTTCAACAATTCTCGTCATATATAAACCAATTTACACAAAACCTTCCTCATGAATCACTCTCTCTATTGGTGAAAACGCATGAAAATTCGTTCAGGAGTGTTTGAGTTTATCGCGAACAAAGAGACAGACAGACGCGGCGGAGGACTTTGTTTTAGGCTGATTTTAGAGTCACGCTGACCGTCGGCGCTGACGGTCGCCACGAGCTTGTCATTGGTAGATTCTGACGGCCGACAGCGCTTAGCCGAGCGACTCGACCAATGATGAGCTCGCGATGACAAAAAAAAACAACTAGCTGTATTACAGATGTAACGTTTTATTTTTTTAATTACTTAGAACCTAAGCTTCTGGAAGAACCACTTGTTCTTGCCGCTCTTGTATCTTTCTTCGAAGCGCACTCTCGTGTTGAAACGGAGCTTCTTGCGCTTCGCGGGGTCTTTGAGGTCCTTCGCGCTGAACTTCTCAAAGCTGAAGTCAACAGAGTAGCGGGTGGGCATTAGGTGATTGTAGTTGACAACCTGAAAAGAGGAAAATAGAACTTTAGTAAGTGCATATAATAGTGAAATGCTGCAGAAAAAATAAAAATAACGAAATGTTACAGTAAAGTCTATTTGCTTCACCCACATATAATCCATGCAATATGACACAATGAATTTGTCTTTGACACTTAAATAAATATTCAGCCACAACCTTGAAGGTACTCTTTGAACCAACAAGGAGAGAATAATGTACCACTCATAAGAATGAAAGATTACAAAACCTCAAACTTTTCAACTTCAGGGTGACCCAGAAGTTTGGCAAGCACTATAGGTAGCATGACTTCTCCCACACATCTCTTTTTGCACCATGTCAATTTCCACACAACCCGTTAATATTTTCTTTAACAATTCGCACTCAAAACTTTCCTCACAAATGTGACTACACAATGCATAACTTCTTGACTGGATTCCCCATATAATACCCATTCTGCTTATCCATCCTATGAGATTGTTATTTCTTGAGAATAATTTTGGAATTTGAGAAGCCAGAAAACAACAGCCTTCTCAAGTGTATCATGTTGCTCTCAAGTGTATCATGTTGCACAGGTACTGATTGTGGAGGTCAGATAGCCACACCATGCCAAATACTGGTCTTTAGCCACATCCAGTTAGATTGAAGGCAGAACCCAACAAAGTTAGGAAAAGCTAGGTGTAGTTCTCTCCAAACTTCCGCCCTGAAGTTGTCTTTCCAATGTGAGAGGCACTGAACTGTGCTGTTTTTTTTATGATATTTACTACTGCGCAGCCTATGTAGGCAACAAGATCGACAAGAACCATAAATTGATTGTTATTGCTTGGGATTCATTGGAATGAAATTCATCAACTGCTATTTGAGTACACAGCTTGTAGTAAAATCAAAGTAATCAGAACTTCTAGTTACCGCAGTAAATACATATAAACAAAATAAATAACCACATGTGATGATAGGGAATAGTCGGTTTCATCAATTATGCATGCCAAAACATTCACCAGGTTATAAAGTAAACTAACTGCTTTGGGGTTAGGTTAGAATGCACTGGTATATTTATGGTTTGGTGGTGATGAATGAATCTTTTCACTAAAACATCAACACAAACGAGGTTATAGTAAATTAAAAGTACAACTCACCTTCACGAAGGGCTTTACTTTGGAGCGCTTGTGAATCTTGTTCTTGCCCATCCTCTTGTGCACTTTACGGGGATACCTGTCGATGCCGGCGACGAAAGCGTGTCCGTAGGGCTTGTCCGAGGTTCCCTCATCGTAGTTCTTCACCACGATCGCCTTGCGGCCCGCGTACCGGCCACTGAGGACCAGCACCACTTTCCCTGGTTTCATAATCTTACCCATTTTGGGTGGATCTGGAAACAACAAAAACTAACCTTCAAAACCTGTGTTTTCGTCTACTTGTCAGTAATTCACAGCAAGAATCCCTATCAACAGTGACGGGTATCGATATTGTCACTCAACACGATGAGGCAGTGTGAGTATTTACTAAAGAATATGCACAAATAACATGATAACCACCACAAACTCTTTGTACAACACGAACTTGAGTTTTCTATATTTACGATAAATTATCAGTAATATCAAAAAATAAAGTCACTATTATGTCGTGGGGACCACTATTTTCATTTACAAAAAGTATTTCGTTCGATTTATTCCCTCATTTCACAGATTTTTAAGGATATTTTTAAAAACGTTTCCAAAACTCACATTCCCTTTACCCGTCGACTGAAAAAGAAACTGTGTTGCTATTGCAAAATAATATCTAGGTTTGACAGTGACATTTAAAATTTTTACGTCGCGTTCATTTCAGTGTCAAAAATGTTAATCAAAGAACTTGCATCGGGTGTTCGTCGGTTAAAATCAAAGCTATTTAATGATAATATAATGTTTTCTTCGTCTATACTTTCTGTAACTTATATGGTGTACATAATAAAGAGTATTCTATTCTATTCTATTTATTTATCTTTATCTGCAATTAGAAAATTGCCGATCTTTGAGGATGTATTTTTGAGGCGTTGTCTTAAACCCCTTCTACACAGTCGGAACAACCGCCCGCCCCACTAAGGTGCCCTTGATGGAGTAAACCAACTGGTGTGTTTGTACCACACGGTTGCGTGATTGACACAACTAAAGTTGTTAATGCTTTATTCGCCAGCATTCATTGCATTGTTATAGCGGCAACAGAAATACATCATCTGTTAAAATTTCAACCGTCTAGCTATCACGTTTCATGAGATACAGCCTGGTGACAGACGGACAGACAGACAGACGGATCGTGGAGTCTTAGTAATGACTCTTGTTAGGGTCCCGTTTTTACCCTTTGGGTACGGAACCCTAACAAGGGATGAACCTTTTTAATTATCAGAATTTTGGAGTGACTATAACTCTTTTATATGCAAGTGAAGATAAAGAAAATAAAATGGAAGCTAAGCCACCGTCCTCAACTTGCCCAGCCCATGGTCGCAAGCATATACCTCCCAAGTCCTAACCAATGTTGTTAGAAGGTCAGCTCAAGGTCATGATGTTCTCCTCCTCGGTGGGTTACCCCACTGTCGAGCCGGGGGGGGCCAGTAGCCGTGGCTTGGACAACCACGGTGAAGCGAAGAGGAACCCGAGGAGGGGCCGCTCGTCAGGGCTTTTGCCGACAAGCCGAAGACGTAGCGGCCAATAAGTAGGTTGTGGTGCCGTATGGGCGCCATCGCAACTGAGTCGGGCCGCGATGTGGTATGGTAGGCATCGCGGCTGAGGGTTGGAGGCTGCGGCGGAAGAGGAGTGCCGGTATTACGGTGCGCCGCTCGCCCTATCCTCCACGGCCTGCACGGGGTCGCCACCGTCTGATGGCGGACGTGGTTGGGCCGCAGGGGAGGAGGAGTGTCGGTATAGCGTTGGCCGCTCTCCCTATCCTCTGCGGCAGAAAAGTGGTAGGTGGCGGGGCCACTGTCCTGACCCGTCACAGGGGGACCAAGGGTGCCACACACGGGGTCGTCTGGCGCCCATGTGCCGGTTTGGTCCCTGGGGTGGTCACGGCGTGCAACGTGTTCTCGTTACCAGTGACGGGGGTTCCCCAAAGGAGGGTCCGGTGACGGACGGCCGCGGCGGGTTCGCGGTGAGTGCTCGCGTGTCCGTGTTCCCGCCATAAGCGGCACAGGAGGTAACCGTGGCGTTTTAGTGGGTTAGAGTCCCACATAACTGCGCTACCTCCTCGTGGTGTGGTGTGGTAAGTATGCATGAGCATTTATAAACGATAAAAAAAAAAAAAATGGTCACGATGTCCTGGGTTAAGTTGGGTGTTGATACCGACTGTATAGAAGATATTTTAATAAAAAGCTTTTTGTACGCGATCGTCACGTTAATTTGTATGAAAAATCTGGATCGTGTAATCGTATCGACAGCGGGAGGGCTGATCGAAAGTTTTCCGGTTTTGCCAAACAAATTGACGTGACGATCGCGTAATACGATTATCGCTATATACCCCGCTGTTCATTTCATCTGGCTGACAATCTGACTATCAAACAAGACAGTCCAATTTAGAACACAGGTAGGAAATTAAAAATAACACCTTGGCTAATGAAATGAACAAGCGCATAATATTCGTAATTAGTTGATTAAACTACGGTTTTTAACAATTGGGAAAGATTCGGTTTTCGAACTCATCTTTATTAAAATAATGGCGCCAATTTGAACCGATTCCAGAAAACTGTGTCTGCGTCTAAACTTGTTATATGTTATGGGCATGGCGGACCATCGGCGTGAATTACATTTTATTTGTGTCATGCGTATGGAGCTGATCTGGAGGAAATTTGGACTTATAGTTAATATAAGTTTGAAAGCAGGCGAAGCGTGGAGATCTACGCGAGACACAATGTCTTTTTCATTGTCTCAAATGCCGGCTACAAGAGGTTAATGCTCGTGCCTTCTCCGTATGAGAAAGGCCTTCGCCAGTTCGCCCTGCAGTGGGTGGGACAGTAACAGGCTGGTATAACCGTATAAGTAGTCACAGCGGATCTTTGTGTCTCTGAAGTTGGCTCTGCAAACCAATACGCAAGAAACATTTTGTCATCGTAAGAGTCTATGGCTGCATAGAGTAAGCGAGTGAAGGGGGGTGACCATAAGCTCTTAGAGCGGTATCAATTTGATATCGAATAAGGGACAGATGTATCTGACGTGTATACCTACATGTCACTTACTCGATATCAAATTGATACCGCTCTGAGAGCGTATGGTCACCCCTCAGATAGGACAATGCGACAAACGTAAGCGAGTGAAAGAGGCAGTTATACAGTGCTATCTTTTACTTCAACATTTACACAAAAATAGCAACTGCGCAGGGTCATGCGGCTAACTTCAGAAATACAAAGAACCGCTGTGACTTGACTACTATATTATTATTTATAAGGAGCTTGTGAATCGTGTGTTCGCCCCAAAAGTGTTGTGTTGCGTTATAACATTTATTTATACCTAGCGCTATTTGCTAAATAATCCTTTCTTTTAGTTTTGCAAAGTCTGGTCCAAAGAAGGCTGGCGACCATTGCCACCCAATGACCCAAGAGGGAAATTAAAACAAGTAATTTGATTAATTGAGTTTAATATCAATAAAATAAGAAAATTATTTACACAAATTTTATCAAAATACAAAAATAAAACACTGTCACATACATATAGGTAATAACGCTTGAGGAGGTACTATTATAATTACACATTAGTCTTAGGTATGTTGCAGCGCAGCTGTATTTCAAACCTATTATATCCTCAAATACACATTTTCGGATGTAGGGAAATGTCGACAAAAAAAAAACAATCTTTTGTACATTTTGTACACTTACATCGTGTGGTATTTTGGTATAAACGCACTTTCCACTTGTGTAAAAAAAAATAAAGCCTATCGAAACTAACAGCATATTAATTACAAATAACTTAACTGTAGCACGAATCAATTTCGACGTTACGTATCGTAACAATTTAGACACAGAATTATTAGTTTGAAACTTACCTAACAATTTTACCAATGTATGCATTTTTGATTAAATCAAAACGTACCTACTAACGTCTTAATTATTCGTGCTATGGCTACATTTCATAATGACTACAAAACAACTTGCTTTTATACCCAAATACCATACAATTTTAATTCAAAAAATTACTTCTAACTAGAATAGTCTTTCTAAGATATTTATGGACATAATATCTGGACTTTAGACAACTCTGGTTTCAATCAACAACATTAGGTACTATAATCATGTGCATTGTCATCTCCACAGAGTTAATATAGAACTAAGGACCGATTTCTGAATAGAGTATTCAGAGTTATAAACGAATTTTGACAGCTTTTCAGGCTAAAGACAAAGTAAAGTTTGACAATTATTCAACTTTAAATGCTTAATTCAGAAATCGGGGGTATATGTGAAAATTTAAGTACTCACAATCAAACTAATGTGAAAACGATAACTACATTAAAATAAATATGAGAGACGGAATGTGCAGTGATGAGAGGCAGACAAATGAATGAAAAAGAACTAAAACGTTCACTAGTAGGCCGTTCAACAAAACCTTTGCTACGTATTAAAAGAAAAATACGCTGCTGATATGTTTATAAGTAGGTAGTTTAAAAAATATTGTATTTACTGGCACCGAAACTAAACAGTGTTGTTTTGTTATTACTGTAACTGTGACATTCACAACGAATAACTATTACACAAGTTCTATACAAAATTCTCCTTAGATATTTCTTTTACATATTTCTCATGAATATTTACATACTTAACCCTTAATAAATAGAAGACAGTTATTGTATTTTTTTCTATACACGTTAAAACGTATCACTCTCAAAACTTCTTGGTAACACTAAACAGCGTTCGCAAACCAATCTCGTGTATCAAAAACTAGTGATACGCTTTATATACTTTGATATTTATAATATAATAGATATTTATATTTATTTATGTACATAATGTAATCTCAACTGACTCACTTCTATTTTAGCGTCAGTACATCTCGTTATATTCTTTTATAAATTACAAATAGTATAAGTACAGTTTATCCTGGGCAAAATAGGAATTCGCAAAGTTGAGATCCGTTTTTTTATATTGAAAACAAAATGGCGAAATATGATTTAATTTCGCTGGTTGAATTTAGCCGTGAAATAACTTGAGGCAGCTACACTGCAGACAAAGTCAATGTAGACTAAAGGTAAGATAAAAAAAATAAACCTATACTTTTCATCACTTAGCGTGTATTGTCCCACTCCAGGGCAAAGGCCTCCTTCCCATTCTTTCCGTATTCATTAGAATTTGTATCTGTCAGATACCGACTGGTTTTTATCGCTGACCGGTACACCGATCACGGAGCATCGGTCTCCGATAAAAAGCGGCCGACTATTTTTGAAACTACCGACAAAAATCGGACTGGATCAGTCACCGGTCGCACTATGTGTGCAACCGATTTTTTGCCCGACTTTTGCCAGAGAAAATACTTTGGCCCGATTGCAACAATAAAACTAATCGTGATTAGTTCAACTAAACTCAGTTTATGCAAATACAGCTTTCGAATTGGTAGTTTCTCAGCGGTCTCAACCAACCAGAACGCTGTATTTGCATAAACTGAGTTTAGTTGAATTTATCGCGATTAGTTTCATTAGTAAAATCGGACCTTAGGTACTTATCAGGATGTCGTGGGACAGTTGGGCAACCTAAAATAAATTGGTAAAGGTAACATAAACACTACATAGAATTTGTCTGAAGTATAGAATAACTGCTGTAGAACCGTAACTGACGAAAAAACCGGCCAAGTGCGAGTCGGACTCGCGCACGAAGGGTTCCGTACCATTATCGCAAAAAAACGGCATACAAATCACGTTTGTTGTATGGAAAAAAAAAATATATAAAAAATATAATATTTTGCCTTCACTTAAATATTTATTTTATTGTTTTTAGTATTTGTTGTTATAGCGGCAACAGAAATACATCATCTGTGAAAATTTCAACTTTCTAGCTATCGCGGTTCATGAGATACAGCCTGGTGACAGACGGACAGACAGACGGATCGCGGAGTCTTAATAATAGGGTCCCGTTTTTTTGGTACGGATCTCTAAAAAGGGTAATCGTGTGCTTCAAACATTCACACAGTGTCTGCGGCGATGGCCATACGATCAAATTAATATTCGCAAACTCAAGCAACCGTCATCTGGTGAGTCAAATTAGAACTAGCAACATATCAAATAATACAGTCAATTGAATTGTTCATGAAATTTCAGCTGCCATGATAATACTATCATTCTGTCCTCTGGAGTTGCTTGAGATTACGACATTTTACGATATATTATATTTAATCATAAGTAACTTTAGTGCGGTGTTTACACAACAGTCAATCCACATTTTCAAACACGCAGACATCATAATTAACGTGAATATTATTTTTATGTTAATACACACGCAGGTAGTTAGACATAAGAATTTATCACCGTGTTGCTTGCCGCAAACAGGCACGAAGCCGCGTCACCTCATGCTCGGTAGCGTAACGTTCCACATCGTATTCTAATCATTTGTCACTAATCATAAAATAGGAAAGTATTATATCACTAGATTATAAGAATTAATAGACTTGACGTTTTCAAGAAAGTCAAAATAGCGGCAGAAGGGTAGTAAGAGATAGCAAATTGTATACAGAAACGTAGTCGTATCACAACAAAATTCAGGAAGTTTTATGTTTCCCACATCGAAGATCAAAATCAATAAATCAATGAACGAGACGCGTGCTCTAAGCTATCTGTGACTACAGAATATTTGGCACATTATATCTCACACGTCGTGCATTTTTTACTTTGAAAAAACCGTCATTGTTTATTTTTGTCGAATCGTTTCGCTTTTTCTCCTATATTTGGAAGAATATATTAGTATGATACACATCTGCGTCCAAATGTACAGAGTTCACAATAAAACTTTTTGTATAAAAACGTCAAGTAAAAAACGCACGCTGCGACATTTTCTAAACCTCGCTGCGCCCGCAGAAAGTTCAACTAAAAAAATTGAGGCAGATTAACGAATCAGTCAATTCCGTAACCTCCGACTATCTGACACGTCGACTTTAACCTAAAGGAAAAACGTACAACAGCTCCTTGAAAAACAATTTTTATAAATATATTTTTTACACAATAATTGAGACACTCGGGTGCTGATACATTTACTTTTTTATATACTTTCATATAATTATTATGTCATCTCAGAATCACAACACTGGGGGGACTATGTACACTCTCTCGACAGTTCACAATTAAATATAGGTCAACGTTACAAATTGCTCACAAATATACATAGATACAAAAGTGTAGGTTCCTTACGAGGCAGCCTCGTCTCACACGGAGATCTCGTAGTTACAGTCGTAGACGGAGGCGCGGTCGGGCGGGTCGGGCGGCGGCGCGCGGGCCTCCAGCTGGTCCTGCACCTCCAGTGCGCGCACGAACGACAGCGGCCGCGCCGGGGGCCCGCCCGTGCGCCGCCGCGCCAGCGGGGACGCCGCCACGCCCACCACGCCCGGCGGGAACACCGCCACGCCGCCGCGCGGCACGTGGTGCGCCAGCGGGTGCGGCGCGTGGTTGGCGAGCGGGTGGGCGGCGAGCGGCGCGTGCGCCAGCTGCGGGTGCGGCGGCCGCTCGGCCCACAGGTAGTTGCCGCGCTGCGGGCTGGCGGCCAGCTCGCGGATGTCGTCGGCCGTGGGGCGGTGCGCGGGCGGCTCGGGGCGCAGCAGCTCGCCCTCGGACAGGAAGCGGCGCTGCGGGGACGCGCGGCCGCCCACGCCGATGAAGTCGGGGCGGCGCGGCTGCGTCGGCGTGCCCGGGTTGGACCTGTCAGGCGCGGCGCTCACGTCAGGGGTTTAATCGCGCGAGCTCGTCCGAGCCCTCGCTATCGTTATCGTACGGCCTACGGACAGAAGGAGAAGGGAGCTGCGGGGCGAAGCGTTTGCACGTGCGATCGCGCGACCGGCGCCGCCGCCCTCGGACTGTGCACGCTCAGAACGTGACGCCCGCGCCGCGTTGGTCGGCGCACACTCTCGTCTCTCCGGTCGAGCTCGAGCGGTCGAGACGCGAGAGGCGGACGATTCACCGCGGGCGTGCGTTACAAAGTATCGGTCGGTTATTTACATCAATGATCTCAAGACCGTACCGCAATCCCGACTACGTTCCAAATGTCACAATTATATATAAAAACTAATCTACGTATAACCATGAGCATATAACACGTGTTTGGGATCAGAGTAGAGTCATCGTTAGGAGAAGATGACCGGGTTCTGAACGCGGAGAACTTTGGGTCCGGAGGCGGCGACCCCGCCTGCTACGGTTGCGGGGAGCATGCTAACGCCACATGCCACAACTATGTTACACTATCATATCATACACACTACTACTACAGTAACTACTGCATGCTTATCCTGGTGAAATAAATATTTATAGCTAAGTTCGTTCTCTTGTGAAATCTTTCTAATCAATAAAATGTTGTAATAGTACAGAATATAAAACCAGATTCCAATACTTTTAAATAAGTAAATATAACAAAGTGTAGTGTGCAGAAAAAAAGTAATGTGCTCATCATTTCATCAGGATAAAACAAAAAACACCGGCAAGCAACGACACGACATATATAATGGCTTTGCACATTTATGAAAACAGATCATTTAGATCTTGAAATGAGTAGTAATTCAAGCTTAGGTGCTTCTATAATAGACTTTCTGACTAAGGAATAATTCATAATAAATTCCATACAAAATATCAAAAATTGGGATAAAAATCAAAATAAACATCAAAAATAGTACTGAAATGTAAAGAGAAATGCTAGCTTATGCAAGTAAAGTAATAGTGAGTTCGACTAGCAATCGTTCGTTTACCATGGAACATAACGTGTCTATGATCATAAGTCGACCATAGACAGGCGTTGGTAGCCTTTATCAGCCATTGTATAGTGTGTCGAGCTACGCCTGCGTCCCGTGTCACAACAGCTTGCAAATAAAAAGAAATGTATATATTTTGTAGTATACATGTTTTTGGGTGAACTCTGTCCTAAGTTTTATAAGTGACATTCAATCCTAATTTTGGTCTACTTCAGGCAAAGATTGAATGATTTATGACAGTTGTTAAGTACTTTTAAAATACAAATTAATCTTCCAGACAGAATTCCCATTATAACCGAGTTACACCATCTTTTAAGTTTTATAACAATAGCTAAAAAAAACATGTGCAGCGTTAAAAATATACCATTCAAGGTCATTTGGTCCCCCTCCCTATTTTTACATAAAAAAAGAAATAGTAGAATTCTGCAGATTATTTTACCATACTCCACATGTTGCAAAAATACAAAAAAAAATATAATAAAGATAGGTCATAAAGGTTGAACATGCAAATTATTTAAAATACGGTGTAACTGATTATTGAATTAATTATAATACAAAAAAAAAAAAACAATTGAGTATACAGAAAACCATGCCAAAGAAAACTGCTTTGTTCAAAAACACGTTATTATACAAAGCTAAAAGAAAAACGTTTTAATTACGTTCAGATATTTTATGCGCGCATTATTTCCCCCCCCCCCCCGCCCGACGTGCTCGCGATCGGTGGTGTTCGTGTACTCTCTGTGTTTAAAAATCTATTTAAAAGTAAACAACTGGTTTTGACTGACTATTCTGTGTGAAGAAGTATTATATTGTCACAAGGAACGCAAATTATCTGTGAAAATACAATAAATGGTGTAAAACAAAACAATAATAACGTTTCAAGCTCTAAAAAGTTCGTTAAAAGTGTTATAAAATCGCGCAGTGACACTACCCGCATGACTCTGAATTTAAGCTAACGGTCAGGGACATCAATGAGTTTTTGTTTTAAGAACCAAAAGATCGTCAATTTCGAAACGTTCCTAACAGCGCTCTTAGCTTGGTGGTCTGAGGCGCTACACAGAGAAGCGACGTGTCGCGAGTTCAAATCCGGCTTGAGACGTTTGACTTTTTGTGAATTGTCTGTAGTTTTTCTAATATTACTGAGACTATCCGACTCATAATGTCTAAATTAACTAAAGCAACAGCAAATAAGCAACAATCACCCTCACTTTCCGAATCGGACCTACTAAAACTATGCGACGATGAAGGACACCCACCTGTTACAAAAATTAACCAAAGATGTAAGCGGCGTTGTCCTCCAACGACGGATGCGAATGATGGTTTGGAGGATTTTAAGAAGGAAATCAAGAATATGTTGCACAGTATGATATCCTCGCAGAGCACTCGCTTGGACCAGTTAGAAAACCTTATCCTTGAAGTCAAACAAATAAATAGTAACATAGAAGGAACAAATACCGAAATAGAAAAATCCATGACATCTATTTCTGATCAGTTAACCTCACTCGAGTTGAAAATAACGGGTCTCGAAAAGGAACGAACCTCAATGATTTCGAAGTTGGCTGAGCTTGACGAGAAGCTGGAGTCTTTTGACCGTTCCATGGTGAAAACTTGTGTAGAACTACGTAACGTTCCAAAGAGGACAAATGAAACTAAGGAGATGCTATACAATTCTTTGCTGGCGTTATCTAAACACCTTGAGCTCAACATACAAGTGTCTGACATGCGCGATGTGCTACGTCAACCCTCAAAAAAGGAAAACCAAAATTCTACAATAACAGTTGAATTTACAAATACCCTCGTCAAAAGTAATTTTTTGTCAGCTGTCAAAGCTTATAACAAACACCACTCTAACAACAAACTGAGCTCTGCTAGCCTAGGCATGGTACCGAATACCCCCGTATTTATAGCAGAACAACTGACTGCCACCTCCAAACGACTCTTCTACCTAGCTCGAAACTATGCTAAGGCGAACAGAGTCCAATTCTGCTGGACATCTAACGGACGTATCATGCTGAAGAAAGATCCAGAAAGTCAATCCATTATCATAAAAAGTGAACTACAGCTCAACCAACTGAATTCAAGAGATAATGCATGACTAACACTCCTGTCTTGCCCTAATTTTAGTCTTAATAATGCTTCTAACGCTAAATGTGTTCTCCTTTTTTGTATTGTGTTTATTGATTTATTGTTTAAACTAATTCTCATTGTAAACGTGACATTCTCTACACCATTCACGACACACATATACAACACTCACAAACATAACTTTCAAACACTCATTGAACATACATTACAAATATTCCCACATACTGCCATACTGCACCTGTCGCCAAATTCGTATTATTTAATAATTTTCATAATACCTCACAATTACCGCCTTATTCCAAACCCACACCCAAATACCTACATTAAAAATGTCTAACAATACTTATGATTTAATCGATAATGTTGATAACTTTTCTGTATCGGATACACACACATGTTCCCCAGAACAGACACAGGACTACATTGAACAATCTACATATCAATTGAAAATCCTTTCACAAAATATTAGATCTATTAATGCTAATTTTGTTGATCTGCAAACCCTATTACACCGTATCGATATTCATTGTGAACTCCTAGTACTGACTGAATGCTGGTTAAAATGCTCCAGTAACAACCATATTCCAATTCTACAAAATTACACTACGTACCAATCCACCAAACACTTAAATAAGAGCGACGGAGTGGTCGTCTATGTAAAATCCACTCTTGTATCTGCTTACGAAGAACCTGACTTTTACGGATCTGCCTCTGGTTTAATAATAAAATTAGACCCAGATGTAGCTATACTTTGCATATACCGATCACCCGCAAACGATAATATTAACACATTCCTCTCTGCACTCAATATAATACTTCAGTCGCTGACTAACTACAAAACTGTAATCATAACGGGAGACATTAACATAGACATTAAACATAACTCAACAGATTCACGAACTCATGATTATCTTAACACCTTGGCTTATCATGGCTTCTTGCCTGCACATACGAAGCCTACCAGAGGAAGTAATTGCTTAGACCATCTTATAATTCGCTCAAAGTTTAAACCTTTGACACTTGTCTATGATTCAACTGTAACGGATCACTATTCTTCTCTGTTTTGCCTTAACAAAATTACTATCAAATCTAATTCCACGAAGTATATAAATAAAATAAACTACGACGCTCTTGATATAGTTATGGCAGGTATAGACTTCTCACCCGTTTTGTCTATGATGGATCCAGATGATGCTGCAGATAACTTTATAAGGCTAACTAAAACAGCCATAGAAGAATGCACTACAACAATAAAGGTATCTGCAAAGAAACAAACTCTAAAACCGTGGATAACGCCGGGCTTGCTGAGGTGTATACGTAACCGTGACTCTCTACATAAAAAAGTAAAGCAATCGCCTGACAACATCATAATCAGTACTACCTATAAGCGATACAGAAAATATTGTACAGCTTTATTAAAAAAAGCAAAAAGACAATTCGATTCTCTAGAATTAAATAAGGCTATGAATAACCCTAAAAAACTTTGGGAAACTATTAAAAACATCACAAATACTAACAAAACCAAACACTCTTACACACAGTTGTTATCAGCTTCATCATCTCCGTTACAGTCTTGCAATGACGTAAACCAATTTTTTGTAAGTATAGGAAAAAATCTTGCAGATAGTATAAACAACAAACAATCATTCACCCGCATTTCACTCCCCCACACATCTTGCTTCAAAAAATCACTAGTGTTGGAAATGACAGATCCTGACGAAATTGTGTCAACCATAAATATGCTACGAACAAATGCGGCTACCGGCTGGGATGGTATCTCCACCATGTTCTTAAAACGTTACGCCAAATTCCTCGCACCTATACTATGCCACATTTTCAACCTTTGCCTTGACTTGGCCATTTTTCCTACTTCATTCAAAAAGGCAGCCATTCATCCAATTCTCAAGGGCGGCGATGGGTGCCTCGTAAATAATTACCGCCCCATAGCGGTACTTAGTACTTTATCAAAGATATTGGAACGTTTAATGAATAAAAGGCTCATTCACTATCTTGAGCATTACAATATTTTATCACCACAACAATTTGGTTTTCGTAAAAACAAATCCACAAATGACGCAATACACAAATTGATTGATCACATTGTTAAGAATTTAGACAATAGTAAGAAGGTGTTGACCATTTTCTTAGATCTCACAAAAGCCTTCGACACTGTGCCCATTCCGACCCTTTTACTCAAACTTGAATGTATAGGTGTAAGGGGAGCACCGCTTAATTTGTTCAAAAGTTGTGAACTGACCGTTCACAATTTGTGACTATGGACAGTTACAATAGCGATACAGTTACTATCGAATACGGTGTGCCACAGGGAAGCATTTTAGGGCCCACTCTCTGCCTCGTATTCATTAACGACCTCTGCAACCTAAATATACCAAATGCCCAAATAGTATCCTATGCTGATGACACTGCAATAACTTTTGTCGCTAACTCATGGTTGGAACTACAGTCAATTGCACAAAGAGGATTTAACTCCACACTAAGTTGGCTTTACACAAACTCCCTGACACTGAATACCACTAAAACTAATTTTATTACCTTCTCAATAAACTCAAATTCCCAACCAAATCCCTCTATCTCCCTAGTGGCTCACTCGTGTGGTTTAATGTCGCAGCAGGCCTGCCAGTGCCCATTTCTTACTACAGTAAATCAAATAAAATATCTTGGAATGTTTATTGACCAACACTTGAATTTCAAATCACACATTAATATCCTATCCGTCCGCGTACGGAAACTTATTTACATTTTTAAAACACTGCGACACGTGGCACACGCTTCAGTTATCCGGAATGTATACTTCGCTCTTTGCCAATTACTAATCACCTACTGTATTTCCTGTTGGGGTGGAGCTGCAAAAACAGTGATGAGACCTATAGAGATCGCTCACAGAGCCATACTTAAAGTTGCCACCTTTCGCCCTATCTTATTTCCAACAACCGAACTTTATAAATCCTGGAATGTCTTAAATGTACGACAACAGTACATTTTACATATAGTTTTACTCCAACATTCCAGAACACCATATAGACATATCTCCAAACGTCGAAAAGACCTAATCTGCACAATTCCACCTCCACGTACCTCTTTCGTAAAACGATTCTCTTTGTATCTTGCTCCATCTCTCTATAATAAAATTAATGCAAAATGCCCAATCTTTAAACTCTCACTCTACAATTGTAAAAAAACTGTACGGACAATCCTTTTGGATATCAATTATGATGACACTGAATTATTCCTCACAGGGTAATCTCGTAAACACACCCATATACACACACACACCCACTCAACACATAAATGCACCTTAACACACACACACACACACACACACGCATACACACCTACACACTCTAAATATGTTTTGTATAAATAATAATAAAAATAACTATTGTATAACAACTACACTTATGTTCAGATGCTGCTTCAAATTCCAAATTTTATATTAATTGAGCACACTTATAATCTAATTCTATAATAATCCGCCTAACAGGGGATCGGCACTGTCTCTCCTTAACACAGGCTAAATTTTAGCCTATCTAGGAGAACAGTACTTCACCCGTCTTTATTGTATAATTGAACCTTAAAAATGTATAAATGAAACATTTGTAAACTTTGCAATCTCATTATGAAATAAACTATTATTATTATTATTATTATTTACAATGTTACTACGACGCATTAAATATCCAAAAGTACGCACAAAAAGTACATATTAGTCAAAAATATAAAATAAAACAATCAGAGGCAAATCCAGAAAAAAACCTATCGATTAGGTATTTTAATATTTTTTTTAGCAAAAATAAACCGAAAAGTGCAGAGCCATGTCAGCAAAATTATATACAAAAGTAAGTTTATGAATTAGTGGATATTTTTATTGTACCTCTAAATCAAAGATTTTACAAAACTTACTTTTGGGAATCTGGAATCTAGAAGAAGAAATAGTTAGAAAGAATGCTTGATACTACGTGATGTGTTTTTTTTCTAAGAAGAATTTCTAGGGACGGTAGAAAATAAAATTCGAAACGATTTGTCGAAAAAAAGATAGGTTGTTGGTTTAAAAACTAAGAATTAAAATGCAGCTAAAAGTGAGAGAAGTCTTAAAAATATCCACAAATTCGTTGTAAAGAAAAATGGCATAAACACACAAACACACACGAGAGCAAACAACGACAGTAAACGAATTACCGTTGACACGTCGGCTCTATGCGTTAGGTCCACCTGCCGCGGTAAGCGGTAAATCACAAAGTTTTTTATTTGTCGAACAAGCTGAGACCACAAATGTTTTGTTATACTCGTCGATATTGATTCATTTTGAATCCTAACTTAAAAGGTCACTTTTGTCAGGATGAAAATTAAAAACAATTTAGTATTGGCCGATTTCAGAATTAAGCATTTGAAGTTGAGTATTTGTCAAAATCTACTTTATTAGCCTGAAAACCTACCAAACTTCGGCTTTAAAGGTCGGTTTGACAGGTTCTTAATAAAGAATACTCAAATCAGAAACCGGCCATATATCTTTCTTCTTTTTTTTTGTTTCAGTTTGAAACAAATTATAAATACTATACAGTATGAGAGAGAGACAGGTAGTGAAGACCTATGAGGGAGATTTGAATTTCCAGTACTGGGACAGTGCCGATTAAGAGAAAATATGGTGTGTCCATGTGTATACGTTGAAAAAAACCACGTAGGGACAACACATGGAAAATTAAAGATGGTTACAGCCACTGACCGAGGGCACACCATAGATAAGAAAAATCCACTAATATTTCTTTTTATTTTGTTTGTGGTCTCATTGCATTGTTTCTCTTATATTTGTTCGTTTATATACAATGTTTACAATCCCAGTTAAAATACGTAATACATATTCAACTATGGACAAAAATAAGTATTAAATTATATTTTTGTGGTATAGGAGGGTAGACTGAGATGAATTTTCCTTAATTTACAATGTGAATGTTCTTAATTATTATCGACGTTTCCAAAATAAAATATATTTTGACCAGAATTCCACGCCAACAGCGTTAATTATTAATCAGTATTATTTTTACTGAAGACTGAAAAAAAAACTGCTTCATAACACAAATACGTGCGTGTTCCAATTTGAACTAATGCTTGCAGAAAAAATAATTGACGTGTGTCACCGAATTGTATTTATTTAAATGCAAAGATACCTTAAACCTTCTGGCATATGCAAAATATTTTAAGTTAAAAATACAAAAATCTCAGACTACCCACAATTTGGCCACATTTTAAATATATTAGTAAGCAACCCTCACATCTTACAAAGCTAAATATACACCAATGATAATAAATATCGACAGTTAATAGTGTTCCCAAACTCAGTTACCTCTAATACGTGAATGCAAAACATTTTACATGCAAATAAACACTGAATCAAATCAAAAACGTATAAGCACAATACTGACTACTTACAGAAATAGAACTTTGATAGACAGAATAAAATTACTACCGCTATAAAATTGGTTTACCGGTTTTTGGCATTTTACGGTTTTGTTTATCATTCTAAAAATGTATGATTCAAAATTATACTTCTGTTTTGAGCCGTACCGTGGTTTTAAGCGATGCATTCCCGGTTTAGGTAGAAGGGGATCAAAACCATTTCTGTTAATGATGGGAACAGGCCATGATACAATGGGAAATAATATAAATACCTATTTAACCATTATGGGAACATTTTCTCTTCTCAATAATATCAGCCAATTAGGTAATCCTTTATCGAAATTTTGATCTAGTAACATTTAAGTAAAGTATTACAGTCAAAAATTCAATTTCGTTAACCTTGGATTCTAGGGTAGTTGTAGATTCTTTGAAATTAAATTGCGGAAACTGAAAGGACATTCTCAAAACTGGAACCATATTAATGTTTTATAATCATTTCTCAATTAAAAAGTAATATACTTTTTATATTTTTATGGCGTTTTAGTGTCGTCTGCATGCTTACGCACCGTCATTTGCTAGCGACACTAAACTTTTTACAATAAAAACGCCCGTAGCTTGCTTGCACGAAACAAGCGACGAGGAACAATGGCCGAGCACAACGAGGGCAATAGTATAAAATTGTTCCGTCGCCACTGTTTCGTTCGGCTACCGCTCCTGACGACTCATTTCGTGCCTGCAGGCTTACTGTGGCAACACCAACCACATTTCAATAAAGTTGCCACTTTAAAAATATATTCACAAACACCAATATTCTATCACCATTATTTTATCTTTCAGTCTCCGCTGCTCCGGTTATACTTGAGGGTACATACCTTCTGACCGGACTGCTGACTGCGAGTGGCGTGGGGACCCCTAACGCCTTGATTCGCTGTTGCATGGTGGGCGAAGGCCGGGCGCCTCCGTTGGAGCCCGCGTCGTATCGAACTGGCTCCATTACCACCCGGTAGCCAGACGTCGTGGTGCCACCGTGGCTGGAACATTGAGTTTACAAGTGTGAGTATATACCGTTACATTTTGATCGATTTAATCATCCCGTGGGATATCGATCCGGTCACAAAATAGAAAGTAAGTAAGTGTACAGAAAGGCCACTCCCGCCGTCCTCAACAATTGTTACACTACATTGATTTTGATTCTAAATTTAAAAAACGCCCCAAAGAGGGTGACGTATAAAAAGCTCCATTCACCAAAATAAATAGTTAACATTACTAACGTTCATCTTCTATAATATAAAAATGAATAGCTAAATGTGTTGCTAAGCCCAAATCTCGAGAACCACTGAACCTAGTTAGGAGAAGGTTCTAACGGGAGGCGAAAAAAAAATAAATTTTACTCCCATATAAACGATTCGTAATAATACTTAAAAGACAATTTGAACTTTAATACCATACCATGGTATGGTAAAATTAAAAGAGTGGTAGAATAGAATATTACTATTTAAAAATACGGCACAGGTTTTACAAATTATTAACTGAAAAATATTTGTGAATGACATGACAAACGCCCGCGCTAGCACTCGCGACTGAGCTCTGTCTGACATTGCCTGAGATTCCCTGTTAAATCGGAATGTCAATGTGTGCGTGGAAAATGGCCCTTTGTTCGTAGTGGCCTCTGTCTGCGGCACCGCTTACATACTTTGTGATCCGGTGCATGAAACAGTATCGATTTATAAAGATAAAATTTAAAAATAAAAATGTTTCTGTTTTAAAATGATTAGAATAATATTCATCAACTCGAAAGCGTGAGAACCAATAGTAATTTCCAAGAGGTAAAAAAAAATCATTTAATTGCATCCATAATGTACATACAGGTGGTAAATGTAAGTTACAGAAACAATTATGGATCCAATCGGGCACAGTAACATTCTAGAACGACAACGACAGAACAGCTTTATACAATTTTCACTTAATATACAACTTATATTTTGAAGAATGATTACCTGGTATTTCTCGAGAGCGGGCTGAGTCGTGGATAATGGTGCGGCCTCGGCGGCAGATGATGGTGCTGTTCAGGCGGGAACAGGTTCGCGGCGGAGCCCCGTCGCTGCATGGAGGGGGGCGTAGGCTCACAGTCGGCGGACTGCGATGCGCCCGGCCCGTCCAGCTCGCCCTCCGCCTCCTCGCGCCCCGGAGACAGCTGCGAGGGCGCCGCCCACACCAACTTTACACTCTAGCTCTTACTCACTCTCCGTGAGAGGGTTTATGGGGGGGGGGGGGGGGCAGGGGTATTACCCCTCAGTTTGATTAAGGGCAGCACAATTTGTCATCAAAATTCAATTACGATTTTTTTCGTTTTAAACCTTACTTGAAAATGTATTAATTGTAGATTGGAATAAACTTAAAAGATATTGGGATACAACCAAAATCAATAGTAATTTGGACATTTCTCTCGCATCCACTGCAAGACTCTTTAGTCACAACCAGAAAGTAAGATTAGGTACAGAATGAAATAGAAAAGTTTTATAATAAATGGAGACAATAAGGACATCAACCACATTGAACATTCATTCAACAAAACAATAATATTATTAGTTTAAGTTTAACAGCGCAATTGCTTTATGCGTTAGTTTTAATAAGCGTGTGAATGTGAGACATCGACTTCATAGGCTCTAGACAAAGGGACATTACTTAAGCGATGGCGATGGCCGAAATACAAAGTGTAAGCCCCTATCCTGATGGCGCAATGCAATCCGATTTATAATATCACACCGATAAGCGATTTTTATCTATCAATCTATATTATCATATAAATATGACTCCTAGATCTATGATCCTAGATATATAATAGTGTAATACCCCCAAAATTACATTATCTTATAAATATGACTCATAGATCTATGATAGTGCAATACTCCCTAAATTGCATATCATATAAATATGACTCATAGATCTATGATAGTGCAATACTCCCTAAATTACATCATCATATAAATATGACTCATAGATCTATGATAGTGTAATACTCCCTAAATTACATCATCATATAAATATGACTCCTAGATCTATAATACTGTAATACTCCCTAAATTACATTATCTTATAAATATGACTCCTAGATCTATGATAGTGTAATACTCCCTAAATTACATTATCTTATAAATATGACTAATAGATCTATGATCCTATATATACGATAGTATAATCCCCCCCTAATCGAAATTGCAAGTTTGTTTACATGGACGCAATGCAATTCGACCGATACGCATTTGAATTTTACTTAGGCAATACGTGCGTGCCATCGACTAAATTTAAATTGCGTCGCACCATCAGTATATGGCCTAAGGCATCGTTCACGTCGCTCCCTTAGAATAAAAGTGACTTTATTCAAAATTCTTTTAATTTCAGATTTTGCTATAAACTGGCCTTAAGGTTACACTAGTCGACGCGACGGTACGAACTATTTTGTACGCGGGGTTAAAATGCCTGCTATCTCATCCCACAACTCGTGCGAAAGAGATAGATGCTGTGATGAGCAGTAAGAAGCTAGTTCGCGTACGAATTATCAATTTTGCAAGTTTGTAGCGAAATGGATGATGATTTAGGACGACAACGAGCGCGCGAAATTTTATAAACAGGCCTTTGGGAGTCTAGATATCATGAAAAAACTCCTATATGTATATTATCAAAATAAAATTATTTGCATTGTTGAACTACTAATCTATCCCTGTATGGTGGGCGTTTTGCAAATTTCCTTCTTCTTATGGTATTTATTGCCGCCCGAAGATGCGACAAATAAAAAAAACTTTCAAATATTTTCTTTTTTGTTTCCATGCAGGGCTAGATAATGATGAGACAAATTGATATCATTTTTTTTATTTTTAACGTACATCTTCAAACAGTGGAGTAATCCCTAGACTACGTTTGTATGGAAGAATTATTGACTAGTGTAACCTTAAAAAGCCTACTCTAAACCCTGTGGTGAATAAGAACCCGAATAGGGTAGTTGACAAAAAATCTATTTAGTCCGTCAGATAACCTAACAATATTGGACACGTATTTTCTTTTGCCACGTAAACAAAAAATTACGACGATACAGTGCGTTTAAATATCGTGTGACGTCACGGTCTGCTACACTTAATACTGACAAAGTGACGTCACAAGCCTCCACTCCTGAACTTTGATGCGCTTTATCTTTGTCAATTTTTATTATACGGGTTCAATATTATGTGATAATCCCACTGATGGACTAAATATAATTATATTTTTTCTACCCAGGAAGCATCCCTATTAAGAAAGTTTACTTTAATACAAAAATCACAGTAAAAAAACAGTATACTTTTTTTTGGTAATTTACCACAAATTGCATTTTTTGAGTTAGGTCACTTTCATACTGAGGGTGAGACTGATATTTCGATAGCGATCGAAATCCCACATATTATTTTCGAATTGATATCGCGACATTTTCGTCGTTATAATGTCACTTGTCCAGAGCATCAGGAAACAAAAGATTTATCAGTGAGATAAGATAAGACACAAATTTAATAAATATGTGACATAATATTAAAAATTTATATAATACATACATAATTATATTAAACTTGGAAGTTATTATTTATGTGATTAGTGTTTGAATTTTTGGAAAAGTCGGAACTATACTTGACAAAATTCTAAAAATTAAATTATTCGAATATATCTAAACATGGCTAGTTTTCTAGTTAATTTCTCTATACTAGGAATCAGATCACCTATTTCTAGATATTCTAAAGCTAGTTTATTCCGACTTCAACCAATATGGTTTAATTTCACAGTGCACAAATACCAAGATAATGTTTCTAAAAAAGAAAAAACAGCTGTTGCAAACGCGCGCTTCTTGTGACTTATGCCATTGACATAAGGTTAAAATTGGAAAGATAGACGCACGTTCGGGAAATACATAAAGACCCCGTCCTAGTAGAAACCGATACTAATTTATTTGTCAGACCAAACCGAACGCGTCGTCGCACCGACAGAGGGCGCCTTTCGGGTTTGCCGAACAATTGAACGGCGCAGCGGTTTCTATGGGGAAGACGCCGAATAATTAAAAATGCAAAAAAAAAACAATCCCATGAAATAAAAAAAAACAGTAAAATAAAATTTTACTGTTTTTTGTGCAAAAAAAGAGACATTGAAATCAAAAACGATTGACATTGTGCATTATAAAAGTGAGACCAAATAACATGAGAGAAATCCACGGCATTAGTAAGGTGTTAACCGTCGATTGTTAGTACAGTACCATCACCATGTAATTACCTTTAAAGTTTGAGAAACATTAGTAGAGAGCCAGACATATCATGTCTTCAATTCACGTAAACAAAGTTATTAACAAAAATGTGCAAGTGCTAATTTCGACCTTATGTTTGTGAATTGAAGGTATGTAATTC
This sequence comes from Orthosia incerta, assembly GCA_948252205.1. Taxonomy (NCBI): domain Eukaryota; kingdom Metazoa; phylum Arthropoda; class Insecta; order Lepidoptera; family Noctuidae; genus Orthosia; species Orthosia incerta. The sequence goes on along the minus strand of OX411750.1, from coordinate 3,949,796 downwards.
GCTCTACAAGCATGATAACTAGATGATGCTACTGCTTTACTCGGATGAAACAAGCTGACTTGTAGTTTAGTGAAGCGTGTGGTGACATATGGGCGAAAATACACATGCTGTTAACTTACATAAACGTGCGCAAGTTACTTTTTTCTACTACTTTGTCTATTACTCGTATGTAACACATTGCCTCAGATATTCGTTTCGAAATATGAACATTTAGACACAAGATTAAAAAAATAAAAACAAAAAATACAAAATTACATAATAACAGTTACGAAATGACTTTTACAATGCATGTCCTCGAAAAGAGCGTTTTCCAAGCAGCCAAACTGTGCGGAAAGTGTCACTTTTTTTTACTAGTGCTTTTTACTTTCCTGTACTTTTTTAATTTTTTACTCCAACGTCAGCCCGCCGCATAGAGTTTTTATTATTTGAGAAAAGTTTTAAAATTAGTTAAGTACAGATTATCATTCATATAAAAAGTAAAACAAAACTAATACGTCATTTAAGGCGTTTTTAATTACTCTAGATTTAGATTTTGATCAATAATTTAATTTTAATTATTCATTAAATATGTTTGGCAGAATTAATATTTTGCTCGTGCCTATTTGCGTTATGACGTGACAGCTATTGCACATGCGCAGTAGAACTATGAACTATTAGTTAATCTGTGGATATGCTGAGCGCCCTTGAATAAGCGCCATTTTATTAATTTCTTGCTTGGTTCAGATATTTTTTTTTATTTCCTCGCACAATGCATAGTAAAATGTTGTATGATACACGTGCGTAAGATGATTTCCGACTCGTGTCGATTTATCCACTCACTCGCTTTGCTCGCTCGTGAATAAAAATGCCACTCATCGGAAATCACCTACTTCCCGCACTTGTAGCATAAATAACTATTACAATGCATGTCCTCGAAAAGAGTGTTTTCCAAGCAGCCAAACTGTGCGGAAAGTGTCACTTTTTTTTTACTAGTGCTTATTACTTTCTTGTATTTTTTTAATTTTTAACTCCAACGTCAGCCCGCCGCATAGAGTTTTTATTATTTCAGAAAAGTTTTAAAAATTAGTTATGTACAGATTATCATTCATATAAAAGGTAAAATAAAACTAATAGTTCATTAAAGGCGTTTTTAATTACTCTAGATTTAGATTTTGATCAATAAATTAATTTTAAATAATATACATTTAAATATGTTTGGCAGAATGAATATTTTAGTCGTGCCTTTTTGCGTTACGACGTGACAGCTATTTGCCCATGCGCAGTAGATATGCCCGAGGAACTATTAGTTAATCTATGGATATTCTGAGCGCGCTTGAATAAGCCCGCCATTTTATTAGGGTCAATTCATACTAGCGCAGAGTCGAAGCGCATCGAAGCGTCAATCCGAAACTTAATATAGCAAATTCAAGCTTCCAAGGAAAAAAAAAGACGCGCGAATTCCCTCGAATGTGCGTGAATTCGCGCGTCTTTTTTTTTCCTTGGAAGAAATATGTGCATTACATTGTGGAAATAAGGGTGAATTTGCTATATTAAGTTTCGGATTGACGCTTCGATGCGCTTCGACTCTGCGCTAGTATGAATTGACCCTTAATTTCTTGCTTGGTTCAGATATATTTTTTATTTCCTCGCACAATGCATAGTAAAATGTTGTATGATACACGTACGTAAGGTGATTTCCGACTCGTGTCGATTTATCCACTCATCAGAAATCACCTACCTTCCGCACTTGTAGCATAAATAACTATTGTATGGATCATTATGTAATTGACAGAATGATACTGAACCGCGATACCTCTCGAAAAAGCGCGCGTTGATTGTGTGTATAAAGTCTGTGGTTTTTGGTCTGAACGTTTCTATAGATTGTTGTTGGAACTTATTTGCATTTAATTAAGTAAGCTCATCAGGTAGTAGAAAAAGAATCGTTCGTGTCTCGCATAAAAAGGCTTTATTTTAACACTAGTATTGGCTACATCGCTCGTGTTAAAATCTCGATTTTTTATGCTCGACACGAAATTTACTATTAGTTAACTTGCATGCCATTTTGACATTCACCGATCAGAAGTTATTGCACAATGGGATGCAAGTTTCTTGCACACTTTTATGCAAGTTACAAGCATGTGTATTGTCACCCTAAAGCGAGACGATATATTAGAAATGAGAAATGAAAATTATTTAGGTAATGTGTTAGTGAAAATGTAATTAAAATCTACAGATTTAGTTAGTCTACTTTAAATATAAAAAAAAGAAAAAGATATTGTATCCTACCCACTTTTACTATTATGAGATGACATGATGACAAATACAATTATACATATCATAATATGACCACAATAAAATAAATACAGACACCCAATTCTTTAGATGTAAGTACTGTATCTCCCTCAACAAGTCTGGTAGTTTTCATTGACTTTTATCACAGGAGTGTTTTTAATAACAAATTTGACCGGGTGCAAGTATTTAGGTCTCGTTTAAGCCTTTTCCAAATTGTCTTTCAGGACATTTCGGGCACCAAACTCAATATCCGGAACACTGAAGCTCGAGAATTTGGAAGACATTGACCGTTAAACCTTTTTACATTTAGAATTATCATGAATTCCATTAAACCCACCCCCTTCCTTCGTGAAGTTAGGACCACATTTGTGTCATTTCACGCAACTACCTTGTCAGATACGCGTGGCATAAACAGTAACATCAGAAACAAAGTTGCGCAACAATGTTTCAGCAACCTGTTTGTGTTTTATTATTATATTATTAAGATATGTACCTATTTGTGGCAAATATTGTTGCTGTCCACATGGGATGCTGCAATATTCTTTACTTCGGGCCGATTTCACCAATGAACCTAATCGCGATTAGTTCAACTAAACTCAGTTTATGCAAATACAGCGTGCTGATTGGTAGTCTCTCATCGGTCTCAACCAATCAAAACGATGTATTTGCTTAAACTGAGTTTAGTTGAACTAAACGCGATTAGTTTCATTAATGAAATCGGCCCTTAGTAGTATACAAGTTTTTCTTTTGTTTTTTCGACATTGTATGTTTCATGCTTGACGCAAATAAACTTTTTTCTTTCTTTCTATGTTGCTAACAGCATGATTATGTTCTGCATAAATAAAACACTAAATTTAACATTTCGCATCATTGTATCTTGTGGAAATCAATGTTACTTATCCAAAATTATGTTTGGTATGCACGGGGCTTGACCGTTTTTTGCCAAACGTAACTGACATGGTCACTACGATGAATGAGAAACCACATTTTCTCAAAAAAAAACCTCGCTCACCAGTCAGTTCATAGCTTAGCTTAGCTTAGCAATGACAGCAAAGCGTCTGGCTCTCACCTTGTTATAGTGCGCGTGCGGTCCCACGGGTCGGTGCGCGGTGCCGTTGTCCGCCGTGTACGTCTTTACCTGGTGCTGCGTGTCGGTCGCGATCGTGGATATCGCCGACGCAGAGTGGTTGCCTCCCGGCATCGCTTCCCGCCGCTTCTTACCACCTTTGTAGATGTATTTTGACGGTCGGACTAGACTGTAAATGATATTGAGTCTTATTAACTTTTCTTTATGGGTTATTTAACATTGCGTTGGAAAAGAAGAGGAACTGTTTTTTTGCACTTTAGTCTTTATCTTCACAACATGTGTAACATAAAAAATTGTCATGGTATCAAAAATGTACTAGAATTTTCGCTTCATCCACTTTGACAGGCAGTTTGCTTAACGTTTAGACCCTCGTGAGACAACTGGCGAGCAGAAAATTTAAACGAACGGCTGCATTAGACGCTAGGCGTTAAGTAAGCCACCTGTCAGTGCATTTTCGACCTTCTAAAGTAGAAAAGTAGCTAAATTTACGACTTTTGTACGTATTATCCTAAGCTACCAATATGATTGATTCCTACCTAAACATTACAACAAAGCAGGATTTGCATCTTCTTATTCTGGTGAGTGGTGCAAATAATTTGTTGATCGGTTTCGATAACAATTGATTCTTTTGGTATTTTGAATCTGGAAATAGGTATCAGTAGAACTGAATGAGACCTAATTACTCTATGTTGGAATAATTACTAAATTAATCGACTCGATTGACTACATGAGATGATGTGACTAGATACATTTTCTAACTATCTCGAGTCGATCAGAACACAGGGTTCTCTCATACTTATCTACAATCCAAAGTGATATGTAGAAAGCAAACCTCAGAAGGCGCGACAGTCAACATAATGGTTCTTTTTTCTCAGAAGTGTCTTTGGCTTGAAGCTTTACAAGTTCGTGCCTGAGAAGAAATGCGTATAATTCGCTCTTGGCTATTGCAATAGATTGGATGGTACAAGAGGATTGACTGACACACCATCTGATATCTTGAAGGATACAGAAAATAGCCGGAAAACTGTTCCTCATATTGGTGGCATTTTTTTACTTAGAAGGGGACATTTGGGGGTGACATAAAGTCAGCCTGCGATGAGCTCATTTTGATTATGGCTTACTTCCTCTCACAGAGGGGAGACCTATCCCAGCAATGGACACAGCATAGACTTCATTCTATTATGCTATACAGTAATATAAATTTTATTTCATCGCAAGCAATATGACAGCAGTAAAGTTTGAACAAAACTACTCTGACATAAATTTCCGCACATGAAGCGGAATTTCATTCGCGAAATTCTTCAGCGTTTTGCTTCTCAGATTTATCCCTAAATCTATAAAAAATGGCCGCTTACCTAGGATACTGTGGTCCAAACTGCGCATAACAGCAGTTGTACCAGCACCCCTTCGAGAAGGGGTTGTAGCCACCGGTGAACTTCCCCGTCACCTGTTCGTTCGTCGTGCGCCCCCGGGACACAAGCACCATGTGGAACCCCGTCAGACCGAATATTGGTATCGCTAGGAGTGCGATTATCCCCATTATTACCATTCTGAGATTCTGTAGTAAAGGATTCGTAGATTCTACTAGAATTAGTTTAAAAGTTGAATTTAATTTTAAACTTTATTATTAGTGACGTAAAGTGCAAAATCGTGCGAATATTGAAGCAGACATCAAATAGCTCAAGCAAGCTTTTATGACATTGATAATAAGGTTCATTTTACGTTATGTACAATATTTGACGTGAAGATATAGCAAAATGAACCTTACACGAGTCTGATTTTTTGAAACTAGGATTTCAAGGTATATGCTGGCTTGGCACATACAAACATAAGGGTTATAATGTTTACACGAGGCCTTAATTTAAAAAAAACGTTCAAATAAAAGATGATTGAATCTATACAATCATCTAATACAGTACAAATCTGTCTAATTCTACGGGGGATATAGACATGATGTTCTTTGCGAGATATAAATTGTAAGTACCTGGGCGACCAAGCTCTGCTCGGGTGAAAATAAAGAAAATTACCAAAAGAAAAAAAAACTAACGAAATTAAAACCTATCCATAGCTGGGATTCGAACCCGCAACCTTCGGCGAAGTGGGCTATCGCCCTTATCATTCCGCTATTCAGACGACAGCAGTGTCCGCGAAATAACGACCCATATTGCGCCAGCTCTACTTTGGGGGAAAATACGAAGAAAACGAATTTTCGCAAATATGAGACCCAGCTAGATCGTTGTTGATCAAAAACGTTAGAGCCGTTTTCGAGAACGTGATTACAAATATATATAGACAAATATTGCTCGTTTAATAGTATAGGCAGTGGTGTCTCATCCCATACAACGAAACCGTGCCGACGTACTAACCTGATTATTTTTTGTACATTGATCGCGTTCGGTTCCGTTCCGTTCCACGGATATAGATAGTGATCTATCTATCCCCGTGGAACGGAACCGAACGCAATCGTTTACAAAAAATAATAGGTATAATCAGATGAAAAACGCTAGTTACGTCGGCACGATTTCTTTGTGTGGGATGAGGCATCTGTATGCTAGTATTATATTATCTGTGGTATAGGTTAAGCAGAATTACACAAAAAGGATACGACACAATAGGCTCGACCTGCGTCAAAGTTTTGTTATTGTTCATGATATAATATAAACTGAGGCCGAATATGCTCAGCATGTGTATTGACAATGATATTAAGAAGAAAAAGAAGAATCTGTAGTTCCGCCGCCCGATGCAGTTGTTCACCCACGGACAGTGGTGATCGAATGTCTGGAAGGAAAGAAAAATATTCTTTGGTTTTGTTTTTCTGGCCTACCAACCAAATCTAAAATCTATATCTATCTATACTAATATTTTAAAGCTGAAGAGTTTGTTTGTTTGTTTGTTTGATCGCGCTAATCTCAGGAACTACTGGTTGGAATTGAAAAAATCTTTTTGTGTTGGATAGTCCATTTATCAAGGAAGGTTATAGGCTATATAACATCACGCTACGACCAATAGGAGTGGAGCATAAATGAAAAATGTTGCAAAAACGGGCAAAATTATTCCTTAGTGAGAGCTTCCGTTGCGTGCGCTGCGTAAACGGTTTAAGTTACGCAACAATCATGTGTGTAGGGTAGGTAAGGTCTACCCTACCTACCCTACACACATGATTGTTGCGTCTAGATGGGTAGGTAGGTAGCTAGTTGACGGGAGCGAAGCCGCGTGGGACAGCTAGTTATGTCTAATGGAGAAGTATATCAAATAGTGGTCGACGACGATAATATAGATTATGTGGAAGACCTCAACAACAACAACTTGTATCCTTCCAAGACTGACAGAGCAAAGAAATAGAACACAGAATAACTAAAAGCTTGGAGAAAATACTGGAGTCTGAAGTATATTATGAAAAGTGAATTATCGATTGAGCTGAAAAAAGCAGTCTTCAACTCAGCTCACTGCCAACCCTCATTCATAGAACTCAGACTTGGAGCCTCACAAATAAACAGGCAGAGAAATTGAGCACTTGTGCCAAATAGCCATGGAGCGATATATGATTGGATCAGAAATACTGACCTTAGATCGACAACAGGAGTGAAAGACGTGGTTAAAACTGCAAAAAGACTAAAGTGGAACTGGGCTGGCCACGTCAGCAGGATGTCAAGTGGAAGGTGGGCAAAGATGGCTACAGATTGGCTTTCAAGAGACAAGATGAGGAGAGTTGGCAGACCGAAAACAAGATGGATAGAGACATATCGAAACACACAAAGTCAGTGGTGGAGAACGGCGTGGGAGACGAAAGAATGGGCGGAGATGGGGGAGGCCTTTGCGTCAGCTGCATGCAGCAGAAATTAAATAAATTTAATAATAGAATAAGTTAAATAATAGAATAAATTTCATAATTAAACACATTTAAACACATTTCTAAATTAATAAATAAAAATATGTTATTAAGTGTTCTAACTAATGATGTTTATATGACTTTGCATTGTTTTTTTTTTTAATTGACTGTATTATTAATCAGTACAGTATCTTCTATTTTTAGGGTTCCATACCCAAAGGGTAAAAACGGGACCTTATTACTAAGACTCCACGATCCGTCTGTCTGTGCGTCTGTCACCAGGCTGTATCTCATGAACCGTGATAGCTAGACAGTTGAAATTTTCACAGATGATGTATTTCTGTTGCCGCTATAACAACAAATACTAAAAACAGAATAAAATGAATATTTAAGTGGGGCTCCCATACAACAGACGTGATTTTTTTGCCGTTTTTTGAGATAATGGTACCTTTCGTGCGCGACTCCAACTCGCACTTGGCCGGTTTTTTGAAGTTAAAACTTTGGCGTTTTTCAACCAAATTTGAATAAATGATTATAGCTCATAAAGTGTCCCAAACATACTCACTTCTATGCAATGATTGCAAACCGAACAGTGTGAGCACCGCGGCGGTCGATAGAACTTGCATGTGACGCACCATTTCATCCGCACCGTGATACCATTGATCTCCACGCTGCGATACAGAGGCGCTCGAAAGTCATCCTCGCGATCCTCGTCAGGTGGAGCTGAGAAACACAAATAAAAAACATAAGAAACGTGACTCAACGTCTATCTGCTGAAGAGGTTGGCAGATCGCAGATTCACGACATTTAGTTGTAGTAGTACTCGGTTAAAATAACTGTGCACCTCGCTGCAATGCAAACCTCTCCCGCCTACCCGCTAGTCAGTGTTAAAATGTCAGTGTCAGTGTTACGTCACAGCGCCAGGTGAACAGTTATTATGACCGAGGAGTGACATGAGTTGGGTTGATATGGGGGCTGAGTCACCCACGTCCGTAGGAGTGTACCCCATTCCGTTACCCTACACGTGGTCCCCGGGTGGTGCAAATCAGGTGACACTAACTGGTGGTAGGCTTCGGCCGAAGGCTTGCGACCACCCACCGGGCAAAGACGTACCGCCAAGCGGCTTAGCCGTGTTCCGGTACGATGCTCGGTGTAGCCACAAGAGGAGTTGGGTCGAGATAGCTGTTCCACTGCAGACTGACCAGCCTGACACGCGCTGGTATGGACGTATCGGGAGACTGGTCGCGGAGGGTAGCGGGATCCGAGGCACGGTGCGCCGCTGGCCGACCGCAGGTAGTTGGGGGCCCAAGTAGTGTGCCAGCCACACATGAAAGGCTGCCCCGCCAACTGTCGAAAAATCCCGGGATGCGCCATCGTGCTGGTTGGCGACCAGATGGGGAGGGCCCGATGGACATTCCGGGGGGGCTCGGGCGTCCCCGCAGTCTCCGGACTAGTGCCCCAATGATGCTGTCCTTTCAGTGCGGGTCTGAAGGTTAGCAGCGTGGAACCTCGTCTCACTTCCAACTCCTCTCCTCCATTCACTCTTATCATCATATGCCAAGGAAAAGAAATAATAAATTTGAACAGCGGCTGCACTCCCTCCCCCTCAAAGTGCACCTCACCAACATTCGAGGTCTGCACTCAAATCTCTCTGCAGTCCACTACCACCTGGAGACTGAGAAACCAGCGCTGTTATTTCTTACGGAGACGCAGATAGCGAGTCCGTCGGACGCGTCGTACCTATCTTACCCAGGATTTATCCTGGAGCACAATTATAAACCGCGCGCGGGTGTGTGTATGTACGCCCGTGATGACACTTGCTATCGGCGTCTCCGTAACCTTGAGGACTCAAAATTTTCAACGCTGTGGGCTCTAGTGGACACAGGTCTGGATAAAATTATCTACGCCTGTGTCTACCGCTCGCACAGCGGAGATCAGGAGACATCCAGGCTCGCAGAGTACCTCAGTGAGGCGGCTGATGCGGCACAGCAACGGTACCCTTCCGCCCAATTAGTGTTACTGGGGGACTTTAACGCCCACCATCAGGAGTGGCTCTTCCCATACCAGTGCACTGACCATGCTGGACGGGAGATGCGTAAGCTTTCGCTAACGCTAAACCTCACCCAGCTGGTCCAGGGGGCAACGAGGGTACCGGATGTTGATTCGCACACAGCGAATTGCTTGGACCTTCTGCTGACAACAGATCCAGACAGATACTCTGTGTCGATAAGTTCACCCCTGGGTAGTTCCGACCACTGTCTGGTGAAGTCTGTGTCCGTCTATTCCCCGCCCGATCCCAGCCCAAGAGGCACCCGGCGGGTTTGGCGGTACAGGTCAGCAGATTGGGATGGCATGCGTTCTTTCTTCGCTTGCTATCCTTGGCAGCCTACTTGCTTTTCTTCGGCTGATCCTTCGTCGTGCGCGGACGCCGTTACTGATGTGTTGCGTCAGGGAATGGAGTACTACATTCCGTTCTCTGACATAACGATTTCCAGCGTTGACCGGCCATGGTTTGGCGCCGAATGTCGTCGCGCCGACGCGCTTAAACATGAGGCGTACCTGGCATGGGTCGACGCTCGCTCGCGTAAAGCGAGTGACTTGGGTCAGAAGAAGAAAGCCTACAACAGGGCTGCCAAGTCCTGCAAGAAGGTGTTGCGTGGGGCTAGATTCGACCACATTGGCCGAATGGGGGCCAAACTTGCTTCTTACCCAGCAGGTAGTAAAGCGTTCTGGTCCCTGGCTAAGTCGGTCGAGTCGAACTTCTGCCGTCCCTCACTACCACCACTGCTGAAACCCGATGGGTCACTGGCTCACACCGCTGAGGAGAAGGCAAATTTGTTTGCCTCTCTTTTTGCGGAATCTTCACGTCTGAATCCTGGTGATTCGCGGCCCCCTCCTTCTCCTGATGGGTGCGAGACGAGTATGTCGGACATTCGCATTCATCAAAAGGACGTCCGTAGGGTGCTGCGCAACCTCGACGTGAACAAGGCTAGCGGCCCTGACGGCATACCAGCTATAGTTCTTAGAACCTGTGCGCCTGAACTGTCTCCGATCTTGACACGCCTATTCCGCCTTTCATATGAGACTGGAACAGTGCCGAATGCTTGGAAGCAAGCCAACGTACAGCCCGTGCCCAAGAAGGGCAGTAGAGCTGACCCGGCCAACTACAGACCCATCTCTGTAACGTCCATACTCTGTAAGAGTATGGAGCGTGTACTCAACACTAAGCTCCTGGCATACCTAGAAACTAACGATATCCTTAGCGACCACCAATACGGCTTTCGCCGAAATCGGTCTACTGGGGATCTTCTAGCGTATGCCATTCACATATGGAGTGAGGCCATCGAGAGGCATGGGGAAGCGCTTGCCGTCTCCCTCGACATCTCGAAGGCTTTCGATAGGGTCTGGCACGAAAGCCTTATTGGTAAGCTTCCTTCATTCGGTTTGCCCGGTGGTCTGTGTGATTGGATTGCAGACTTCCTGAGAGATCGGTCCATTCGAGTGGTTATCGATGGCTGCTCGTCGGACCAATTGGATATTAATGCCGGGGTCCCTCAGGGGTCCGTACTCTCAGCAACATTGTTCTTGTTGCACATTAACGATCTGCTGAAGCCCGGCACCTTTGGGTATGCAGACGACAGCACTGTTGCTGAGAGATACTTGTCCAACGCGCGTGCTACCGGGCCTCAGGTCCGGTCTCTCCGGGAGGCCATGGTGGAGCGCTTGAACTTGTCCTTGCAGGCAGTTTCCGAATGGGGCGATGCCAATCTGGTCAGGTTTAATGCTGCTAAAACCCAGGCGTGTCTTTTTTCCGCTAAAAGGAGCCAATTCCACCCGGCTCCTACTTTCCGTGATGTAACCGTGCCAATAACGGACCATCTTGAGCTTCTTGGCGTTACGTTGACATCGACTCTCAATTTTGGGCCATACATTGAGGCAAAGGCTCAGCTGGCTGCCAAAAAGTTGGGGATCCTTGCGAAGGTGAGAAGGTACTTCACGCCGGAACAGCTGCTCAACTTGTATCAAGCGCAAGTTCGATCGTGCATGGAGTACTGTTCTCATCTCTGGGATGGATCTGCCAAATACCAGCTTGATGCACTAGAGTCGATCGAAAAGCGGGCCAAGAAACTCATCGGTAATGAGGCACTGGTCAAGTCAAAGCTCCAAAGCCTTGAACATCGTCGCCGAGTTGCCAGTTTGTCGGTATTTTATCGGTTACATTTCGGGGAGTGTGCGATGGAATTACATGATTTAATTCCGCCCAGCCCGTTCCATCATCGGACTACCAGACGTACGGCGATGCGTCATCGGTACATGGTGGACATCCCACCCATACGCACAAAACGTTTTGGGGACACTTTTATTATGCGTACAGCTAAAGAGTGGAATTCCCTGCCGGAATCTGTGTTTCCCGATAGCTACAATCTAGGGGTCTTTAAGTCAAGAGTGAATAGGTTTCTTCTAGGCAAGCGTGCTCTATCGTCGACCACATCATCGCTTGCCATCAGGTGAGATAGTGGTCAAGCGCAAGCCTATAGATAATATAAAAAAAAAAAAAAAAAATGAGTTTCGAGTATACACCGACAATCACGCAAAGCATTTACTTCTTATGTTGATCATACGCAACAAAACACTGACATTTTGTGAGTTTCACAGTAATAGTACACCAGGCAGTATCCTATTCCTTCATTTTATAAATCAAGTATTCGGACACTAAATCCTTTGCAACTGTAAAAACTTTTTACAAAAAAATACTACTGACTTCCAAATAAGAAAACTATAAAGTGAAAAATAACTTTATTTTTGTTAGTCGGTGTCTTTCGTAGGTACCATTTTTTGTGTTATGGACACCGACTTCCAAAAATAAAGTTAAAATTAATAAGCAAGATGTTTAGTAAGTTTCCTATAACGCTAGAATAGATTACCCGAATATAATGAAAAAAAATTTTTTGTCTATAGGCTTGCGCTTGACCACTATCTCACCTGACAAACTTCAACAAACCGGTCAAATGAGAGCTCTGCTTACCCCTTAAGAGCGTACTGGCGTGATGTTATGTTATGAAATGGTATAAACAATAAACAGACAAGCGATTGCATCAATCCCGAGATATTTGCCGTTATTTATTGAAGAGTTCTGTTGTACATCTCCGAAGTTCTTCATCAGATCTTCACCAAATTAAAATGGGACCAATTTCGGAACATACTCTTTCAAACCAAAAAAGAATTTTCGCAATCGGTTCACAATTGACGGCGATATAGGTGAACACACAAAAAAAGAAAAAAAACTTACATGAAGTCGAACATAGAACCTCCTCCTTTTTCGAAAGTCGGTTAAAAATTGCTACCTTATCTTAAACTACCTACTGCGTAAAGCAAAAATAATAAATAAGACTTGAAGCATTTTGTGCAGAAGATAATTTAGCTTGGGACGGAATTCCTAATAAAAAAATGCCTTAAAATAAAAGTAAGGACGAGAATGTTCCCAATTTATAAGGATCGCTAGGTAATTAGATAATTTTCGGTGGACGAAGAAAGGTTCAGTTTCTAGTCGGCTGGTTTTAACGAGGGTTATTTTTAAGAAAGAGGGTCTCTTCTGACGTAGTACCTTACCTTCCCTATTAATTAACGTCTAATATTATAGTTATTTTTGTATCCATTAGCTTTTAACGGAAATTCGAAGCCATTGTGTAAGCATCAAAATGAATAATCATTAATTGAATCTTACGCGATTTGATTCAAACTCGAAAAGGTTCTGGTACACCAACTTTTTTTGTACAAAATTCAATATGAATTTTAACAGTTAGGTCATAATTTGTTGTAACAGATATTATTATGAGGCGAATAAGTTTAAAAATTAATGACTTACAATATTAAAAGGTCATTAATATAACATTACAGCGAGTTTGAGTCACGACGATAAATCTTGTTCATGTTAAGACCCATTTTCAAATGTACATACTTTTCATATAATAGCTATGATAAGACTATCAAGTTGCCACATAATTTTACCTAACATACCATGAGTGTGTACCTAATACTGTATTTATCCTTATAAATGCAACTAGCGGTTAGCTCGTTACGCTCGTTTACGTTGTCAAAGCATACGTATAATAGCCACATACTACTTGCCAATCGATTTTTGCAATTTCGTCATTCACCTGCATCAAATATCCCTTTTCGCATTGCTATAGAATCACGTCACAAGGGCATTCACATTTTCACAGATAAGATAGTGTTTCAGCATGAAATCAGCACAGATAGACACACATGGGCTATAAAAAACCTCATTTGGTCTACTAAGCCGAGATTCGCTTGCTTTGCGTAAACAAGTTCTTAGCTAGAATAATATTTGTCTATGACGGTGTTTAGTTTATATAGATGATTTTGCCGTGAGAAGGGTAGGTAGAAGCATCGACTAGAAGTGGTACTACTAGGCGTATTACGCCTTGGAGCAGGGTTTTGCGAGACGATACTACACCTATTATATTTAAAATCGTATAAAACAAAGCCACTGTCGACGTCATTTCTGCTTCACCGGTAACTTCTAAACCACGCAACGGTTTTTTATACTTCACTAATATAAAAATCAAAAACACCCGACTGCTTAAAAACCGAACTAAAAGACGTAAACACGTCTACGTCTTTTTAGTTCGCTTTTTAAGCAGTCGGGTTTTTTTGATATAACTTTTTAGTTTTTTTTTTTTTTTCGAATTATGTACATTTAAACATATAAGTGTTATATATTTTTGAAATGATCTCTTGAAAACCTTTATTTTAATACCTCACACGATGGGTTTGGTAGAAAAAAGAAAATTTGCCCCCCACAATATGGCGCCCAAAAGTCGCCTTTTTCTATTTTCCAAATTTAATGTAGCCAGTGACACTCGCAAGGTTAAGACGAATCGATTGACGTATGAATCATCAAATTCGGCCAACGCGTTTTGGTCTCTGGAACGCCACATAGGAACAAACATACATACGTACATAGACTGATAAACGCATTACCCTCCTTCGGCAGTCGGGTAAAATCAAAATATTTTTTTTTTCCTTTAATTAACCTTGACTTTCTCAGTTAATCTAATTAAAAATAATTTTCATCCCCGTTATAACTTATCAATTATCACACGGATACCAAACGCACTTCATTATAACGAAAAATTTAAATGGGATTAAAATTTAAGGCTTGTCAATATTATCAAATTAGTCATTGCACCGAAACATTATCAGAAGATAAACTAAAATTAACGGTAACTAATGATTTACAAAATAGAGATTGTGTTACTAGAGGAAGGGAGATAGCCAGTAGGTACATTTATATTTTAAAGTACGAACATGTGGAAATAGCACATGTATGTTAGGGATCTTCCTGCTGGTGCGACGCTATTTAAATTAAAAGGCGATATCGCGCATGTATTTTTAACCGACTTCAAAAAGGAGGAGGTTCTCAATTCGGCTGTATTATTTTATGTGCGTTACCTCAGAACGTTTTAATAGGTGAACCAATTTTGATGATTCTTTTTTAGGGTTCCGTACCCAAAGGGTTAAAACAGAACCCTATTACTAAGACTCCACGATCCGTCTGTCTGTCTGTCTGTCCGTGTCACCAGGCTGTATCTCATGAACCGTGATAGCTAGACAGTTGAAATTTTCACAGATGATGCATTTCTGTTGCCGCTATAACAACAAATACAAAAAACATCTAATATATAAAATTCTCGTGTCACAGTTTTCGTTGCCATACTCCTCCGAAACGGCTTGACCGATTTTGATGAAATTTTTTGTGCTTATCCGGTATCTATGAGAATCGGCCAACATCTATTTTTCATCCCAAAAAAAAAAAAAAAAAAAAAAAAATGGTAGGGTAGGTGTAGGGTAGGTGAATGTGTGGAGTTTTTATGGCAAAACAAAGTTTGCCGGGTCAGCTAGTAATAATATAAATATTTAAGTGGGGCTCCCATACAACAAATGTATTTTGCCGCTTTTTGCGATATTCGTGCGTGTGTCCGACTCGCACTTGGCCAGTTTTTTATATGAAAACTGGTGCTTCTCAGCCAAGAAGTTTGGCGAGAACTATATACTCTGCTTTTTAGGTCCCTTACTACAGAATTATTGCTCATTACGTACCACAACTAAAAAGTGAAAAATAAAAACTATTCCTTCCTTATATAACTTCCGAAAAAAACACTAAGAAACACGTCATAAAACGAAAAAACAAAAACAGGAACACCTGCTTCCTAAATCGAAGTTACTTTCATTTTGTGGTGTTTATTTTGTAGGTCGGTTGTACATTTCGGCAAAAAAAAACAAATGAAAATCGGTCGAATTGCATCACATTGCGTCCATGTGAACGTAATTGCAATTTCGCTTAGTAAAAATCGCTTATCGGTGTGATCTAAATCGGAGGAGCTCGTGGCTAAATAATAACAGCCGCACGGGTCGATCATCAAGGTTAAGCAACGCTTGACGAGGTCGGTCAGTGGATGGGTGACCATTTCAACATACCGAGTTTCCTCCGTGCTTCGGAAAGCACGTTAAGCCGTTGGTCCCGGCTGTCATTTGAAGATCTTTGACAGTCGTTACAGGTAGTCAGAAGCTTGAGATCTGACGCCAGTCTTGCCAAGGGACACCGTGTTACCCAGTTACTGGGTTGTGGAGGTCAGATAGGCAGTCGCTCCATGTAAAACACTGGTACTTAGCTGAATCCGGTAAGACTGGAAGCCGACCCCAATATAGTTGGGAAAAAGGCTAGGCAGATGATGGTGTGATCTAAATCGAATCGCGTCGCATCATTCATCAGAAAAAGTCCTAAGGATTGTAGCATTTGACGTAACTGCCTCATAACCGAATATTCTCACTTCTCGCTGCTAATATCTCCCAGGTTTGCGAAAGAGAGGGGTTGTAGCCTATCCCGAGGCCCGAGGGAGGTGGAGTGTAGCGGACATCACAGGTCATCTTGGACATGTCGGTCTTCTCACGATGTGCTCCTTCACCATTGTTACAAGAACTGGGGCTCATATAAAAACCGACTGGGCCGGCGTGCGTGTCAGTGTAAACATTATCACCAAATTTCAAGTTCATAGGTTAATGGGAAGTTAAAAAAATCTTCGGTACAAAATTGTGTGACAGACAACGAACAGACAGACAGACGGACACGTGAGTTACAGCAATAGGGCTCCGTTTGAACCCTTCAGGTACGGAACTTTCCCCAGGAACTGTCTATTGTATTTTCTTTTCAGAATATAAATTTACCTATGGCCCTCAGGGACAGTATATCTTTCTATCATTATAAGTATGTTCATAATCTTATCAATTCCAAACCTTAGGTACCTCCTATGAACAAAAACATTATAAAGACTTTATAATATTATTTATGGAATATATATGAAAAAAAAATCTTACCTTTTGGTATAACTCCCGGGTCCATGAAAGTGGCCAGGGTAAAATTGGCCAAAACAAAAAACGTTATGAAGCCTTGGTACGCGGGTACCCATGGGTGCTTGTGAAGGTAGTATTGACACCTGAAATAGATGTACAAAATCTTATGAGTATAAAAAAATTTAGGGGCAGAACTCGGGCATCAAAAAGTCCGCTTTGCTGTCAATGGGAAAAGTGCCCAAAACACTGGCAGCATTGCCACGTTCTTTTTCTTTTTTTCTTCGTGCCTTGGAATAGATACAATGCCCTCAAGCCAGCAATAAGGTTGGGGGCTTGGGGCAATACATATTTAAAATTGGCGAGTGAATCTGGCATATTGGAGTAGGTCACGTGACCAAGATGATGACCGTGATTGATTCCAAGGTGGTAAATGATAATATTCTTATTAATAATCCTACCACGATTAGATTTTACTAAGGGCATCTAAAGGTAACCCATAACCTGACGCGATTTTTGAATTGATATTGTACCAAGAAGTAAGAACGTCTAGCATCTATATATATAACAAGTGCGAGTCGGACTCGTGCACGAATGGTTCCGTACCATTATCGCAAAAAAAGGCAAAAAAAATCACGTTAATTGTTGTAGCCCCACTTAAATATTTATTTTATTGCGTATATATCATATGTGAAAATTTCAACTGCCTAGCTATCACGGTTCATGAGATACAGCCTGGTGACAGACGGACAGACAGACGGATCGCGGAGTAATAGGGCCCCGTTTTTACCCTTTGGGTACGGAACCCTAAAAATGAAGCCCTATTTCCCTTGGTCACGACATCACGCGTGAACGGCTGGACCGATTTCGCTTATTCTTTTTTGTTTGTTATTGTTAGGAGAAAGTAATAAAAAAATAAATACCGTACCTATAGCTAGAGTGGGTAGGGTAGGTACGGTATGGTAGGTAAGGTAGGGTAGGGTAGGTAAGATAGGGTAGGGTAGGTACGGTAGGTAGAAAAGGGTAGGGCAGGTAGGATAGGGTAGGGTAGGGTAGATAGGGTAGGGTAGGTAGGGTAGGGTAGGGTAGGTAGGGTGATGAGATACATTTTCGATGTACAAAAACGACTTTTCTACAGATTTATTATATGTATTGATGATGAAGATGATGATTGATTATTTAAGAAAGCTTCACAAATACTAATAGATCTTGGTACAATTACTACACGATCTTGGTATTGCGTAAATTGCTCGATGTTTCTAAGATGACATATTTATCTACAATTGCCAAGAATTGGAGAATTAATTGCCAGTGAAGTGCAGCTTAAGCGGGGAATAGACAGATTTGCCCGCGGGCAGATCCACGGACTATTTCCGCTGGACCATTCTATTATAGGTCAAAGTCGGTGCTATGTCTGTTCAATGTGTGACCATCGCATGAAGACAAATACAAAACTGTAGGAGCAAGGTCCCAAATCTTGTTATATCCCACTTTACATCTAGATATCGGCGCAGCCAATAATGTTGCCATAGAAGTGGCAACGATTTGGGTAAAAAAAATATAAATCACTATCGAGATCTTGCCAGTCACACGAAGAAATAGAAGACAACTAAACTGCATTTGCGATAACATTAGACGTTTAAATTAACCCATTTTACAGCCCGTTCAACCGATGTTGACTTCTATTGCGTTGGTGATACGACATATGGTTGCTGTAGTAAACAGTTGGTTTTGGTAACAGGTTTATGGTTTTTATGTCATCCTTATGTTTACGGGATAGAACTCAAAATCGGTTGAACGGACTGTAAAAAGATTTAGAAACATGTCTAATGATATTTCAAATGGAGTATAGATGTCGCATATTTGGAGTCGCTTCAACATAAGATATTATTGATATTTTATAAGGACGATAATAAACAGAACATAATCCTCCGTTTTACACACTTGTGATAATGGAAATTCTAAACAATCAGTTAAACCTTAGAAGCTGTTGAGATAAAAGATTAGCTACTTAAGAGGGATCAAGATTGAAGATTTATCCACTTATTGCTTACTTGCTTAAAAGGGCACTTCAAACAGTAGAATGTGTATTGCTCACTTGTGAAAGAAATAAATTGTGATTGTGTTCTCATAGTTTCAATTACACATTACTTAACGGGATTCCCATAAGGAAAGAATTCGTAATAATGTGAATTTCAGCTGTTAATGAATATTATTATTATTACAAATACATACATTTGTCAAAACATAATTATATTCACACAGATTTCCAAGTAAATTAATAATAGAATGTATCAACAACTCTCGACTATTTTTTGCATTTCCTTTTATTGGAATAAGGACCCTAGTATGTATAGCTATTAGGTGCAGTTTTCTGTGTGGATGGCCCCAGAGACAGATTAAAACTTTTAGTAGCAAGTTAATAATTTTACATACACCACATTAATAATAATTTGAACTTGACTTTTGATTTTGATGGTATGTTTAATTATTTACATAAATTAGCATATTGTCATGTACACTTTTTGCCATCTAAATTGCATGTACAAAGCCTACGTCTTAAACCTTACGATTGAGAAGGTCAGGGGCCTTAATATGACGTATTAAATGATAAATGATTTTATTTCTGTCAGTTGATTTGTACAAACACTTTTACACGTCGATCATATTTTTAAAACTAGATGAGGTCGGCGTTTCCTATCTGATTACTCTGAGAAGAAAGGCCGAAAATAAACTCAGAGGTCACAGTCTCTTTTAAAGTCCAGACAATAATCTTGGTTAGTAGATCATGTGAAGACCATGCAGATTGATGTCTGAAATGGTCTTTTGAGGAAAGAACCAGCCAGATTGAGTAGACCTGTCCAGTCAGTGCACGCATTTGTCAGGGAGCTCAACGATTCGACGAACAATTGAAGCCATAATTGTTTAATTTTGAGAGAAATAGAGCTATACAAGGCGAATAACACTATCACTTTTTCACAATGGAACATACAACCCAATTTCTTGAATGAATACTACTTAATATGAAGGAAAAGGAATTTATAAGGTCCACAGTAGGTGGTGTTCTGTAGTTTCTTCCTACCCCCATGAGAAAACGTGTAAGTTAACATACATGTAATATAAGAAGAAATTAACATGGATGTTAACCAAACACAAGTCTGGTATTATATTTGCAACTGTAAGCAAAAACCCGAAAGACGAAACCCAGACTATAAAATATTTAAAAATAAGTCAGGACAAACCAGACAGATTACAAACATTCTAACACAATAATTAAGAAGCTAAACTAATCCAGGCACATTAGTTTACTAAACAACATAACATTATGTTTACCCACGGGTAATACTTGAACCAAACTACAGTAAACATAGTACGAGAATAAATCTGCAATCAATATGTTTGTGTTAACTGATTTCACACATACTTGTTCTAAACATACATTCGAAATTACCGCCTCATTTGAGAAGGCTACAATGAGCGGCCAACTACAGATAGTACATGAGAAGGGTATTAGCAATGGGTAGTGGTCTGTGGTCAAAGGACTTTTGGTTCAACAATGCTTTTGGAGTAATGCTAGAACATTGCCATTATAAATATAGATACATAGGGAAGTCCAAACGTATGCAGGATATTTTCCATAGAATATATCTTCTTTCATAAATAAGTAAAAATATTCCACAACCTTTTGGATCCCCCCTTGAATGAACATTAGGCTACGCCCATGTGAAGGTCGTTAATTATCCCATAGGAACTAGCAAGCTAAAAAAGTATCCTGTGTCCATTAGGTCATTATGTCATGGTCCAACCATGTGCCAAGTTTCAACCAAATCTACTGAGGCATCAATGATTAACAAACATACAATTTCACAAACATACCGATTCTCACATTTTTATTAATAATTAATAATATTACAAATGTGGAAATCTGCTGCATTTTAAGTTATCATTGGATAAATCAACTTAATTTATATCTTCCTTATCTTTTCAGATTTCCTATTTATCTTCATAATCATAAGTATTGTAATTATAAAGTTTAATATCTGTCACAAGTCCAGTCAAGTAAGACAAAACAGTATCAGATAGTTTATTTCTCTACTGTCTACTAAATATTTATATTAAAATAATAATAGTTACTTTCATCATCTACATTATTGGTATTACACCAATTTAGTGTAAACTTAACCTGGTTTTTTGCATCAAGTGAGGCAAAAAATGAAGTCATGGATGGTTGCAATTATTACTGGTAACTTAACACAGGTTAAACAAGTTTTTCTTCATAGGTCAGGGCCTACAGGGTAATGTGTAAACATGCAATTGTTACATAAATAAACTGCAGGTCCTATCATTCTATAAGTGGGAGGCGCAGCACCAGCTGCTCCACCACAACGCCATTTGTCATGGAACGAATTTGCTTATGGTCCGACGACCAATTGCAAATGGAAATAGATGGGAAATAATAAATTGTAGTTCTAAAAACTAAAAAACACGCTTTAATGGTAAGGATAATGGGACAAACTGTTTAAATTATTGCATTGTCATCGGTCCTTGATAAGTGTGCAAAGTTTCAAATCAATCCAACGTTTTGAAGTGGGTGAAAATCACGTTCAAAGATTCCGTTACATTGATACATAGATACATACATACCAAGCTAATAAAGCGTGTTAAAAAAAAAGGTCCTATCATTTCAAATGGCAAATATTGAAAATACAAAACATAAACTGATGCCACCCACCTGCTACAATAATAACATACTCCTATTAGATCTTATGATCATACATGCATTCCATTTGCAAATACTATGCCTGACTTTTCTCAAGAATATCAACAAGAAGGTTAGTGTACATCCTTCTAGGTTATCCTGTCGTTTACACTCACATCTAACCACACAATGTCAAATGATATTTCTATTTAATAAAATAGTGTGTAAGCAGTTCTGAACTAAAGAAAAGTCCTATGGCTAACAAAATTAAATCTAAAAACTCAACTTTTAAAGACACAACATTAATAAAAATACCAGTGAGATTTAATACCATTATTTTGCTACCTATATTAATTACAGTGTAATAACAGCTATAATTAGCCTATACAATTAGGTATCTGGTTTTAAACTGTGCCAATATACCACAGGTATGTTATGAGATTGGGTTGCTCTGAATTGTGTCAGTAATACACACAAGATAGTGTTTTTATAACAAAACAATGTATTTAAAATATAGAAGAATGGAGTTATTACAAATCTTACTTATTGAGAACACTATTTCCTGTAGAGAAACGTAGTTAAATATTTTATACTTTCTACAATTGTTTTTATAGATTCTTTATAGTTGCCAGTAGTTTTGAAATCGAATGTTTAACATACATGAACGTACATCAAAGCCTTATAATAAAGTTACTTTAAAAGTACAAGGTGCAAATTTTATTAGCTTTAAGGTAAACAAATTATAAAAAGATCTGCATTTAAGTACAGTCATAAAAACAATCCAGGAGCACAATGTAAACTTTGTTTTTCTTATAAGAACTGACAAGATTACAAAAGGTAACTTTAGCTGGATCTTACATAATAGGTGTATGCATAAACTTTACCTTATATGTCATTAAACTAACCTATTGGCTTTTGAGGTCACACAACATGAACTCTATAAAAATCAGTGAATTCTATCATAGATAGAATTCACTGATTAAATACATGTTGTATGTGTTAACCAAAACTACCAATAAATATGTTGATGCTTTATAAATAATGGGTGTAAATGTAATCAAATCATCATGCTGTAATATTTACAAAGAGATAACATCAATGAAACATGTAATTCTTGTTACAACCTGTCTCCTATAATAATAGGTAGCTTGTAATAATTTACATATCCATGTAAACAACAGGAAAATTTTCTACAAAAGTTAGCGAGAAGCCGATACAGGCACAGGGAAACTAATGTAAGGTTGCCTGACTCATATCTATCATACCATGAGACATCTTTTGTTTATACAGATTTGGAAACCACACAGGAAGTACCTGGCCATTGACACGACAACACACCACTGGTTACTCACTTCGAGAAACACTAATTACGATATGGATTAATGTAAATAAGATATATAATTACTTAGAACATGGCTCCTTCATCATCTTTAAGGTTCTGATAAAAATACTCTTACCGTTACCGCCACAGGCATTGCACAGGGGTATAATCCACACACAGTCACACAGGGCAACTTCACAGCCCCAAGATATTAATAGAAACAATTCAACAATCTCATGTGAAAGTTGTCAAACCGAAAATGAGAATTTACAGACGATCGACGACATTGTATACTTACGGGAAATAAAAAAACAGGGATGTTGTGCCCAATAAGAGAGTCCAGGCGAACGTCGCGGGGATGTATCTCGTTTTGAGGTCGCATTTGGGCATATTGTGTCAATTTTATTTCCCTAAAAGAAAATTATCTCAGTTTTATTCACTACAGATCAACATGGCCGCACCTATTAATCTGACAGACACACACACAGTGTGGCAACACTCAACAGTGAATTTTAGGGA
Source organism: Orthosia incerta (assembly GCA_948252205.1). Taxonomy (NCBI): domain Eukaryota; kingdom Metazoa; phylum Arthropoda; class Insecta; order Lepidoptera; family Noctuidae; genus Orthosia; species Orthosia incerta. The sequence goes on along the minus strand of OX411750.1, from coordinate 3,926,698 downwards.
TGTTTTAATTGATAATTTAATAACCGATAATAAAATTCAGTAAACATAGAATGGCGGTTTTTTAAAACAAAAAATTAAAGACCTATTTTTTTAAAACTAGTGGGCTACCTCGGCTTTGCCTAGGTCATTATAATTGACAGTTTATAACTATCTGTACCTTCAGATGGTGAAACATTTTTTCAAATAGGAATGGTTCCAGAGATTACCCTACAAGTCTGAATAAACTCACAAACTCTCTTTATATTAGTTAATATATTCTCTTTTAGCACCGCACCGTAGTGATGAGTAGTGGCCAGACGAGATGAACATAATGCCGTGAAAGTTGGGTAGGCCTTTTTTGCTGGATGCAATATGATGTGTCAACAGCAACACCTTTGCGCCATGCCATGCCATCGCATCTTCATAACACAGCTATAGCCCTCGCCAAACTTATTGGCCGCCCTGAAGTTGGTTTACCGGATGCGCGAGGCACGAAACGGTGCTGTTTTTGTATGAGATTTCCTACTGCGCAGCCATTGTAGCCATCTCAAACGTAGCAAGTATAACAACTATAAGGGTCCAAACGCCTAAACGGTTAAATATTAGGCCTATGGGATCTAAAATGCTCATCGGGTTTTTCGGGACATCAGCAAACAGTTAGAAAACTATTGGTTACTGTTACTGGTTTAGGTATGTAATAGGTACCGATTATAATTATTTACCATACACTAACTACGCCCCGTGATGTCGTTGGTTTCTTTAATGTAAATAAGACGTACACAACATTTTTGAGCAAAAGAAAAAATTGGCTTAGCACGCACTGCGGTTTTTATTCGCACGTTTTTATCCCGCATATTTCACGATTTAGTTCGCGAATAAAAATTCGTACGAATAAAATCGACGCGGCTAAAAATCGCAATGCGTGCTAAGCCCACGCAGAGAACTTAAAACCGTACTCTTGCACTTTGCAGATAACATAAAAACTAGATTTTTTAGAATAGTCACATTTTTTTTCTTTTAACGTTATTCAACGATACATTCATTAAAAATTTAAAAACAGTTGTCATTTGTTAAAATTTTATATACGTCGCGGTAATTGGTCAACAATCATATGACAGTTCATAACATTGTATTTCATTGGCCCGATTATTTCGCATCTGGAGACTCGCGGATAAAAATGGCCGTAATGATGTTGTCTTGACGTGCTTCTGTGGTGTGATACTTTGTCGTAAATCTTTTCTGGATTTTTTATCAAAGAACTTAATATATTTTTTTTCCTTAAAAGTGTCGACTAACTGATCGATCAAGTGTGACAATGTCTAATGGTACAAGTCCGAGTGTGATAAGTTTTCTGAGACAGTACAGGTTCCAGAAGAAACCGAACGATCCTGCTGGACCAAGCAGTCCAGTTACAGTCACCTCGGCTCCTTCAGGTTCTCGTGAGTAAAAAGGTTCTATTCGTAGGACAAGGTCATTGCGAAGGTAGCACGTGCTTGTCTTTGCTTCACTATTAACCACGAGGAGTTACTACCACGTTCAGTGACCCGTGTTTCCAAATTTTAATTTCTGTACCGGTATTTTGGATACATAATAATCCTGACTTTACTATGAAAATTAGAGATTATACCTGTATTTAGGTGCATCTGTTCATTGCAAATTTACTCTTTACCTTGTGGTAATTTTTCAGGATTGTTAGTAATTTAACATCAAGCTTTTTGTTTGCATTATATCATCATGCTATAACCAAAGGGAACAAGACTAACCTTCATCTCCTATCAAGCCTGTTAGCATGGTTATTTAATAACTTTTCCACAACATTGATTTGAATCTGTCTCTCTTTTTAACTAGTATTTGGTCTGAACAAGACATTGCAGAGTCTTCAAATATGTTAAGTTCATAATATATTTAAAAACAAAAATTGCAATGTTTAGGCAAAAACTAAGGTTTTGAGTTCATCATAATGCTAGATAGAAAGCAAACGACTTATGTGCTTTCTACTAAGCAATAAATTAACTTTTGTAACAGCCTTATCTATTACTCTAATTATAAAAAACATTCAACCTAAAATCCTAAAACCTTTTCTTTCCCCTTGGATTTTCAAATTCAAGTTCAAATTTACAAACTTTTAACATTAGCTACCTAAACTAGGCAAGCCAGGTTAAATTGATTAATTTTTAAAATGACATAACTAGCTTCTTACTTCAATTTTATTTTGAAAAATATGAAAAAAATACAGTGTTGGTGACTTTACTTAAAGTTTTATATTCTCTAACAAAAATTATATATTTTCCATAGTTTGAGAGAAAATGTAAATAACCAGCCTATAAATGTTAAAATAACAAAAATCCGACTACTGAAAACTCACTCTAAAATGTATGAAATAAGAAAATATTCTCATCTGAAATTGTATTGTACAAACTATTTGATATGTATCAGGTATTAAAACAACTTACATGTGACAGAATTTATTGTATTTCAAACATATCTGCAAAGTAACATAGAGATCAAAGCTTCCTATTCACAAAAAAACACTTTCAGCAAAAAGTCCCATTGCAAAATATCCCATGATGTAACACAACAAGTAACATTGAAATAAAAGTACCTACTAGGGCAGGTCAACTGTTTGATGATGCTGTTAAAAAGACTTCTGCACCCTAATTGTGTAAGTTGAAAGAAACTTTCCTTGCATTCATTGTTTTACATGTTCAAAAATCCATCTACTCGACAGCATGAAAATGCAGTGAATACTTTTGAGTTATCAAAATGATAGGGAAAGAGTGTGCTTCGTGCTGTCAAAACAGATATGAAATAATGGATTGTTGATGGATTGAATTGAAGGATTCGATGGAATACAAAACTTCTAGTGCAGGGTTGCACTAGAAGATGGCGGTTTGCCATCAACCAAGGTTTAGTGGCAAGTTTGATCAGGTGGCCCTGTTATGAAAGAGTGACTGGCATGGCTCCTTAATATCTTGCTGACACAGGCTATCCAGAGACATGGTGCATTTCAAGCACTGAGACTTTCCTATGGAGAACACCTTGCTTCCTGCACTCTAATTGCGTAAGAGAATTCGGCAAGGCAAAGGGTTTTAACCCCATCAATGGCATACGACGGAAATCCACATCGTGTCTTTCATCTCACATGAACATGTGATTTGTCTGGGAGGAAGCGATGATAACTAAAGAGGCGATTGAAAGAGAGGGAGAGGGTGCAACCTCTCGCTTTCCTTCACTTCCTTCCTTTCCAAAACAGACAAGTTTGGGGAATCAGTTGTCTGAACTCGCACAGACCCGAGATTGGGGGCGCGTCTTGTTTCGCATTTACCTCTCAAGAGGAACTGCGACCGTTTACGACCACAGAAGGTCGTGGGGAGGGGTCTACATGCCTGTATACTTGGCCTGGGTAGTGCGATGAACAGTGCAAGCATTCCAGCAGCCTGATCAAAGGTAGATGCTGAGAGGTTTTTTTTTCAGTAAGAATCTGACAGATCTCTTAAGCTACCCAGGGTTGTACCATTCCATTCTTTTCTTTTTAGGACCTTTTTTCTCATAGGAATTGCTGCGAATGTGTTGTTTTGTGTATAGGACATTTCAAGAATAGGATATTTTGTGTATAGAACTTGCATTGTATTAGAATACTTAATATATTCTAATACAATGCAAGTAGGATTTCCATCAAACATATTTAAGAACACTCGAAAAAAGACACCTTTCAAACGGAAAAAACTAAATCAAAATTGATTCATCCGTTTAGGAGCTGATGCCACAGACAGATACACAAATACACACGTTCAAATTATAACCCCTCTTTTTCCGTGGGGGTTAATAAAACATGAGGTATACACTCTTGTGAGAGACTCACATTTTCTGCTCAAACTTTCATTTTGATGTTCATCGCTCACACATATTCAAAACTTATGTTTTCTTGTAAAGACTGACTGACTGTAATTGCAACCTGCACCCTAATTGACTACTTTAAACAATGGCACAACACCTGCTTTGTTTGCATTCATTGCTTTATATGCTCAACAATCCGTTTACTCGACAGCGTAAAACTCGTAATGAATACTGTTGAGTTGTCAAAATTAAAGTAAGCGCGGGTGCTTCGTACTGTCAAAACAGGGGGGTCTACTCCCTAAGCACGAAGTCCGTAGTTTCGGCCTTCGGTACGGTCGTTTCTTACTCCGTAATAAAAGTTGTTGCTGCTTGCGCAACATAAGACGAAACTGATAAATTTCGTGTTGAATTACAATAATCAGCACGAAAAGTATTATTTCTAAACGACAAATAAAACCTTTGCATACTTCCAATATTTCTAACTTAGCATGTATTTTTTTTCCAGAAAACCAAACTCAGAACAACAAAATCAGGATGGCGGCTCCACATACAGTAGTAGTAAATAAGACGTCCAATGGACCCGTAGTAGTGAATAAGACGACCAATGGGCCCATAGTTTACAAACGGATACGGTTACAAAGTTCAGATTCTGATGATGCTGCCACTCCTGCTAAAAAGCCGACCCCAGCCCCAGCCCCTACTGTTGAACTCACGACTGCTGTCAAAGAGAGAAGATTTAGAAATATGCTACAAATGTTCCCGGATATATCTCCGTTGGTGAGTGTTTTCAGATGTCCATATAAATAAACTAATATTATAAATGCGAAAATAACTGTTTGTTCTGGTTTCACATCTTGACGGCTGAACGGTTTTAGAAGGCACTTGAGAAACAGGTGGAACATGTCCTGGATTTGGTCATAGTATACTCTTGGGAAAATTATTTATTATTTATTATCAGAAGCTAGTGGTTTAAGAAAAATTGTTTGATATGAAAAATATGTTGGCATGGAATTCATGTTATTCCTGATCGCTCCAAAAGCACTCAGACAGGAAGTGAAACTTCAGGAGTTTCACATCCTGCCTGAGTGCTGCTACGATAGGCCGTCAATTACGCAAAAATCGTGTTTGCTGAAAGTTCTATCACCAATATTTTAGTCCATTAATTCTTGCTCTATTCTCCACAGTTCGTAAAAAACACACTAGCAAAACACGGCTGGAATGAAGAGCGGTCCAGAGACGAGCTGCTGATGCATGACCCAGAGACCAACGACAAAGGTTCCACCTCCACTTTCTTTGGCGCCAAAGCCGGTTCGTCAGGGTCTCAAACTATGCAGCGTCCCTACACCAACATGGGTCTCGTCAGGGTGACCAGTGGTCCTAAGACGACTGTGGTGGTGCGGAAACCCCTGGAGGCTAAGGGTGGGCGGACGAGAAGAGGAAGTAGCGGCAGTGAGGATGACGACTATGGTGTCAGAAAAGGAAAAGATGATAGGGTTTATGACAGGTAAGTGTTCTAATGTTTGTCAACAATAAAGTCCCATACAATAAAGTTATTATATTTGTCACAAGTCTTTGAAAAGTTAGGAAGACGAGAGCTTGCACGTGCACAGTAGTTTTAGATGGGCGCTAGATACCGGAGTGTGGTTACAACGCTGTACACCCTAAGCTTATGTGTAGTGTACGTGAGTTGTGTATGTTAGATGCCATTCATTACTGTTATATGGGGATTACATAATCGTGTCTCCTCTTGCATTAAGTCAAAAACATTCAGGCAAATGTAAGGCTGGGTGGTGATTCAATCAGTTTATAGAAAACAGTCTCTTGGTAAGAACCAGAACAATAAACTATGTATCGTGTTTCGATAGATGTCGATTCTTTGTTTTTATTTCCATTATTGAAATTGAAGGAGCTCGTGGCTAAATAATAACAGCCGCACGGGTCGATCATCAAGGTTAAGCAACGCTTGACGAGGTCGGTCCGTGGATGGGTGACCATTTCAACATACCGAGTTTCCTCCGTGCCTCGGAAAGCACGTTAAGCCGTTGGTCCCGGCTGTCATTTGAAGATCTTTGACAGTCGTTACGTACGTCAGAAGCTTGAGATCTGACACCAGTCTTGCCAAGGGGTATCGTGTTACCCAGTTACTGGGTTGTGGAGGTCAGATAGGCAGTCGCTCCATGTAAAACACTGGTACTTAGCTGAATCCGATAAGACTGGAAGCCGACCCCAATATAGTTAGGAAAAGGCTAGGCAGATGATAATATTGCCATGCTTAAACACAAAAGCTGTAGTCAATTGAAATTCGACATTAGTATCCTATATATCATTTTTATATACCCTCATTTTTCAGTGAGGATTCAGACAACGAGGTTACGGATGACCTCATTGGCGACAAGAAGAAAGTCTTTGAGTTCCTCAACAACAGCAACATGAATGAGCTGTCGTTACTCAGTGGATGCTCGCAGAAGAAGGCAGAGGCTATTATAGCTCAGAGGCCTTTCAAGGGCTGGGTGGATATGGTAAGTTATTAAAGAATTATTTTATTCACCAACCACATTTCCCACCACAGCCAAAATGCAGAGACAAGTAGATGTCGAGAAGGATTAGTAGCCAATTGTCCACGGGGGAGGAGGGGAGCTTTGCCTTTATTTTTATTTCCAGAAGTAGGCTGATGCAGGTTGACAGTAACCAGTAAACATTATCTATACAGTTCAGCCTGGTCCAAATTCTCCAAACTTAGTCTTTTTTTTTTTTATTATTGATAGGCTTGCGTTTGACCACTATCTCACCTGATGGTAAGCGACGATGTGGTCGACGATGAAGGACGCGTGCCTAGAAGAAACCTATTCACTCTTGACTTAAAGACTCCCAGGTTGTAGCCAACAGGAAATACAGACTCCGGCAGGGAATTCCACTCCTTTGCTGTACGCATAATAAAAGTATTCCCAAAACGTTTGGTGCGTATGGGTGGGATGTCCACCATGTACCGATGACGCATCGCCGTACGTCTTGTAGTCCGATGATGGAACGGGCTAGGAGGAATTAGTTCATGCAATTCCAACGCCCGAAATGCAACCGATAAAAAACCGTATACTAAAATGTTATGTGTCATGATGTTATCACAAAGGATAGAAAGTTGAAAAAAAACCAGTGGCTAGCTTGAATTTTTGAGCTAGAACTTTATGACATCACCATTGTCAGAACTAACTTCTGACCATTTAACACGAGCATTTATTTATAACTAGCTGTCCCGCGCGGCTTCGCTCCCGTAAACTGGCTATCCTATCCTACCCTACCCTACTCTAATTATCTACCCACCTACCTTAACTACCAACCTACCTACCCTACACACCAACCTACCTACCCTACCCTACCCTACATACCTACCTACCTACCCTACCCTACCCTACATACCTACCTACCTACCCTACTTACTCTACCTTACCCTACCCACCTAACTACCCTACCCTACCTACCCTCCCTACACTACCCACCTACCTACTAGTCTACGATTTCTTTTTTTTTTGAGACAACTGGTAGCCTATGTCCTTCCTCAGGATGCCATCTATCTCCTTGCAAAATTTCATTGAATTCCGTTCAGTGGTTAAGGCGGTAAGGTTTAGGAGGAAAAGTAACAGACAGACAGAGATACTTTTGAATTTATAATATTAGTATGAATAATTTGCCTATCACTATTATCTAATGCACCAAAAATGATACTTGACCAGCTGAACACAATCTTGCTTATCTATCAACAGGTAGAAAAATTCAATAGTAACAAGATGCTAAGCACAGAGCTCCTGAACTCTACACAGGAGTTGTTGACGACCAGGAACAATATTCAGCGGCTGATGAAGAAGTGTATTGGGTTAGCTACACAGTTGGAGTCCGCTGTGGCCGCCGGGGCTGGCAGGCTGAAACAACCCGCTATTTTACATGAAAGGTAAGATACTATTCCAATTTGGAATTCAAAAAAAGGTTTTCATGACAGTATTGGTGATGCTTTTCGCCATTCAAAGTATCCATATTATATAAGCATTGGATGTGTAGCACGAACAGACTGTAATGTTGACTCATCATCTGCCTAGCCTTTTCCCAACTATATTGGGGTCGGCTTCCAGTCTTACCGGATTCAGCTAAGTACCAGTGTTTTACATGGAGCGACTGCCTATCTGACCTCCACAACCCAGTAACTGGGTAACACGGTACCTCTTGGCAAGACTGGTGTCAGATCTCAAGCTTCTGACTAACCGTAACGACTGCCAGAGATCTTAAAATGACAGCCGGGACCAACGGCTTAACGTGCTTTCCGAGGCACGGAGGAAACTCGGTATGTTGAAATGGTCACCCATCCACGGATCGACCTCGTAATGTTGACTGTAATGTTGACTACAATTTTAATATGCTACAAAACCTCTTTACAGCCTAACCCTCGCCCCATACCAGCTGGTAGGACTAAACTGGCTAGCCGTCCTACACAAGCAAGGAGTCTCCGGTATCTTAGCTGACGAGATGGGGCTGGGAAAGACGGTGCAGGTCATCGCTTTCCTGGCACATCTGAAGGAGACCGGACAAGCAAAGGGCACTCACTTGGTGGTGGTGCCCGCTTCTACGCTTGGTGAGTGCCTGTGCCTTAAAATCTTGAAATAATGACTGAATGAAATATGTTAATGGAACTACAGACTATAGAAATTATTCTGTAGTTCCTCGAAGTGATAGATGGAGTTGTATAATTTACTTTGATTTGGCTGACATTATGCCAGATAAGCTTATAATAGAAGCAAATATTTTTGACTAGTTGCTTCTAAATTGAAAATGGCTACACTCATCACTGTTTCCATGGATATATGTTTAGGCTTACAGAAATAAAATTATTGATTAAAAAATCTTTTTCTAAAACAAGCTTTTTACCTGATTGCCGAAGGACGGTAATGTGTTTTCGTATTCTTCTCAGCAAACACTTTTATTTGATACCCATATCACAGATAATATAATACTAGCATACAGATGCCTCATCCCATACAAAGAAACCGTGCCGACGTAACTAGCGTTTTTCATCTGATTAATCTTGTTATTTTTGTAAGTACATCAATCGCGTTCGATCCCGTTTCACGGCAATAGATGGTGTTAGCAGCGACTTGCAAGTAAAAGGGTTTACTAGGTTCGTGAATATTGAATTCTTTTAATACAGTGAAGGTTCGTTTTATAGTATTTTTTTGCACGTTTTTACAGTCTTTTTGCAACAAAATGTGTTACAATGCAAATTTAAAAAATCGGGTGGAATGCCTCAGAAATTTAAAAATGCGCCATCTACTGGCATCAATTTTAAATGATTCGTTAAAATAATCTTTGAAATGTGATTTAAGAGCCCAATATTCCATAATTTTGTACTTAGGAGAGTTGATTAAACAAGAACATACAATTTTTATGGTCAATGCCAGAAAATGTTAATTTTACACACAATTATTATGTTCTATTGAATTGTGTGTACATGTCGCGCCATCTAGTGAGATTTATTTGAACCAAAATTTCTTTATTAGCAAGACCCCGTGCCCATATCATGGCAGTGCACAAAAAATAACTAGTCCGCCATATTGGATTTAGAATGACGTCACTTAGCTAACCATGCATTGTCATCCAAACTAAATGTGTATGCAAAATTTCATCTTAAATGGTAGAGGATAACTGCTTTAAAATTCAGTTGCAAGATTTGACCCAAACATACATACATACATAGCAAATAAAAAAAAGCTTGTAAAATAGATGCATTAGATTTCTCTCCCCATCCTTTAGCCCAAATGGGCAAACAAATTGCATATAATATAGTTATAGTTAATGCAATGGTCATATCATATGCATATATTAAAACACGTGTGAAGCCGAATGTGATAATAATAACACGCGAGTGTTTTAATACCTAATTATATGCCTAAATATATAGCGCATAAATCCATAGTCAATGACACTACTTTTCTACATTAAGTCAATGAGACCATACGCGCCAATAAATTAAAAGGTAAAAGTGTGCTATAAAAATTAAAAAGTTATTTTATGATGCAGTTGTTTGAAAATCGAAGGAAAATATTGCACTGTAATGGTTTTTATTTAATTTTACCTATCCACGAATAAAGTACGTGTTTACACAATATTTTTTTAATTCATATTTGGAACATTACATTGTGAGTGTAGATAAAGTATTATAAGTAATAGAAAGAGTTTTATCATATCGCCATTCTGCCATTTCAGATAACTGGAGCAGTGAACTAGCCCGCTGGTGCCCAGCACTCAACGTCAGCAAGTACTACGGACATCCGGAAGACCGCAGACAGCTGCGCATACAGTACGCCAAAGGACTGGCCGATATCGACATTGTTCTTACCACGTGAGTCTTGCTTATCATTGTAAACTGATGGATGTAGCTTCATTACTTAAGATCTTATGTGCCTTATTGTCGTTCTCTGTGTATTTCAACAACCGCATATGGTACATAGGATCTTATGTCATGGATAATATAGGGCTGGGGCAGAGAGCGTCCACAATTATTGTCCTCAATTTCGAGCGGTCTTCAGGGTTACGTCATTCCGATGCTCGTCGCTTTAGCCAATAGGTGCGACTCCCAGGAGGGTAACCATAAGCTCTTAGAGTACGGTTATTTTGAGTGTGCGTAAGGGACAGATGTATGTGACTTGTATACATCTGACCCTTTTTTACAGTCGGACTATGATAGTTTTGACACGTCAGGATACGGAGGCAGGTTTGACGAAGATGTCCACGATTTCTCTTCGGCGGGCATAGGCTTCTATCTATAATATGGGTCTGACAAACTGAATGCCTAACAAAGAAAAAAGACTTTAGTTACCTCATGGTAACTAAAAAATACTCACAATGGATCTTTGTGTTTCTGAATTAGCTGCAAGACCCTGCGCACTAGCTATTTTTGTGTCAAAGTTAAAAGTGAAGATAACATTGTATAATATAACTGTATCTTTCATATCTAGTCTTGCCAAGGGGTACCGTGTTACCCAGTTACTGGGTTGTGGAGGTCAGATAGGCAGTCGCTCCATGTAAAACACTGGTACTGATTACGGTAAGACTGGAAGCCGACCCCAATATAGTTGGGAAAAGGCTAGGCAGATGATGATGATCTTTCACTCGCTTACGTTTGTCACATCGTTTTATCTCGCTTACTCTATGCAGTATAGTCGATGACAAACTGTTTCTTGGACAATGGTTGGCCAACTTCAGAGACACAATGATCCCGTTGTGACTATTATATATAACTGGACGGTGCCCGAGAAAATTGTAGAAAGATTCAAAACACACTGTAAAGTTATTTGAATTAGTTCGTTTTATAAAATCGTGTTATATCTTGCCAGGTCCAGTCTTCAGCATTTATTGGGGTAGCCGGATCTCATCCGGGGATTCTTCGCACCTCACCGTAACCTCGACGGTGACTAGGGGTCCTGGGGGCCTTTTTATTTTGCGCTCCTCAACTTTGTCATAATCGTCACGCATAGTGATCGCAGTGAGGTTGTGTTAATATGCACAGAGAATGCTGCTGACCATTCTCTGGTAAGTCCCATAGTCTTGCGACACCCACAGGAAGATATGGGATGGTGGTATTCTTTACATCCAACGAACCAATAATGCCAGTAATCCGCCTAAAAACACTTTAAAGCTAATGTCGACACGTCCCGTATGTTTCCAGGTACACGATGGTGAACAGTTGTCCTGAAGAGCGCAAGATGTTCCGCATCACGCCGATGCACTACGTCATCTATGATGAGGCTCACATGCTCAAGAACATGTCCACGCAGAGATACGACAACCTCCTTAAAATTAAGGTACTTATTTTTTCTTGTTGCTGTTAGGACAGTATTTCAGATATTGTACGGCCATAACGACGTCACTTCTACCGTTGGCGTTCATAAGACACTGTAAGCAGGATAGGAGATGTTGCATAGTTCACCAATTCCACATTGGCTGCCTGTTCGTCAAGGGGGCTACAATATATATAAGTGGACCATGGCAGGTTAGACCATCTGAGAAGATGAGCGATGATTAGTCTTCTTCTTCATTTCGTGTGAAGATGTGGCCACCTCTGGTGTCAGAGTTAATTAAGCCTCCACTGGGAACCCCACAGGCCTCTGACTTGGCTATTTAAAACTTACCTTAACTATATAAGTCCAGGTTTCCTCACGACGTTTTCCTTCACCATTGCCTGTGATGTCCATTAGACCATCTGAGAAGATGAGCGATGATTAGTCTTCTTCTTCATTTCGTGTGAAGATGTGGCCACCTCTGGTGTCAGAGTTAATTAAGCCTCCACTGGGAACCCCACAGGCCTCTGACTTGGCTATTTAAAACTTACCTTAACTATATAAGTCCAGGTTTCCTCACGACGTTTTCCTTCACCATTGCCTGTGATGTCCATTAGACCATCTGAGAAGATGAGCGATGATTAGTCTTCTTCTTCATTTCGTGTGAAGATGTGGCCACCTCTGGTGTCAGAGTTAATTAAGCCTCCACTGGGAACCCCACAGGCCTCTGACTTGGCTATTTAAAACTTACCTTAACTATATAAGTCCAGGTTTCCTCACGATGTTTTCCTTCACCATTGCCTGTGATGTCCAAGATAAATTTAGAAAGTACATTTGTGCCCCTGTGCAGAATATGACACACATGCTGGAGTGCCCCAAGTGCCCACACACTTGCACTTTGGAGGACCTAATGAATGCCACTGACGCTGCTATTGGCGCGCCTACTGGTCCCAAAATATCTAAAGAGTTTGCCACCGACTCGAAAAGAAAAAGAAGAATTTGAAAAATTCACATTGGTACTTGTCCGGATTTGAACCCACGACCTCAAGCACGAGAGGCGATGTCTAAGCCACTGGGCCACAGCGACAAGCGCTTAGTGATAAAAAAGTGAGTAGGTGGAGAAGGGGTATTAAAATCGTATCTTATCTTATCTTGTGGACGGCCGAGAAATAACTCTGACACTTCTACGCATTGGGATCTATTGTGGTCCCGTAGATAATCTACTCCTCCCCAATCTCGTTGAAAACTCTCTTCATGAGTTTTACAACAAGACTAGGCGATATGAGCCTATAATCTTCTGGTTTTGGATATCCAATCCCTAGGAGACTCATTCATTGCCAGTGCATCGCATGTGCACGTGCGGTGCTCCATGCGTTCCGTATGTTCCCCACACAACCTGCACATGGGTGTCGCGGTTAGAACCATCTTCATGAGCATGTCGTTGGTTCCAAAGAGCCCAGTAAAGGCCCCAAGCAGGTAGCGGATTTGACCCCTGCTCATGTTTCAAATGCATTCCCTAAAATCGTAAATAATAAAGCTGCTGGAAATGCAGGTTTTCCTCCTCCTCCTTGAGGCACTCGAACCAGATAAGAGCAGCGACCATTGAAGTTAAGCTATTTAGTAAGAATAGTAAACAATTAAAAAAATGCATACTCACATCAATTTTCAATTGAAGAAACTGTTTCAACAGTTTGAGAAGTCGAAAGTAGTCAGTGTATCTTGTAAGCAATTGAAACATAATGTGGAATCAATTATACTGTGATAATAATAAAGTTGTTTTTCCCTTGCAGTCTAAACACCGACTCCTACTAACGGGCACACCACTGCAGAACAATCTGTTAGAACTGATGTCACTGCTGTGCTTCGTGATGCCGCACATGTTCTCCGGCAAGACCGACGACCTCAAGAGCTTGTTCCAGAAAAATTCCGTAAGTTAACAATATTCTAACATCGCGGTTGTTTTTCTGAAAGGGTATGCAGAAACGGATATTACACCGACATTTGACATGGAGAGCCTATTGCTTTTTTATTTCAGATTCAGAATCGAGGAAAACCAGGATATGTTTAAATCGAATATTTGTGATTAGGAGACATACCTAAATTGAGAAACAGTTGCTTATAATAAATTTAATTTAAATAATAAATTGCGCAACTTTTCTACCGCGAATACGAGGTCTTTATAGGTTGCCTGCAACATGCTATGTTGCTAGCAACATGTTTCTTACAACATAAAAGCTTGTTGTTGAAACAATTTTGTTCAACGTTGTTGCCCAATAAATACGAGGGTTTATCAAACCTATCATGAATTGTCCTAACCAATTGCTCACTCAACAATTTACAAATTCCAGAAATCAAAAGCGACAAAGGCAGTGAACGGCAATAAAAAAGAAGATGATGAACCAGCGTTCGAACAGAGTCAGATAGTGCAAGCGAAGCGTATCATGAAGCCGTTCGTTCTTCGGAGGCTGAAGAGGGATGTACTCCAGGACCTGCCTAAGAAGACCAACCATAGGGAACTATGTGCTATGTCGGAGAGACAGGGGCTGTTGTATAAGAACCTTATTGCGAGCTTCTCGGCTAAGGATGGTTCGGTTAGTATGATTTTATTATGGTTTTTAGAGTTCCGTACCCAAAGGATAAAAACGGGACCCTATTACTAAGACTCCATGGTCTGTCTGTCTGTCTATCACCAGGCTGTATGTCATGAACCGAGACAGCTAGACTGTTAAATTTTCACAGATGATCTATTTCTGTTGTCGCCATAACAACAAATACTAAAAACATAATAAAATAAATATTTAAGAGGGGCGCCAATACAACAAAAAAGATTTTTGTCGTTTTTGCGATGGTGGTTTTTACGGAACCCTTCGTACGCGAGTCCGACTCGCACTTGGCCAGTTTTTTAACATAGCCTCACGTCTGGGAGTCTACTACCTAAGCACGAAGTCCGTAATTTCCGCCTTCGTATCCTACTCCGTATCACATACGGACGCATGATTCGCTTGGGGCTCAAACTTCTAATGAATGAAAACACCTATTCCCGATGTGTTTTTACCCGTCCAAAAATTTTAATAATTACGGAGTAGGGTTCACTCCGAAATTCTGAAGTAATTTCGGAAGGGTCCGTAACTTCGTTGACGCAGTTAGGGAGTAGACCCCTGTATAGCCCTTTTGAAGGGGTAGTTAATGGTGTAAAATTCACCCTCAGTTTGCCAGTGATGTTAAGGGTCCTTGTAATAGGAGACAAGCCTACACAAACAATAAGTGGTTTAGTAATCTTAATTTGTGTCGTTCCAGATCCACGCGACAACGGAGCAGAGCGGCATGGCGATGATGATGGACATGCGCAAGCTGGCCAACCATCCGCTTCTGCTGCGCTACCACTACCTAGACCAACAGGTACACTCTTCTAACTTGTGTTACTGGCTATATTTTTTTGGACATAGCCATCATTAGCCTTTTAATGTTCCCACTGCTGGGACACAGGCCACCTCTCTGTGAGAGGAGAGGAATAGGTTGTAACCCCTTGAGTGTCCTTAACGTGTATCTACGCGCGACACAATGGCTTAGGACCTTTTAATATTAATGATATTTTTTATCCGTGGTGCTAGGCAACTGTGCTTATCCCGGTTGTAAACGACTCTTTATGACAATTGGCCTTGTTTGTTCTGTCTCCTGCTTTATATGGAGGGCAGTGGAAATTTTTATGTTTTCCTACTCCTCTGTTATTCTTTCCTGATTAATTTCGTTGCGGGATCCAAGACTGTTAAATTCATTCTCTGGCACTTCGTCGAGCTTCATTGCCTCGGCGCTTTTCTGGTGGTCGCCACTGTTGATTCTGGCTTTCAGGAGTTGCAGTGGTTTAGGAATAGTGCGGTGGGACTGTTAAAAAAGAAAAGAATTGCGTGCCCAGTACGGGTTGGTGGATCACATGACTTTGAATCGCTCGTGGCTTAATAATACAATGTTAACACTGCCAAGTGACTGACAAACAATACATTTTCTATTGTGTCTCATTGTCTGGCAGTTAAGGTTTTAAGCAATGCTTGCCGAAGACATCCATGGATGGGTGACCATCCACTACATACAGAGACACCTCCGTGCCTCGGAAAACACATTTGCTATTTGTCCCATCCGTTATTCTAGATGTTTGACAGTAAGTGGTCAGAAAACCTGCCATCAGTCTTCAAACGAGTAGTTCAAGATTCCTTTGTTGCCAAGACTGATGTCTCCAGAACCCAGTAACTGAGTAACAATCCAGTTACTTTGTTGTGGAGGCCAGATAGGCAGTCACGCCCTGTAAAATATATGTGCATCTAGTTAGACTGGGAGTAGAACCAGACATAGTTGAGGAATGGGTTGGCAGATTTATTTTTTGATTTAACAATAAATAGTATTATAATTTTGTATTGTAGGTCCGCCAGATAGCCGCGCGGCTGGCCAGGGACCCTGGTTACAAGGAGAACAACGAGCAGTACGCCTGGGAGGATCTCATGTGTCTGTCTGACTTCCAGATACATCAGCTTACTTTGACACATATTGTGAGTTCTTTCTTTATTCTTAACTTGCTGACCTACCTACCTCCTACCTACCTACCCTAATTTTTTTATTTCCCATAACTACCATACCCACCTACCCTATCTACCCTACCTACCCTACCCTACCTACCCTTACTACTATACGAATGTAACCTGTAAACTTTTGTTTCTACCGGCGGCTTTATCATATTAGTATAGATTTTTATTAATCTTTTTCCCACACTAGTAATGACTACTGTATCGTGGGTGCGTTTAAAACATTTAACAATGCATAACGATAGCCAGTAGTTTATGGTTTACCATTATAAAAAAAATGGGATAGTGCCTAGTGCCTTTTTAAATAAATTTTATTATTATTATTATTATACAGATCCTGACCAAAATTCAAGGAAATCAAAAATTGCCATATAAAAAGCTTGAAATACGAAACCCACTCTTACTCCGCGTTTACATAATGTTGTGGTATAATCCGCGTGTATATAAGTGAAGATCGTGGAAACTCTCTAGATGTGCCAAATTCATGACCGCTTTTAGTTTAGTTTCGACGTGCTGTTTCCGCAACCTTACGATAAGCGCGTATTTTTCGTACTAGTGGGATTCAGTTACATCATTCGATCCACCCCAGCTCCTCGAGAAAGGCCAGCAGCGCCCTGGTGCTGCCAACTATATCCTGCAGGGTACCTAGTTCACAGAAGTTTTTGGCCCTGGATCCAGCGATTACAGGGCAGCTTAGGAACAGGTGTGCTGCTGTCTCATCGTCCACCATGCATGCTCTGCAGAGTGGGCTGTCCGTGAATCCTTTGACAAAAATGTGCTTATTAAGGGCCTACATACGCTTTAGTGCCGTAAAACGGTAACTTTCTAAAGCATACTCCTTAGTAACGGCTAGGTTAAAAGGTTTGAAAAAAATATTATATTTATTATTGATTCATGTACATTTGGGGGTAGATGGAACAGGGTCTAAAGTCCCACAAACCTCCATAGAAAAGGGAGGATCCTCCGACCAGACGGGTGTTGTGTCTGGTCCGGGCAACTGCCCAACGGTTGTTGTCGGACTGTTGTATACGTTCAAATCGCGCCGCAAACTTTACTTGCGCGATGCAGGATTTGTGTGACGTCATGTCTTTAGTTCGTAAGTGGCGGCGCTGGTGCCGCTACATACATAATTTTGAACACAATGTTTTTACATGTAACTAATAGTTTTGCTATAAAAAAATAATTAACTACACGATATTTTTTCGCAACTTTTGAAAACTCCTCCAAAACGACTTGGATGTTTAAAAATATTTTTACACAGAAAAATTGATGGCTGGTATTTCTTCATAACTAACATAGCATATGTAAATCAAATAATATTTTGCAAACAAAAGTGTTCAAAAGGAGGTTCAATTTTGATGTTTTGGCATCGAGCGGGCGCACGGCCAGTACTGCGTTAGCATTGGGTGTATATATCGCCTTAAAGGTCCCGTGTCCTGTCGTTACGGCTGTGACTGCACGCAACTGTGGCTTAGTTAGTCGTAGGGCCTTTTTCGTGAAACGGCCCTCGATGAAGGGCAGTGTCTCCTTGGCCTGTCTATATCCCCGACCGGTTGTAGCAGCGCTGCTTGCGTGCCGCTTACGTCCAGCTGTGGACGTCTTTGGCAAGAATAATAAAGATGACAATACCAATAAAACTTATTTTTTTCTTTCCAGAGTATCCGCTCCTTCGGTCTCCCAGAACACCTGATCCTGGACTCGGGAAAATTCCAGAAGTTAGACGAGATGCTCCCGCGCCTGAAGTTGGACGGCCACCGCGTGCTCATCTTCAGCCAGTTCACCATGATGCTGGACATCCTGGAGCCCTACCTCACCATCCGCCGCTACCAGTACCTGAGGCTCGATGGCAGCACCAATGTTACCGATCGGTAAGCCTATCAATAGTGATTCTTTACCCTGAACCTTTGGACAGCTTTGACAGGCACGTATGCCTGACTCTAAGTGGTTGTACGTAAGTACATGCCTTGAACTGTTAAGTGTTAAATATTGAGGCAGGAGTCTCCAGAGTTCACAAATGTGGTTAATTCCAGTAATTTTTAATCAGTCAAAATAGTGAATACATAAATTCACGCCTATTTCTCATGGGTATAGGCAGGAACTACAGATCGTCACCTGCTATGATCCTTACACATAGTCCTCGCCAAACTTCTGGGCCGCCCTGAAGTTGGTTTACCGTATGCGCGAGGCACGAAACGGTGCTGTTTTTGTATGAGATTTTCTATTGCGCAGCCATTGTAGCCAACTTCAGGGCGGCCATTAAGTTTGGCGAGAACTATACTCCTTTTATTTCTTCACACATCTAGTGCATGCGTAGTATGCATGCGGTTATGACTATTGTTAATGTCATCCTTTTAAAGTTGTTACAAGGAATATGAACACTAACCATCAAATGATATTTTATGAAGATCTAAGATTATCTTTTCAAGTCTAATATTTCTGATTGGTTTTTTGATCAACCAATCAGATTAAACATGTTTTTGATTCCAGATTTGCTGATCAAAGACATGATCGGGCTTGAAATCCCACCTATGAGTCATTGTTGCATGATTTTAATTTTATTTTCCTCTAAAATAACCAATAATTGTTATGTTCCAGACAAGACCTAATAGACCAGTACAACAACTCGGATATCTTCATATTCCTGCTATCGACAAAGGCAGGTGGTCTCGGTATCAACCTCACAGCCGCCGACACCGTCATCATACATGATATCGACTTCAATCCCTACAACGACAAACAGGCTGAAGACAGGTGAGACATATAACACCACGCCTTTGTTCCTTGAGAGAGGAGACAGAAGTGATATAGGCTGACCTACATTTAGCTGGAATCCTGTAGATTTACATTGATACAGTAGCTGAATCCAGCGTCACTGGAATCTAGCACTGGTTTGACGGAAACGATGTTTACATTGATGCAGTACCAATCCAGCGCTGGAATCCAATGACACTGGATCCAGCTACCATGCCAAAGTAATTCAGCCTTTAATGTCTTCTCCATAAAATCTAGAGCTTGTAACCTGTATTCTATCCTTAAGGTTACACTAGTCAACGGCACGAACTATTTTGTGCGCGGGGTTAAAATGCATTTTATATCAACCGACAACACGTGCGGAAGAGATAGATGCTGTGATGAGCAGTAGAAAGCTAGTTCGTGTACGAATACACACTTTTGCAAATTTGTAGCGAAATTGATAATGATTTAGGACGAAACCGAGCGTGCGAAATTTTATAAACACACCTATGGGAGTCTGGATATCATAAAAAAACGACTAAACGTATCTGCTCAAAATAAAATTATTTGCATTGTTGAACTACTAATCTATCCCCGTATGGTGGCCGTTTTGCAATTTTCCGTCTTCTTGTGGTATTTATTCGCGCTCAAAAATGCGTTAAAATTAGTGTCGAAATGTGGAACTTTCGACGCTCATAACTTTTAAATATTCTTAATTCTTAATTTTTTTTTTTGAACGTACATCGTCAAACAGTGGAATAATCCTTAGACTACGTTTGTATGGAAGAATTTTCGACTAGTGTACCCTTAAAGTCAAAAGTATATTTTAAATTCCTATGTCTATGGACGCGAACCTTTTTCCACAAACAGTGCTTAAATCTAGATGTCTGAAGGATGCTGCTGACAATTTACGAATAGGAAAATTCCTTGCTCTATTCTTGATCGAAATACACGTTAAATCAAATCTTTTTGTGTCGATTCGGCACTCAACCAATCATCGATCATCCAAAAGACTGAATGTGGATTTAAAACACTTCTCTCCGGTCAGCTTCAGTGGAAAAATTACTACTATTGCTTTAATTATTAAAACCATTTTTAAATGTACTCAATTCCTTTACAGATGTCATAGAATGGGGCAGACGCGGCCAGTGACAATATACCGGTTACTAAGCATAGGCACCATTGAGGAGGGAATCTATCAAGTTGCGCAGGAGAAGCTCAACCTAGAGAAACATGTCACTGGAGTTGATGGTATGTATCTCACCTGAATAAATTACTTAGAATATCAAGGCTAGACGTAGGGCAGTGCTGTTTTCTCTGGCAAACAAGTATCAATCTTGACTTGGTTGAAATAAAGTTGAAATTAAATAAACTGCCATTCATTGTGCACAAGCGATGTGCCTCCATCATTCGCAGGGTACCCGCCAGCCCCGTCAGCATTTTGAAAATTTTAGCAGACAGGTGGCACAGACCAATAACAAAAAAAAAAAGTGTTTTCATTATCACATTACATTTACAACCATTCTTATGCAGGGGTCTCCTTTTAAGTATATCAAATAGCTGTGCTAGGAAGTCTGCTCTTCATAACTTAGAAATTGTAAATGAACAAGGCAAACGAGGGTAACAAACGAGAAAGAAAAAATAACTTAAAATAAATTTAAAATAATACAAAACTATATTGTGTGGGTGTGTGTGATGTGTGTGTCTGTGTGTGATGTCCAACCATATTGAAGTGTTTGCAAGAGTATTTCTATGTCGTAGTAAGTATTGCTTTTTAGGACTAAGACATTGTATAAGCCTGCACTTCGTGAGGTCTACAGTGGTGTTAGAATAACTTCTGTTTCTAAAGACCGATTCCAGCTATAATTATTATAGTCCCCGGCATGTAACTTGGCAAGATTTTGGCGTAGTGGAGGTAAGTTCGCGCATATTGTGCGAACTTACCTGCAACCAACCAACCATCGCACAGAGCGAACGGAACGTGGACGCGACACGATTGGTCAGTCGATCCTTGTATCAACTGACCAACCAATCCCGCGCTCGGAACTGTCCTAAACATTCCCCGCGTCCCGCGCGAGTAACCAAAGAGACCTAAAAAACGACTTGTGCGCATCTAACAACTCTTGCCGACAACTATACCGGAAAGCAGTCTCAATATGTGTAATTAATTAATTCTAACATGAAACTACGTTGTTTCTTACAGAAAACGACAAGACAGAACAAAAGAACGTTGTGCGGTTATTATCAGCTGCCCTCGGGCTCACGTCGCCGGGCAAATGATCACTGACCAACGACTACAGTGTCGCGGACCAGACAGTGACCAATCATGGCAAACAATAGTGATCCACCAACATTGGCGGCCAATGTTCCTGGAATATGTGCAAGTGTGTGCTGTGAATATGTCCTGTAGTGTAAATTGTGAAACAAAACAATTGGTGAATTTATAAGTGAATATATCAAGCTTTTGTAGGTTTAATTTATATTGGATATTATGTGACCTCAAACATTTCACTTTCGACTGAATACTCAAATGCTACTTAATGGTAAGACACTGTAAGGTGCTTTCTTCACAGGGTCAGTATGTTTTTGATGTTGTTGATTTACCAAATCTGTACATGCATATACTCGTGTATGCGCTTGGTATAGATTCTTTACGGAGCGCATACATCTATACATATTCAGTACAGAAACGAAAATGCACGGACCCGGTGAGGTAGGTGGTGTAGTCTTAATGGTGGTCTAGTCTTTGTCACTACAAAGAAAGCATGAGACTAGACCACCATTAAGATTAACAATTTCAAAATGAATTTCTGTTGAAATTCTTTTGAAATTGTCTTAAAGTTGAGAAGCATTTAGGTATTTGGAGTCATTCAAAAATACCAGTGTGATTTTGTCATTGTATTGCCACCTACTGCCTTAGAAACATGTCAATAGACTTCTATGTATAAAAAAATGTAACTATAGACGCTAGCTGTAGATTCAGCTCGAAATGACTCTATGCTCGTGGTATTTGAAGGTGGACCAAAGAGGCTCGTTTACATTTTCGCGATATCATCCGATATGGGTAGTGGAAATGCTAACTGAAAGTTCGTCTTACGGATACTTTAGTTCTGCGTACCGGAAGAATCAGATTAGGAAGGTTCTCCCGCTAGGTTAACTCACGCCCTGGTGGCGGCCGCGGGCAGTCGCTGGATGCGAGAAGCACAGTACTGGGGTCGAACTATAACGTGTTAAACGTGTCAACACCAGCATGATTCCGCTGTGAAAAAGGGATAGTGGTCTTTGTCCTGTATTTCCGTCTCTCTCTCACAGTGCAACTATGCTAGTTTTGACTCGTCAGAGTAAGGCCTCTGGTTGGACGCGCGCTGGACGTTCTACGAGTATGACGATAATAAACAGCAAATATCGCCTAAAACCAAGTTTGTCTTATTTTGAATGCTCGTATTTTGCAAATTCTCTAATGAACGGTCCGTTGCCTCAAAAATCGTCCTTATCCGCCATCGGGGCTTCCTGAGTGTAGGGTCATAAATTATTAACTTATAATTGCATACTTTAAAAATATATTATTGATCATATTATTATTATTATTGATGAATAGATGGACTATAGCATATTAATTGGTGCATTATTGCATATTTTTCCTCTCTGTGCAATGACCATAGTTGTATGAGGCTAAAATGTGGGCATCAAATGGAATTAATAAGTTTAAAAAAAAATTGAACTCCAGAATTTTGGTTGTCTCTCTTTAAAAGAGGTGGTTACTGCGTCTATGTGATCGCGTTACCAACTCTCACGCAAGACTGGCAATCACCGGATTTTCTTTTCGGTGCGCACACTTTAGTATATTTTATTACCTGATTAATTTATGTATGTAATACAAGATGAATGTTACAGAAGGGATGATCATTAGGGATGTTACAGAAGTGATGATATCGGAACCGAAGTCGGAATCGGAAGTTTCAATTTGGTATATCAAAATCGGAATCGGAGATAGAGGCTGAAGTAAGATTTGTTACGAGAAAGCAGGTTAATAAAATAAAATAATACATACATTGTTAATGTATGTATTATTTTGTCAGCCTTTGCAATTCAGCTCAATAACAGTACACCTAATTAGCATTGAAAAAAAAAACAAACAAGTCTTCTAAAATGCATAATTCTAAAGTTTGTACGCATTCTCTGCGGCCAGGTGCCGCCGCTCTTCCCCTGCGCTTCGACCTCCGATTTCAAAGATTCGGAACCGATATCGAAGGTTTAAAAACAATCGGAAGTTCCGGCTTTTCGGAATCGGAATCGAACCTCCGTAACATCCCTAATTTACATCTATAAAAATAATTATTTATTTAAAAGTAACACAAAAATACCTCCTGAGATTGTATCATGAATACGTTTGTGCTGGGCATGTACGTAAAATATCATAACTTTGGCAATGAACGAAACGCACTAGATCTTCACTTTGTATACTTGTATTTATGTGAAACAGTGAAATAAACAGTATGTGTACTATAAAGTTAAACGTATTATTTATTCGTATGATATCGCATACCGTGTATATTGCAGTATTTAAACCTATAAGCCTCAGGTTGTTTATATTGGAATGCTGACAAAATGGTTGACCAAGTGAGTCCTTGTGAGACCTTCAGTATGAGATATGACCCAGCACTGAAAAGTCATCTAACAAATCAGCTCACATTCTAACCAGTTCAGATAGAACTCTCTAAAAACAGACAAGCAAGCAATCTTAAAATAATTATGTAGGAAAATACAACAGTACAGAAATCTCACCATAATAACTTTGGTGAAGTGAGAGAAACTTCGAAATCACTTCACATAAGTCATCATGGTAAGATGTCTACAGAATGGGGGCTACCGCGTTTGAATTCTCCGCTAGAGGCGCCAGTGTGGCGTGAGGTCATCTATATGTCAAATTTCATAGTTTTTTGGGTTTTAACGCGAGTTTATTTACTTTTGTTTTATTGTTGTGAATATTTGCCAAAGATAGGTACGGGATTTACTAACCAATGAATTAATAGAGTTTTAATTTTAGAAAATGTTATTCTCCTTTTTTTCGAATAAAAGGGACTGCGCAAAACTGATTTTACTTCTACGGCATTAGAAATGATTTTAATTGAAACTTTGCTTCCGTGCACGTAATAACAAAGTTTAACAGCTTTATTTAAGGACCTAAGTCGCCAGTGCCGCCAACTGGTGAGCACAAAATCGGTAGCCCCTTTTGACTACCAGCAGCACAAGTTAATCCAATTTTCACTATGAAAATAAAATGTTTTATTCAATATCATCCGAATAGGCTTAACAAATAACAAAAGGAATCAAGACTGTTGAGATTTTGAAACCGATTGGCTTAGTGTGAGTTTTTACCCACGCTCATCGCGTTAACGTAATCGTCAATTTGTATTGAAACTGGATAAGCGCCGTCTGATGATAGTAAGGAGAAACCTCTTTTTTTGTATACAAATTGACATAAGAAATCGTTTACGTTGTCATGATCGAGTGCGTTAAAAAACTCAAAATAAGCACACTGATTATATTCTCCTATAGCTGGTCAAGCATCCTATGAAATATTGTTTATGAACTAGGTCAAACCGCGTTAGGCCATTCGTAAAGTAGACCAGTGTACGGACCCGCCTATCCAAGACGTCAAGTTCCGTTTGAGTCCATTTGAGTATGCCGAAAGAGTACATCAATACCGGCATGACCCAACCGTTGAAGGCGCGCACCTTGTTTCCGCCCGAAAGAAGGCTTTTGAATACCTTCCTCAGGCGGCCAAAGAAGCGTTCCTTCAACGATTGCTTCATATCAGTAGTGCTGATACCTAACGCTTCCGACATTCCCAAATACTTATAGGTTTCGTTTAGAGTGAGGGATCTCAGGTTTATGGAATCCAAATAGTTGAATTCCTACGGATTCCAAAATCTCCCCTCGCTTTACCTGCATGACCGCACATTTGTCCACACCAAACTCCATCCTGATGGCACTACTAAAAGTTTCAGTTACCTTCAGTAGCTCCATCAGCTGATGGAGCTGAAGATTGCTGGGGGCAAAGAGCTTCAGGTCATCCATGTAAAGGAGGTGAGATATAATGAGGCTATCGAAATCAGGTTTTTACAGTTTCCAATGTCAGTATATCAATATAATCGACAAAGGGCTGTTTTTTTATAGTCTGATAACTTAAATTTGAAGAATATAGAGGTTTGACATATTTTCCAAACAAAAAGTGTCAAACCCACATTTTTATTTGACAGATAAAATTTATCTGACTATTGAGAAAAAAACTGCTCTCAATAATAATCGAAGTGCCCACAGACTAGCATAGAAAACATAATTAACTGAATACCATGTAACTTGCAGCTTTCAAATACTGAGTTATGAGCTAAAGACTAGAATAAAACAGTGTAATTAAAACATAACTTATAAAGCTGGTTTTAGTGTCTGTGCATCATTTGTTTTTGGTAGAAGAAAATAATATAATACCAGCTTATTACTGCCCACTGCAGGGCCAATATAAATGATTACGATGGTGTATTTTTATTAAAATTTAATTGATTTTTACAGTTATTTAGCGAATGAAATAATAATCTTTTCAAGATTATACCAAAATACAAGCATTTTTGGTACTTAAAGATAGTATGTATCTTTCAACATCCATTTATTTTACGACTTTAATAATGCATTATTTTTATTTTTTAATGCTTCATAGAAATATTATTTTTTACAATATTATTTCTGAATTTGTCACGAACATGAATGATACACAAACATAGGAACCAAACAAAAAATTGTAAAAAAAAGTATACGCGAATAAATGTACCTATTAGATTACTAAATAAATTGATTAATGTTATATTTCGTTTTTATTAAGAACTTTGTAAAATAAAAAGTAATAAAATATGTTATTTGGTAAGATTAGCACTTAAAATTTCAACGAACTTAAAGTGTGACAACTTTTGTACTTCTTTAATTGTTTAGACACTGTAATATTGCATAGGCTAAGGCTTCGTTCAGATGACTAACTTTAGACACGTTATGATAACAGAAGAACAATTCTCGTAGGTACCTAAAAACAAGCTTTCATGTTAACAAGCAAAAAGTTTAGAAACTAACCTGACTACGGTTTTTTAGCCTATATTACCACCCGTGCCATAATAACGTATCAATGAACACCTTATTCATCAAAATCGGATGAATAGTTTTGGCCCTACGGAGGAACATACGTAAATACAAACATACATATATATAGACTGCTAAAATCATAACCCTTCCTTTTGGCTTCGCCTTAGTCGGGTAAAATAGTATTTTTTTAAGCTTTTTTGTTTAATAATTGGATTGTCTGCAAAACTGTCGAGAAATAAACATGTGAGCAGAAGGAGATCAACCACTTGGAGCTTTGGTACCGATGTTAAGTTCTTTGTACAGCAACAAAACTTATGTCTATATAAACCTTAATGTACAAGAATACTCACAGAATTAACTTGATTCAAATATTGATATGAAACGAGTCTGTTCTGTAATGAATATCAAGACAAAATGTATTTCGTTACTTATTAGGAGCAACTTAACATAATTTTAAGTCAACTATGTTTTGGGGCAACCTACAGTTGCTATTGTCGACAGTGATGAATTTCTCTTTTAATTGCTTAATTAATCTAAGTATTTACAACGCGGTACCAGTTGGGTTGATCCCCTTTCAGCTCAATTGGACAATGGGAAGTGGCTCAAATTTATCTTGCAAGATTCGATTACAGACAGCTTGTAAGAAACGATCATATTCGAGTCAAAATCTCATTTCAGCGTCAGTCGATGTATTGACCGAAACATCTCATATGTATGGCAATTATAGGTGTTTTTGACTGATTAGAATGCGAACGTATCTTCTACGGGAATTGACTTTATGGTCAGTGAGCAACCTTGAAGTATAAGTGAAGCCACACAAACTGCAATCATTCAAGATGTGCAAGAAAAACCTAGGTTTATAACTAAGTCTGAATACACTCTGTATATCCCTTAAGTTAGTAGACCAGCTTTTGCCTATTACAGGTTTTATTTGTTCAAATTATAAATAGTGCACAAAAAAATGTTTTTTTTTGTTTAGTTTTTAAAATCCAGTAATTTGTTGTTTTATGTTCAGTTTGAGGTTAGTCTGACTGGCTTATCCTTGTGTTGCATCCACTATTATAGAGCGAATGCTATGAAGTAAAATAATGTACTTGTCACAATATTCTTCTCGCAATGATTTTGATAATTTTGTTTTTATATTTTTTGGTAATTAAATTCAGCAGGTCTGACCAACAGCCAATACTTGAGTTTCCTAAGGCCAAAGTATATTTGTACTCATTTGGTTTTAAACTAATCAGTTGAATAGTGTTTATTTTTTTATCACAGCATTATGTATTGCACCATTTAAAATTCAGTCTTATTGCCTTCGAAATAAGTCTCAATTTTTAAAATACCATGTAAGAGTGACAAAAAAGTTAAACATTATTCAGAACTGCGATCTTATGAGTTAGTTTTGTATTAATTAGTTATTTATTTAGTTTTTTAGATCAATTTTTCGGGTTAAGTAGTAAGTTTTTAGTTTAATTTTAGTGTAGCACATTCCTTAGTAAATATATTAGTTGACTTTATTTTCTTTTTTTATTTCATTCTCTTTTGCATGTGTAAATACTTCCTATTTCCTTTGCATCCTTCTATACAATAAAAGCAATATTGTAATCTCTGATTGTTTTGCGAGGAATATGGCTCGCCCAATAGTACATGGGACAACTGTTTACCCGAGTGCGTGATATCAAAGACAGGGTTAGTTTTTTGGGCATACTCTTGCTAACTAGTTATAAATACCCTTTTAATAAAAAACTGTAAATATATTTAGCTGTTTTCAAACATTTTTTACGAACCTATTGATATAATTTATTTAGAACTTCGTCAACTTTATCTATGCCGTAATTTTATCTATACTAATATTATAAAGAGGAAAGTTTTTTTTGTTTGTTTGTTTGTTTGTACCGAATAGGCTCCGAAACTACTGGACCGATTTAAAAAATTCTTTCACCAATAGAAAGCTACATTATTCCTGAGTGACTTAGGCTATTTTTTAATCCCGAAAACGGGTCCTGTGGGGTGGTCTACGGGAGCGAAGCCGCGGGGAACACCTAGTTTTTAATATTATTCACTGTTACTTCACACGAGCTGTAGTCCTTTCTATATTTAGTGAAGTTTAGTTATTAAGTCCGGTTAGACTATTTTAGTAACAGGCGGTAAAAATGCCGTTTTCATTAGCACTAAAAAGCCTTATTTATAAAAATAATAATAAGCGTGATGATTAGTTTTTTAAATAGTGATTATTAGATTCTTGATTCAAATTTTCTATGGATAGTTTGAATTTAGAACCCGCTAATCATTATAGCTATAGGCTTAATTAGACCCAACATTGCAACAAAAGCATGCTTTTTGTATGTTTGACATTTCACAAGGACTGTCTAGTTTATTTCACTAGTAGTTTTTACATTTTAATTGGTCCAGCTTGACATGTATATTTATGTTACTGCAAAAGCCCGAACTACGGAAAAACCTTAGATTTACCTAGTCTTACTGGTAAAAGTCCAAAATGATATATAATATTTCTCAAAATCATACAGTTTGGTACATCTGTAGTGTAAAATATGTAATGTAATATTAATTTATTATTAGTTGCTCATCCAATTGATTTGACTTAACAGAAATTCCAAACAGTATTTCATAAGGAATAATTTCAAAAGTTCAGGTTACAAACTAAATCCAGCAATTTTTGGGACTTTATTAAAAACAGAATCTTTATTTTTTTGTCTGACTTTTTTGGACCATACTACTAATAAGTTGATTATTTGTCTTTCTAGCGCATACTCTATGTTATGGTATCCACATGTACATCCGAACTAAAAATAACGTTTGTTAATCTTTTAGTTCAACCTTCCCACTGTGTTTCTACTCAATTGAAGATATTCCAAAGTTTCTCGCAAGCAATTAAACGGAAGTCGTTAATTTGCGATTATTTGGTTCCGGAAACTGTATGTGTCTTAGGAATTATCTGAATTGTCTGAACTTAAATTTTACTACTTAAAAATTGCTTCAATGTTCTTCAGTCAGTAAAAATGTACATGATTCTGAGTAGATTGTGTAGATTTAATTGTAATTGATCAGATTCTAATGGGATGAGCAACTCTGTAAGGTTGCTGATATATCCCGTATATATATTTTCTTATGGTAAATGAGATAACACATGTTGAGTGAGAAACTGGCGTTTTATTTTAGCAGCTAAGCATCGTC
Source organism: Orthosia incerta (assembly GCA_948252205.1). Lineage (NCBI taxonomy): Eukaryota > Metazoa > Arthropoda > Insecta > Lepidoptera > Noctuidae > Orthosia > Orthosia incerta. Next base: position 3,897,435 of record OX411750.1, on the reverse strand, counting down.
TAAAAAGAGTTTCTATTTCTACATACATGAGCATAGTAGTGAGGTCCCTCTTGCCACAGTAAAAATATACAAACAGTATGGCAACTACCTACAAACGCTCGAAACGGCACACTCACACAAACATACAGACCCTTACGCAGCGGTCGCAGGAGCACCGCGACGCGACGAGTGGTCAGTGGTCACGTATGTTTATGTGAGTGTGCCGTTTCGAGCGTTTGTAGGTACTTTCCATACTGTTTGTAGTGTGCATTACCCCAACAGGAAAGTGGCTCCTGGAGTGATATGAGTGGAACGTATAATTAGAGCGTAATCTGCTGTGAATGTGCGCTACATAAAAAACATGTGCGTGTCGTCGTTTTTGAGAAAAACGGAAAAAACGTTTCCTGCTAGGGTAACGTTGTTCCAGCAGGAAAATTCTAAACGAATGATCGGAGTGAGAAATATTGTGCATGGGCAGAGAGCTTATAGTTGTGCAAGAATGTGCGCTGAAAATATAATAAGTGCGTAATCTGGTTTTCGAGATATTGCATTTCCTGCTGGGGTAACGTTTTGCAGAATCGTGTATCTCTGAAACTATTGTATGTGCGCCTGTAGAATAAACATACACGAGTAGCTCTTGATTTGTGCGTATTTGTGCCGGAGTTAGATTTAAGAAAATATTTATAGTTTTAAAGAAATCGCACTTTTATGAAAACCCGAAAAAAAATCACAGCGCCTAAATGAGAAAACTTATAAGCTCGCTGAAAACTGTAATCAGTCCATCTTGACGCTTGTATTAACCATAAAAAGTTTCAAAAGTATACATGCTTGCGTTATCGAATAATATTGCTAAAAGTCAAAACGACGGTGTCATAACTTTGACGGCAAAATACGAGAAACTGGCTCAACCCAAGATGGTAGGTGAAAAGCACAAATAAGAGAGTTTAGTCAAAAATATATAGTGAAAATATTCAGCTTGGAATGTTTCGCATTAACTAGATTTAAACACAAAACTAAACATGTAAACAACGGCTGGTTATCCGACCAAATTCGAATGACTACAAAAAAGCGACGGATTCATACATAACGATGACCTTCTTAATTGGACGTATTAAAACTAAGCTGTTGTCCGTACAGTCGCGTTCAAACGTTTGGTGATTTGACCTAATTTTGGGGGCTATTTAAAAAATACATTAAATGCACCTTGTGACCATAACAAATGAAAGAGCTTGTTGATGTAGAAATTATTATTTTTCTTCCCTAAATTATGTTTCTTAAAGTAATAATGGCATCAAATTACAAACCTATTAATCTCAAATTAATTATCTCAAACAGGATTCCGTATTTCCGATTTCCTTTAGGGTTCCGTACTCAAAGGGTAAAAACGGGACCCTATTACTAATACTCCGCGATCCGTCTGTCTGTCTGTCACCAGGCTGTATCTCATGAACCGTGATAGTTAGACAGTTGAAATTTTCACAGATGATGTATTTCTGTTGCCACTATAACAACAAATACTAAAAACAGAATAAAAATAGTATATTATGCAACTAGTGAATAAGGGACGGTTTTAAAGCGAGGGCCATAGATGAATCACGAACAAGTAAAGGATTCTATCAACTGAATCACTCCCTGCGGTCGTGATTCAGTCTTAGAATCCTGAGTGACGCGAGTGACTCATGGCCCTCGATATAAATCCGTGTTATTCAAGAGTTGCATAATTTTATACCATGACTACGAGAAAAAGAAAGATTTAAGCGAAAATCGCAATGAGTAATAATAAATAAATTTTTTATTACCTTCAAAATTTACAAAAAAACTCAGGGTTTCACATTTTTTGTAAATTGAAGCTGAGCTAGGTAACAGCATCTGTTTTTCAGGGGCTAGTGACTACCTCCGTTACGTTACATAATTATAACTAATTAAACACCAATAAAATTAATATTAGAATTACAATCCAAATAAGTATTCACTAAACATCCCAGACTAAAATCAAAATCATGAAAATCATTATTGAAATCCTAAATATTAATCAAATTAAATATCGTTTTTTGCGATAATGGTACGGAACCCTTCGTGCGCGAGTGCGACTCGCACTTGGTTTTTATTAAAAACAACCACCATCAAATTTTTGGTCTTTAAATTACTTTTTTTTACTAATATTATAAAGGCAAATTAAAATGTCTGGATGTGTCCACAAAATTCTGAATGTATTTTAATGAAAGTTGGAATAAAGTGTTCTTACGTCATCAAGTGCTTGGCACTTGATTACGGAAACAGCTAGTAGAATGTAATCCAATAATAAGTTAATTATTTTAATACTTTTCTACCTCAGCGTACTCAGGCACAACACGTTTCAACCGATTCGTGAGTAAAGTTAAGAAGGTCATCGTTATGTATGAATCCGTCGCTTTTTTGTAGTCATTCGAATTTGGTCGGATAACCAGCCGTTGTTTACATATTTAGTTTTGTGTTTAAATCTACTTAATGCGAAACATTCCAAGCTGAATATTTTCACTATATATTTTTGACTAAACTCTCTTATTTGTGCTTTACACCTACCATCTTGGGTTGAGCCGGTTTCTCGTATTTTGCCGTCAAAGTTAAGACACCGTCGTTTTGACTTTTAGCAATATTATTCGATAACGCAAGCATGTATACTTTTGAAACTTTTTATGGTTAATACAAGCGTCAAGATGGACTGATTACAGTTTTCAGCGAGCTTATAAGTTTTCTCATTTAGGCGCTGTGATTTTTTTTCGGGTTTTCAAAAAAGTGCGATTTCTTTAAAACTATAAATATTTTCTTAAATCTAACTCCGGCACAAATACGCACAAATCAAGAGCTACTCGTGTATGTTTATTCTACAGGCGCACATACAATAGTTTCAGAGATACACGATTCTGCAAAACGTTACCCCAGCAGGAAATGCAATATCTCGAAAACCAGATTACGCACTTATTATATTTTCAGCGCACATTCTTGCACAACTATAAGCTCTCTGCCCATGCACAATATTTCTCACTCCGATCATTCGTTTAGAATTTTCCTGCTGGAACAACGTTACCCTAGCAGGAAAAGTCTTTTCCGTTTTTCTCAAAAACGACGACACGCACATGTTTTTTATGTAGCGCACATTCACAGCAGATTACGCTCTAATTATACGTTCCACTCATATCACTCCAGGAGCCACTTTCCTGTTGGGGTAATGCACACCTGTTTGTATATTTTTACTGTGCTCTTGCGGTTTTGTAAGTATACTGTACGAAATCGTGAAGATCTGAGTGTGGCTAGTACAGGTACCGGCACGATTTTAGAGCGCTCGGCGAAATTGGTGGGGTGATTTGCGCATGTGTATATTCATGCATAACATTACTAAGTTTGATTTAAACTAATTATATGTTTGTAGGTAGTTAAAATTTTGTAAATAATGGATATTTAAATAGCTAATTTTAACATTACTAGTGTGTTTTGGGCACATTAGCCTATCATCATATTAATAAATACTTAATATTTACTGACGGATATAAATATGTCACTAAATTAAATAGAAAAAGAAAGAAAAACAGTTTTAAGTAAGTTTTTTGTGCTTCCTCGATAACTCTTTTTTTGGGCATCTTTCATCGGCAACGAAACGAACGAAATTATTAAACACTGTGGAACGGAACTTTTTATTGAACACAACTATGCACGACTGTACGTAGGGGATACAAGACGTGTAAGCGCGGCGAGACGGGAGAAAGCTGAGGCGCCTGCCGCTTCACCGTTGCACCTCACTCCCCCCGCCAATCAGACCCAAAAATCGACTTCTGCTGCACATTTAAGGTCAGCGCTCTTGCTCTTAATCTCGACTCTGCAGGAAAAGACACAACCCACATAATTGTTCCCATAAATGAAATCAATGGAACAATTATTACAAAAGCTACCTTTTCCGCTCCGCTCTCTGTGTGTCGCCCGCTTTATGTTGGTAGGTATATATTATTTTGCCAATAATTTATGCCTTATACCTTACCATTTTATTGGAACACGAAAAATAGGAAGGTATTTAACCGCTACAAAATAGAATTCGTAGCTTTTTGTCCCATTCTTAGAAGAAAGTTTCAAAACGTATTATGCAACTAAAATAATGTAATCTCCACCCACATCTTACATCTTTAAAAGCCGCGCCGATCGCGACTCTTTCAGCGCGTTCAGCGGACGAGCCTTTCACTTCAACATCGTCGCCGTCTGTAACTTAGATTATTAAATAATCTAAGGTCGGTAAAATATGGGTAGTTAGTTGCGACCTTATCTGGGATCCTGTCTAAAGGGTTTGTTTCTAAACATGGATTCTTTGATGGAAGGTGTAGAATTATTCAGGAACCCTGTTTCAAAAGCTCACCCTGAAATTAGTTACTACCTACATCTACCTATCGTTCACGCACCAATATTATGTCGTAGGACTAACACAGGCTAAAATAAATCCAGATTTATTTTGTATATATTGTAAGGTTGTGCTGTTGCAGAATAAATCTTTACACGATATTTATATTATGTACCGGAAAATACAAAGCAGTTACCAACAGCCGATGTGGAGCAGCCAAACATCAAACATCGATTCAGTATTTCAATGCTTGAATAGTTCGCGAATCGTGCGCAGCGCGTATTCCAACAGCACACGCTCGCGATTTCGGTCCACATTCTTGCTTGGTAAAATAACAACACAGATGCGAACGAGTACCAATGTATTGTAGAGTGTGTCGGATGGTGCAGTAGTGTAGTGAGTGTGTTTTCAGTGTGAATACGTCGGTAATGATGGTCAAGAAGGGCTGTGACGTAGCGCGTGCGGCTGCGGTTCGCTGCTGACAAACGCGACACAGTGCGCGTTCTGTGTCGTGACACACACGCACACAGTGAGGTAACGCGAGCGCAGCCGCGGCGCGCCAGTCGGCACACCGCCCGGGCGGGCGCCACACACACGACCGGGATCTGCGCGAGCGACGAGCGGCGACGCGAACCAAAATAATATCAGTGAAATAAACACGTATCCGCCAAACGCTGAACGTGCGAGCGCAAGATTCTGGTGAGTACTTCCACATCCTACACCACAATACACAGTGACAACCCGAAACTAATTGATACACAGCCATTTCCTACGTCTCTATATTTAGTTGCGCCTTATTTTGGGACGCTGCATTGACGAGGGAGTTTCACGCTGCGCTTTTACGCGATTTCCGCCCGTCTGTATGTTTCCCGCGTGAAAATTAACCTTATGAACATGGTATACAACAATTGACCCGCGTTAACCCGTGCGTAAGGCTGGTGCTGTTCCTAAAATGAATAGTGACATCCGGCGACTGAAATTAATCGGATAATATGTGAAATGAAAGTGGTGGTTGCATGGTTCAGGAGCGGCTGAAGCGAAAACATCGCTTCAAGTCGGCTAATGAGTTAGAAGCATGATAAAAAATAGATTTTCTTGTCTGTGCTTGTGTTCTCAATATTCCGCAGACTGCGCTCTGGCCTACATACCAGCACACACCTACTAAAGATCAATGTCTCCTCGCTTGGAGGCGTCAATGAGTGGATCACTTTACCTACCTGTCTGACCTGGGTGTCTTTGTAGGTAAACAACAGTATTATGACATTGTATTCATTATAAGGTTTGTATCTAAGTCCGTTTTTCGGACGCTCTTGAACTCGACAAGCAAAGATAAATCTGCATAGGTACACATTCACGCATGACTAAGAGCGGAGGCGTCATTGAGTTTTGTCAGAAGGCAAAAAATAGGCATTGCCTAAGTAACTATTTATCTAACTTAGCACAATGCCTGATGAATCGAATATTTAACAAATACCTAACCTATTTGTTTTATGAAAATATCAGTAATCCAAAATAAAATGACTCAGCGATGTGAATTTTTATAATCGGAAAACTCTGAAGGTGAAGGAATTTTCACATGAACCTTTACCCATAACGCGCAGTCGTCCGTCACGCGATCATAACAAAAGCAATACCTACCTACAACAAACATAACGATAATATTTCTAGTAAACTAATGTAATAATTCAAATTCGTTGTTACAGTTAATTAACAGCTAAAATTCGGCTTTAGTGGTGCGCCAGCGCTCAAGAACCGACGTTAGGTAACAAAAAATATAGCGAATGGACTCAGACGATTGATTCAGGTCATTTACCTCTGAAACTGAGACCGGCCGACGGAGTTACAGTAATCGTTTGCTTTTATGCACTTATATTGCAGTTTTACATTATTGAGACTCGATAAGAGCAAGAATAATGTGAAAATAAAAGCAGCCTCTACAACAGAAAGTTGCCGGCAATGCTAATCTGAAATGAAAGATCGCGTAATTAGTAAATGTATCAAGAGAGACGGAAGACTGCCTAATTAATGCAGCTCTTAACGAAGGAAGCATGCTGACAGTTAAAGCAGTCTTATCGCAGTGAGCAAGCTATTCAACAAACTATTTTCTTTTCAAATATGCTTGGAAAGCCAACCGCAGTAATCACAATGAAAGTAAGGACAATGCAGATAAAAACGAATCGATTCTTGCCAAGACTGAAATATTATTATGCACAGAATAGGAAGTCGAAGATGACCTGTTTTGTAATTCGGTGATCTAATCTAATGCACTTCGTCCACGGTTGAGCTAGCTATAGCAATTTCCACGGTTGATTTAAAGCTAAATTACTGAACTCTGAAATTAAATATGAATCTATAATTTATATAGCATAGCTGCGATATTTTTTTTGGTTTGTAAATCATCCAAAGACTTCTATCGCTCTGGGAACGTGTCAGATTTTAACTGTCTAAAACCACACCGTGTTCCTCCAGTTGCTTGAGCCAGGGCCGCGGTAACTCTTAAAAATTTATCCGCGACCCATAGCTGCATGCTTGGCGGGCTAATCTGTCATATGCCACCTTGGGTTATGGATTGAAAGCTCACTTCACTATAGTTTTCAAGGTGTATTTTTACAGAATAGCACCGCTGCCGCTGTAAGTAGAGACTAGATCTTATTGGAGAAGAGCTTGCAAGAAACTCCATGGACACTCTTTAATTAAAATATAGCGAATCATAGTCACTGATACATTGTTCTAGGTCTAGGATATCATATTATTATATACAAAGTGAATGAAGTAGTGCAGTGTGAATGAAACTGAGTTATGGCAGGATGGGGATCGCCTACAGGGGCTACAGGCACCATAATAACCAGTTGCCCGCAGTTTAGCTACTTCCAGACTGTTCCAGTCATGACTAAACGCTACAGTATTCTTGAAAAGCGAAACCACAAGTTGTTCTTAGGAAACTTACTGTCTTCGACAACTTCTGTTGACAGATGTTTCATGTTGACTATGGCTAGGGGGAAAGTTATTTCCGACTGCCGAGAAATCACGGTTAATCTAATTAGGGTGTGGGTCCAAATACAGGATCCCGGAGACAAGTGCGACGCGACGACCATTTTTATTACAAATTGTTCTGCAAAAGTATCGTCGTGTTAAGTATATAATTTGCGTCCAACAGGGAGCCAAGGCCAACCCATCTACATTTTCACTATTGCTGGAAAACACGAAAATTATCGTCTAAATTCTGATCAGCATGCCGAACCTAATTTTGGTCTATTAATATGCTATTATTATTATTTTTTCTATTATTATGCTTATAATTCAATTAATATCTGTAGGGCACCACCTGTGTGCACAATTAAACGTACCTACCTATTTGTTCTGATTGGCGTTCATTAGGGCAAGGCAACACTGGGGACGGCAGGGTAGAGCATATCATTACCCAACGTAAATTCATACGTACACTGTTAAGAAATTACTGGGAAAAGATCAATAATACACAAAATGTTAGTTATACATCCAGATTTATTTTATCACATTCAAAGTGCATTGAACTTGTAGAACATAATGTAATTATTATCAACATATAAAGACCTCCTACCAATAAACTAGAAAAGGTTAACATATTTGTTTCTAAACTTAACGAAATACTTAACAAAACGTGTTTAAAAATAAGAAGATCATCATATGTGGTGATTTTAATATAAATAGGCTAAAAAGGGAAAAAAAATGGTAATAGAATTTGAACAACTACTGGCTAGCTATAATCTTAAACTAATGATTGATGAACCCACGCGTTTAAGTAGTAAAACATGTATTGACAACTTAATTTGTAATAAAAGCTCCACGTACGTAATATTAGAACTCGCACTGTCCGATCACACTGCTCAACTGCTGCAATACACAGTGAAAGAAAGTTGAAACATCACACATTTTTACAAATATAAACGAGACTATAGCTCGTCTAATACAGTTAAGTTCGTTAAATGTATCCAAAATCTCACCTTTTGGGATGTTTATAATGCTGAAACAGCGGATGATGCATTCAGCAAATTTCATGATTTATTTAATTTATTCTTTGACCTTTGTTTTCCTTTAATTAAAGTTAAAATCCCCATACACAAGCGACCAAAATGGATATCAAAAGGCATAAGAGTATGTTCTAATCGTAAACGACAATTACTACAAAAATATAGAAAATCACCAAATGTACGACATAAAGATTAGTACAAAGTATACAATAGAAGATTAAAAACAATAATTAAGTTAACTCAAAAATCTCTAAACGATTACTATATTAAAACATCAGTAAAGAAAGCTAAAGCTACATGGGAGGTTATTAATAATTATGAAACAAATGTTCACGAGATTAAGAAAATTTACAAAATAAATGTAAAAGATGTACCAATCACAGATCCAACTGCTATAGCTAACGAGTTCAACCATTTTTCAACGATTTCAATACGAAATAACCAATCTATTAACAATAATCAGTATAATAGTATTAAATATAATAATTTAAATTTACTCTTTATGAGCCCGTATACTCCTAAAAATATCTCCCAAATAATAAAATCCCATAGCACAGGATATGATGGAATTACTACTAAAATGCTTAAGGTAGTGGCAGCTTTAATAGCACCAGTACTCTCTCATATAATTAATAAATGTATCGAAGAAGGGGTCATTCCATCAAAATTAAAATTGACTATAGTCATTCAAATATTTAAAAAAGAGGATAGAGTAAATATGAATTGTTATAGACCTATATCGCTCATACCTGTCTTATCGAAAGTTTTTGAAAAAGTAATTTATAGCAATCTATATAATTATTTCGAAAAACACAACATTCTGTCGGCAGAACAAATGGGTTTCAGGAAAAATAAGTCTATTAACAATGCATTATAATACACTTTTTTGAAAATAGTACTAAAGGTATAGATGAAATGATAGAGAACAACAAACTGAAATATCTAGCATTTCGCATATCTTAAAGGTAGAAAAGAAACATTTGTCAACACCAATAAGAGTCTGTAAAGACGTACCACAAGGGAGCATTCTGGGTCCCTTGCTATTTATTGTATATATTAACGATCTCCCTAAATCAATCAAACCCCCATGGTTCTGTATGCTGATGATAGTACTGCTATATTTGTATCTGAAGACCCTAAGACACATGAACATGAAATAAACTGTACGCTATCATCTATTGTCAACTGGTTAAATCTAAATGGTCTCAAAATAAATTTAACTAAAACATATATAATGACATTTAAAATAGAAATTCAAAACATAGCACTTTAAATATAAATAACGAACAAATAAAAATACACAATATCAACACTACAAAATTTCTAGGACTATAGTCCTATGTGTATACACATAGACTCAGACATGACATGGAGGATATTGAACAAGTATGCACAAAACTAAGTCGTTATTCATATGCCATTTATATGCTTCGAAAAGTTGTAAATCAAAGTGCTCTTCTGTCCGCTTGTCATGCATATTATGTTGGTTAGATGTGGTATATATAATGTTCTGGGCAAATGCCGCTGAGAGAGAAACCATCTTTAAAGTTCAAAAGAAATGTATCCGAGCGATTTGTGCAATAAAGTCAACTGAAACATGTAAACTTTATTAATTTAAAAATATTGACTTTCCCATCATTGTACATCTATGAACTAGCATAGGACATAAGAACTTACCTAAATAAATATGAAACTTTAAAAAGTGCAAGACTTGCTAGTACACTCAGTGCAATAAGCCATATAACAGCTATGTTTGATAAGAGTGCATTTTGTATGGGCCCTAGAATATATAACAAATTACCTAAATACATAAAAGAATCTATTAATTTAAATTTATTTAAAAACCAATTAAAAAGTTTTTTTTTAATCTTATATAGGCTCGCGCTTGACCACCATTTTGTATTTAATTCAAAAAGCTTATTATTCTGTTAATGATTATTTAAATTAAAAACTAATGTAACAATTAAGTAGAGTAATTGTTTCGATAATATAATTATATGTATAATGTATAGATGATGCAATTGTTAATTAATATTGTAATATTTTATTCATTGTATTGTAATATTTTGCACACCTGCCATGGTACGAGGATATGGTCTAAAGAACTTATATAAAAATGTCACTCTGTAAACTACCCATATTGCGCAAATAAATGATTTGATTTGAAAGTATGCTCCTTCAGAAACGATACACTTACGCCAACGAATAATCTAATCATCAAAACATTTTTTAAACGCTTTTTCCGCAAACGAGATCAGGGGGGTGACCATAAGCTCTTAGAGTGGTATCAATTTGAGATCGAGTAAGTGACAGATGTATACAAGTCATATACATCTGTCCCTTCTTTGATCTCAAATTGATACCGCTCTAAGAGCTTATGGTCACCCCCCAGTTCTCTTCGCGAATTCTCCTTTGTCTTCTAACGAATGAAAACGGATGCCACGACGTGGTAATTTGAGTTTAGGAAAAAGAAACAAGTTGGCCGGAGCCATATCGGGTGAACAAGGTGGTTGCTCGATGGTATTTGTTGAGTTTTTGGTCAAAAATTCGTTCACTATGATGGCCTTGTGCAATTTTTTTTATGTTGCGCACATTCACAGCAGATTACGCTCTAATTAAACGTTCCATTAATATCGCCACTAGGAGCCACCTTCCTGCTGGGGTAACGTACACTGCGCTGGCCCTCGGAATGCTGCGGGATGTCTCGGTCGGTAGCTGCCGACATGTCACGGTATCTAATAGGCAACTGACATGATCAGTGTACGCTGGCCCATGGCATAATCCCCTGCTCTGCCGCGGTCGTTTCTAATGTGCACTGGCCTTAAAAGTGTCGAGCGACTTAGTGAAAAGGCATATTGTCCCTACTCTCCCTAAACATCTTGTATTTAACAGAACATTTTAGGTTCTAAATTATTCGTATTGACTTTAGTGAGAATGCAGGCATCCATCAAGGGTTTACGTTCGTACTTTCTCTTTGTATTGTTCCTAGCATTCTACGCTGGCACACCTTAAGAAAGTTCGCTAAACTTGTATGGTGTCTATGTCTATATTTGATAGATCATCTTAAAGTTTTACTTAATTATCTGCAACATTCACCATTTCCTGATTTCCCTTCTATGGTTCAAAAGCAACTTGAAAGAGTAAATTTGCAGGATGCATTGCTTATACGACAATTTTAATTCAGGGATACCATCTCAAATTCTCAATGTTTAGGCTGCCTGCAATCGAATTGCAGCAATGCGAAATCGACCAATCGAATTGCATAAAAACTCCGCTCCTCCGCTCCGTGCCATGTGTACAGGCAGCATTATCCAATTCAGAGTAATTAAGATCACAATCAACTTAGGTTCCTTTACTTTAGAAAAAGCAACTGAAAAGCTGTCAAAACCTAGTTAGAAGGACAATCATACCAAAATAAATCAGACAGTTAGCAAATCAGTAGTTACTACATACATATAGGGACCTCTTTCGTCTTTTAGATTCAGGCGAACTAGGTAGAACAATAATTGCCTAAGTATGCCCAAACAAATAAAAGAAAGAAAGAAAGAAAGAAAGAAAAAATATTTTTTATATATATTTTTTTTTTTTTTTTTTTAATTTTTAAATGGGAGTTAGGTAGAAAATTTTTCAAGTTAATTAGGCTTAAAAATGCAAGGTGAATGACCAAAGTAAAATCTGCATAGCATACAATATGCTAGTCAAACAAGGCGTTTGATAAGATAAGGATCTTCAGAACCTAGTTTCTCTTAGTATACTGTTTCAGACTAATGCTTTAAACTAAAACAGCAGCGTATTATATTATTATAATGTCGTTTGTAGTAAAAGTTGGCATAGTAAAACAGTGACAATAGTTTGTTTTAAACAATAGAGAAAAACATTCAAGCTGCTGATTTTGCACTTTTAATTATGAAGATATTTGAGTCAAATTAAACACTTTTTTAGAAAAACAAAACTTGTTCCCAAAATAAACGAAAACACTTATTTTATATTAGCAAGAGTTTACTTGAGAAGTTCTCAAAAACTAATTTCCTTAGTAGTTCCTCATCTAAGAGGCTGACACTCGGACTCACCCGGATCCTAGAAATAAATTATCAATATTTAACAAATTAAACGATGCAATTGGCTGTTGATAAATACTAATTCATTCAATCAATCACAACGCTATTTTTTTGTTGTTAAATAATGGTAACCTTCAAAAGGCATCCTGGACTTTTGGGGAGAAGACCAGGGAGTGTGGGATTATTACCTCACTAAAACCGTTGTGTTTAGATTCGTAAGAGAACTAGGGTTACCGACATAGCACGAAGAATTGCCAAACTTAAGTCGCAGTGGGCAGGGCACATTGCTCGCAGAACGGATGGCCGATGGGGCAGAAAGGTTCTGGAGTGGCGACCGCGAACCGGAAGACGTTGCGTTGGAAGGCCTCCCACCAAGTGGACCGATGACCTGGTGAAGGTTGCAGGGATCCGCTGGTTGCGGGACGCGGGACCGGTCAATGTGGCGACGCTTGGGAGAGGCCTATGTCCAGCAGTGGACGTCTTTCGGCTGATATGATGAAACCACTCCGGTGATTACCATCAGCATGTAGAAAAGGCTCCGTGACCTCTTAAAAGACCACCCCGGAGCCCGCTCTGAGCTATGCATGTTAGGGCACATCCCTGGGGAGACTGAAAGAGCGTCTCCACTGATCACAAAACCTAGCGCGCGTTTGATATTTATACCATTAATTTTGCGAAAATTAATGTTAGTACTTAATTTTAAAAAAAAATGCGATAGCTTTCGGTTCACCTACTGTGGTCTAGTGGTCAAAGAGAATTAACTACCGGAGTTAATTGATCAATCTTTGAGTGATAAAAATTAAATTAAAAATTAAAAAACCTCCGAAACAAAAACCTCTAAAAAGGAAAATTAAGCCTCGTAACTCGCGTCGTGGAACCGCTAAGTAAATAAAATAAACTGCTGTAAACGTTGGCGGTTCCCCGTCGCGAGTACGAGGCTTATTTTTTCGTTTTTGAGGTTTTTGTGTCGGGGGTTTTTCAAATTTTTTCTTTAATTTTTATTACTCAAAGATTGATCAAGTAACTTCGGTAGTTAATTCTTATTTAATTTAATCGAATGCAACAATATTCATTCGAAACCCTGCAGACCGTGCAAGGATATGAGACGATGAAACGTGAGCTGTTTGCGTAAATATACTATATCCTGCCGCCATGCTGTGAGTAACGGCCTTGAGGGTAGTCATGGTTGCGGTGGATCTGATTTACAGTTAGTTAATCGATATGTTACTATATCTGCAGGCATTAACACTAATATTGAACAATTTTCAATAGGTCCTTCATGAACTTTTGAAATCTATCTAAGTTTACTTTCCCGCGATTATTTGGCAGAAACCATAAATTCTGGATATGAGCGATTGCCGATAATACTTATTATAATGTAGTGACCAAACAAAGGAAGACGCAGTGATGGAAGGCCGCACTCTAGGTGGAGCGATGGCCCTGGTTAGGGCTACGCAAATCCGCTGGATGCGAGACGCACGGGACCGATCGAAGTGACGATACTTGGGGTTTGGGGGAGGCCTATGTCCAGCAGTGGACGTCTTTCGGCTGAAATGATGAACAAACAAATTAAAAAACGGAATAAAGATACATCGATCCATAGCTACTTCCACTTTCTTTATTAGGGTTCCGTACCCAAAGGGTACTTAAGGTTACTAAGACTCCGCGATCCGTCTGTCTGTCTGTCGTCTGTCACCAGGCTGTATCTCATGAACCGTGATAGCTAGATAGCTGAAATTTTCACAGATGATGTATTTCTGTTGCCGCTATAACAACAAATACTAAAAACAGAATAAAATTAATATTCAAGTGGGGCTCCCATACAACAAATGTGTTTTTTTTGCCGTTTTTTGCGATAATTGTACGGAACCCTTCGTGCGCGGGTCTGACTCGCACTTGGCCGGTTTTTATATTTCGTCTTGTTGGGGTTTTTCTGACACATTCATTGCATCTTCGCAGTTGTCATTGGAACTGCACGCCAACTGCAATCGGACAGCACTTTTGGTTTGCAGTCGTACTAACAGCATTCAAACTTGAAATTTGCAGTCGGAGTGCTGTTGAAATGCAGTCCGTCTGTCTAGAGATGGTCTAGAGCCTAATTCATCTTTTTGAAGTTTCTCTAACTCCTTCTTTTCTATTACACCTTATGGAATTTTCTTGATTCCTTTTTTATTTTGTCTTATTCAAGTTGTCCTTGTGCATCTTCTATTCAACCATTAACAAGAAAACAATATCTCTCCGTGCACTATAGAATTGGCACGTTATGTAAATAGTGTAACGCGCATGCGTGGTGATGCTATTGCTAACGTAGCCATGAACCGTTCGCCTCAGTTTGCCTAGACATTCAATTAGCAAGTCTTCTGCTAAATGCGTTACATCGCCATCTTTGTTGAGTGTCTGATGCACCGCGTAGGCGCGTACTATAGGTTATAAATAAGATTAGGTTATAATTAACTTCAGCTCCAATATAAATCTTATTTAAGACCTTTTAGTAATTATAGTAACTGTAAAAAGGCATATTCTGGGCAAACCTTCTATGGTAGACCTCATCCATTGCCTTCGATCTCAATGAATACATGTCAGATCGCGGCAAAGGAAACTGAAATATATAATATTGGTATATCTATACTAATATTATAAAGAGGAAAGATTTTTTTGATTGTTTGTTTGTTTGTACCGAATAGGCTCCGAAACTACAGGACCGATTTAAAAAATTCTTTTACCAATAGAGAGCTACATTATTCCTGAGTGACATAGGCTATTTTTTATCCCGAAATCGGGTCCTGTGGGGTGGCCCAGGAGCTAGTACCTTATAATAATTAAAATGTACTGAATTAACACTTTGAGATTATTTGATGTTATCAATTATATTTACAATAAAGTTCCATAAAAATCCTAATGCATGAGGTCCTTTTTTTGTTACTGTCTATTTTTTTAATTGAATAAAGATAAGTTTAGATGATAGTACAAGCTAAAATTAAATATTTTCACAAAGGCACCGTGATTGAACCTACATTCTGGTAAATAAATGATTTTGAATTTGAATTTTTCACCGGGTGAGATCGAGGTAACTAAAAACGTTCTCGAATATTTTTAATATTTAAAAAATGGAATACCAAAAATCACTTTAGCTACATTCAATTTAACTGTTTAGAACAGTAAGCTCAGTTTACAATGAGACACTATTTACCACGGATCCCGCCAGTCCTGCCACACAGGACCCTCAGCAAATTGTCATTTGGGCATCGTCTGCTTACCACGTTTCTCGTAGGCCAATAAGAAGCTACATTTTACGTTAAGATTTATATGAATTACAAAACCTTGTTCTGAAACGTGTCGATACAGCTGTTTAATACATCTGTTTGTCTCTGATACCAGATATGATTAAAATACGCCGATCAAAATGAGAGTTCTCAGGAAAACAAACGCCTGTAATTGTCGTTACTCTGGAAAGAGGTCACTTAGAAACCGTAACATAAGAAATCAACATGAATAGGAAACTGATTTGCCTTGTGCCAGGACTTGACTTCTCAGTGCTGCCACCTAGTGCACGCCATTTTAGAAAACCCTCTTAAGCTACTTTATTAATAAGCCACTGTCACAGGCTCCCAACGCGAAGAAAGAAAATTTGGTTTAAATTAATTGCACAAAAATATGTTTTTGTTTAATTAACTCTTATTACGAATTAAAATTAGGAATATTGGGCTCTTTATTCACATTTCAAAGATTATTTGAATGGATCATTTATTTCTGAGGCAATCCACTCGCTTGTTTAAATTTTTATTGTAACACATTTTGGTACTGAAACTGTAAAAACGTGCAAAAAAATACTATAAAACAATCGTCGCTGTAATTAAAAAAATCAATACGAACAGAGTAAACCTTTTTACTTGCAAGTCGCTGCTAACACCATCTATATCCGTGGAACGGAACCGAACGCGATCGATGCTCAGAGAAAAATTATATCGGCATTCGGCACGGTTTCTTTGTATGAGATGAGGCTTCTGTATGCTAGTATTATATTATCTGTGCCACTGTTAAACAATTTGCTTCTCATTCTCATTCAACATCAAACTTAATGTACAACTGACACAGTAAATAAGTTGCATACAGTTGGTATGCGCCGGCGCAGGCGTAGGCAGATATGTAGGCGACGCGGCATTGGACAGCACCTGTTACACTATTAACATAAACTTAGCGAATGGGACAATGTAAGTGGTACGTGTTCGAGGGCCTAGCAGCTGTGAGGTTTGTAAGGAATGCATTATGTAGATTTCAATAGGTGGAAGGGATTTGGAAATATAGGTTCAGATACTACGTGACGTCACAGATGTGAGGTTTGCAAATAATGCAGGGATTTCAAGAGGTAGAGTCGTAAAGATTAGAAAATGGAGGTCCTACGTGTTTGAAGACCTAACAGGTCTGTGGCTTGCAAGGAATGTGCATTTGAAGAGGTATATATATATTTGAATAAGTGTGCGGTAAGTTCTACGTGCTTGGAGGAGCCAGGGGTGAGGTTTCCAAGGAGTTAAATGGCTTTCAAGAGGTGAAAGTGAAGTGAGGTGAAGTAGTCTTTCGGGTCGTGAGGATTTGAGAAATCTAGAGTGAGGTTTGCAATTTGCAAGGTATGCAGAGCTTTCAAGAGGTGGAATGATGGAGATTTGAATGGTGGTTGAGTCAGAAAGATACAATAAACTATGCAGAGAGCTGATAGGGTGTTACTTGATTTTTTTTAAAGGAAAATGGTACGGTGAAACATAGATAATATAATACTAGCATACCTACAAATGCCTCATCCCATACAAAGAAAACGTGCCGACGCGTAACTAGCGTTTTTCGTCTGATTAAACTAATTATTTGTTGTACATCGATCCCGTTCGGTTCCGTTCCACGGCGATAGATAGATGGCGTTGGCGACTTGCAAGATTTAAAAGGATTTACTCGGTTCGTGAATATTTTTTTCTTTAAATACAGTGACGATTTGTTTTATAGTATTTTTTTGCACGTTTTTACAGTTTCATTGCACCACAATGTGTTACAATACAAATTATGCAATATAAATTGAGCCAAGTAGAAATTATATTTTGCCGTTTAGAAAAGGCACTGTCCTCATCTCAATAATTTGTTATCATCTCTTATCTTTGTGCAAACTGACGTGCTTGGACAACTGCATCTAATCTGGGATGTGGTGGAAAATTAAATTCTTATGATAAACTAAACATATCAGCCTGCCAACTAGTGCTTCACTTTCTGCAGCAAGTTGGATGCTTTATTGCAACTGATGAAAACCATCCTAAATAATTCAAATAATTTATTAGATGTATTCATTAGATGTAGGCGCATTGGTGGCCCAGTGGTATCGGCCGCGACTTACAAGTTGTAGGTCGTGGGTTCGAGCCCAGGTAGGCGCTTTACTTTGTGTAAATTATTTCATCACCACTGCTCTCAAAACGGTGAAGGACAACATCGTGAGGAAACCGGTTTGTACTAGAAACAAAAATTCGAAGACATGTGACATCCACCAACCCGCACTGGGCCCGCGTGGTAGATTACGGCCCATTCCCTCTCACAGAGAGGAGGCCTGTGTCCCAGCAGTGGGAACATTAATAGGCTGATGATGTGATGAGGATGATTAGATGTATGTACAAATATCTGGTAATTTAAGTGCTTTTTTGGTCAAAATTGACTGTAGTAGAGCACTTCGCTCGTTCAAAACGTATTATTTTATTACAACAAGTGCCTACCTATCAGCATACAATTTTGAGGATAAAATCAGAATAAAAATAATTCATAAAATAATTGTAAAATTAAATTAAATAAAACCAATAAAA
Source organism: Orthosia incerta (assembly GCA_948252205.1). Classification (NCBI taxonomy): domain Eukaryota; kingdom Metazoa; phylum Arthropoda; class Insecta; order Lepidoptera; family Noctuidae; genus Orthosia; species Orthosia incerta. The sequence goes on along the minus strand of OX411750.1, from coordinate 3,879,194 downwards.
TTAAGATTGAATCAAAATAAAAATTAAATCTAATCAAAATTAAAATCAATTAAAAATTAAAACACTAAAAAATAACTTTCTATTTGTTACTACGTTTTCCCGCTTACCGCTACACCAGTTTTGAAGAATTTAGGTATACCCAGAGATGGATAAAGCTTGGAGAAGGACTTAGTATAGGTACTTTTTATATCGGGAGCACATTCTCTTGGGGTAATTTACAAGTTCCAACAAATAAATCTCAAACAAATAATTTTCATCTTCGCAATAGGACACAGACATACCCACCTTCACATAATTCAGCGTACAAAATACCGAAGTTATGTCAGTAACGTCAGTACTTTTAAGCCAGTAAAAACTCTCATTTATGTTCAAGTCAACTGCCATTAGAAGTAAGAAACAACACCGATTTAGTTTTTGCCGCCATCGCGAGTTAAAGGCTCGTAGAGGTTTTTGTGGCCGTGTTGCCGCAGATGACTCATACGGCTTCCGACGTTCCGACACATCGCCGCAACGCAACGCAAGCTTATTAGTTTATTGCTTTATAAATAGATACTACTCGGGTTATGTTTACACTGTATGGTTCTAGAGGCCCTGCTGAATATTAGAAGGGAGTGGTAGGGCTTGACTATGGCTAGATAGATAAGCACATATCCTACTACATCCCAAATAACTTTTTTAGTTGTGAGGCGGGAGATTATGAGGTAACTAACTAAGTTACGGTGACTAATCAGAAGATCATCATGACACTTCAAATTAGCCCGTCTATTGCGACCGCCATGACGCTGTTATCTCAAAAGGGAGACGGGATAAGTACAGTTCTCGCCAAACTTCTGGGCCACCCAGAACTGCCCTGAAGTTAGCTTGCCGATGCGCAAAGCGCGGATCGGTGCTAATTTTGTATGAGATTTACTACTACGCAACCATTGTAGCCTACTTCAGAGTGGCCAAGAAGTTTGGCGAGAACTATACGTAGCATCTAGCATCATTTACACAATATGGACACTCAAGCAGCTATTGGTAAAAGCCCTCGTAGCGTCCGGGCTCTTAACAAAGAAATGACATAATTTGTGACTGCTGCTCATTTTTTTTTTTTTTTTTTTTTTTGTTCCTTACGGAACAGGCTAAGGTCTGAGACCATGCTGCCTAGTCATCAGTATTTTTCATGAATTCTTTAGTATGCATTAGAATGCGGATGTAACGTATTCTAATGTTTTTTGGAGTATTTGGCAGCAAATTGTATCGAGTCAGCCTTCCCAGTAAACTTTGCGGAGGTAGTCAATACTACAATAAAATTCTCCGCTCCATTACACCGAGATCGCTTCTGTCAATGATTTCACATATTGTCCAGTTGCGTAGACAGTTGAGACACAAAACTACACCACTTTTATATCACAATATCCACTAGGAATCAATTTGCAAATAATATTAACAGCCGCTGAAGTTCACTCGAAAAAATCCCGCCAAAAACCCCTGACTGCTGCTCATCCGTAAGGACTACTTCTAGGTCCTGGCATTATACCAAATTGTCGCTTTAATGGGTTACAAACTTAATAAAATCGGCACCATGGAGGTGATGTTTTGAATTCACAAACTTATTGCACAAGATGTTCTAAATTCAATTTACTTTATTCTCTAGCGGAAAAAAAGGCCTTTTGCACTCAGATATCGAAGAGTAAAAATACTCTTTCCGAGATGGGGGGATGAAAAGAATATTACATACATACAAACATACATTCATACAAGATACGCGCGAAAAACACAACCCTTTCCTTGCAGCCGGGTAAAAAGACCATGGCTAATTCTTTCTTGCTATTACTTGACTTACTTGACTTAATTTCCTATAACCCCTAGATGGGGCAGAGGGCGTCCACAGATGTCCTCCAACGCGATCGGTCTTGAGCTTCACGCTTCACCTCGCTCCATGTCATTCCGATGCTCGTCGCTTCAGCCAACACGGTGCGACGCCAGGTTTGACGGGGACGGCCACGCTTTCTTTTCCCTTGGGGATTCCAGTCCAAAGCTTGCTTGGGTATGTGGTCGGGACCCCTACGGAGCGTGTGGCCAATCCATCTCCACTTGCGACGCTTGATCTGGCGGTCGATCGGGCTCTCGTGGCATTTCTCCAACAGCTCTACATTGGAGATGGTCTCGGGCCAGTAAATTCCGAGAATGCGACGAAGACAGCGGTTGACGAAGACTTGTATTTGGCGTGAGATGTCCTTTGTGACCTTCCACGTTTCGCACCCGTAGAACAGCACGGATTTGACATTGGACCCGAAGATTTTGAGTTTAATCCTTCGGGTCAGTTTCCGCGATTGCCAAACAGGTCTCAGCTGCGCGAAGGTTGCTCGGGCTTAGGCGATCCGTGAAGCGATGTCCTCTTCACTACCCCCAGTCTCTGACACGACACTCCCGAGGTAAGTAAATTTGTGGACGCGTTCCACTGCCTCTGTGCCAATCAGCAACGGTGAGTGGTTCTTCACACCAGATCTCATTTCTTGGGTCTTCCGGATGTTTATTTTGAGCCCCGTTTTTGCCGCTTCCTGACGTAGATCGTTTAACTTTGCTTGCATATCGGCGTGGGTATGACTCAGCAGGCATAGGTCATCGGCGTAATCCAAGTCTTCCAAGACGTTGGATAATCCCCACTCTATGCCGCGGCGCCTGTTATCATAGATGCGAAGCATAATTCCATCAAGAACGACTAGGAAGAGGAGCGGCGACAGGAGGCAGCCTTGGCGGACACCCGCATGCACTGTTATGTCATCCGATATGAGGCCGTTATGAGTAACCTTACAGGAGTATTTCTTGTAAATACTCTGCAACAGACGGACTATTTTCGGCGGCACTCCAATGTCCAGTAGGCGGGACCAGATACTAGACCACTTCAGCGTATCAAAGGCCTTTTCGAAGTCTACAAAGGTTAGATAAATCTCCCTCTGCCATTCTGATGCCTGTTCCAGTATGATACGGAGAGTGTTGATCTGGTCCGTACAGGAGCGGTTCGAGCGGAAACCAGCCTGCTCCTTGCGTAGAAGAGGATCCACGGCCTTCGACAATCTATCCAGGATGATCTTGCAAAAAACTTTAGAGGGGATCGAGAGCAACGTTATACCTCTCCAGTTATCGCACTGGCTAAGATCACCTTTCTTAGGAACAGTTATAAGAAGACCTTTGTTCCATTCGTCCGGGAGTTCTTCGGCAATCCAGATCTTTTCAATGAGCGGTGTCAGGACGTCGACTGCGGTGGGTAAGTCGGCTTGTAGCATTTCCGCAGTTATCAGGTCGAGTCCTGGTGCTTTGCCTGTCTTCAAAGAGCGGACTGCCTCCGCAACTTCAGAGGCTGATGGTGGTTCCGTGTTAATGTTGAGGAGCTGGGATGGTGGGGAACTGACTTGCAGCGCGTCAGGCGTCGATGTAGCTGACAAACGGAAGACCTCTTCAAAGTGTTCACGCCAGCGGAGTAGCTGCCCTTCTGATGTCACAATGAGCTGACCATCTTTGGACTTTAGCGGCTTCTTCTTCGACTTGCTGTTACCTGCCAAGGTTTTGGTAGCATTGTACAACTCTTTCAAGTTGCCGGAGTTTGCAGCTTGTTGAGCACGATCAGCAATACCATCAGCCCACCGTCTTCTATCTTTGCGGGTACAGCGATAGATTTCCTTGCGTTTCTGACGGTACTGCGTGTTAAGGTCTGCTCGTATGACGTCGTTATGGGTCTCAAGCAGTCTCAGATTTAGCTTCCTTCTATCTTCAATCAGGTTCCACGTGCGTTGTGACATCCAGTCCTCCCGAGAGTGAGTTGATTTGTGCCCTAGAACGAAGGAGCTGGTCTCTGTATAGGCCACTTTGATGCGGTTCCACTCCTCGTCTAATGAGTCCGTAGCAGCATCGAGTACAGAAAAGCGATTGCGCAATTCCAACTGAAAACTTTTACGCGTGTCTGAGTCGTGCAGTTTGCTCACCTCGAACCTTCTTCCAATCTTGCCAGGTCCTCCAGCCGCACGGGCTACTGCAACCTTGAGCCGGACTTCAGCAACTACCAGATGGTGGTCGCTATCAATATCGGCGCCCCTGCGGTTGCGGACATCGAGCAGTGAAGATCGCCATTTGGAACTAATGGCGAGGTGGTCAATTTGGTTCTTGGTGACCCCATCGGGTGAGTTCCACGTGTACTTATGGTGGTCGCCATGAATGAATAATGTTCCTCCGATGGTAAGGTCGTGGTTCTGACAAAACTCGATAAATCGCTCCCCATTCTCGTTGCACACTCCAAGTCCCTGTGTACCCATATGCCGCTCGCGGTTAGTGTTAACACTCCCAACCTTTGCATTCAGGTCTCCCATGACGATGACGATGTCTTGTTTTTTTATGCTCCTAATGGTGGCGTTGAGGGCATTGTAGAAGTCGTCCTTGGTATCCTCTGTTGATGCATTGGTTGGGGCGTAGCACTGGATAATGGAGATCTTCCGGGCTCTTGAGTTGAAGCGGGCACACATGATCCGGTCTGAGATCGGTTTCCAGTCCAAGAGGCTATTCTTAGCTGCATTAGAAAGGAGGAGCCCCACGCCATACTCGCGCACATCTTCCTCACTTTCTTTACCTGAATACAGCAAAGTCAAGCTCTCGGACGTTCTCAGCTCACCAAAACCGTTTCTCCTCACTTCGCTTAGACCGAGTATCTGCAGGTTGTAGCTAAGCATTACTGCTTCCGCTTGTGCTAGTCGGCTGTCATCGCTAAGCGTGCGTACATTCCAATAACCAATTCGTGTCCGTTTTTTCATGCCAAAAGTCGTCGGTAAAAGATCGGTCCGGTTTCTTTCTGTTTCGGTTTCAGGAATCAATTATTGTCGGGCAAGCGGGTGATTAGCCCACTGTGCCTTAATCCGATAGCGGGGCTGCCGCCTTAGAGCCTTCGGATGTGCTCGGTTTTATTTCGGGGACCCTCCCTAGTGAGACGATTCTGTTTTAAGGCGCAGAATATTCGCCCTTCGCCCTGCATCCGTTAGCTCAGCTGCAACTCGGGGAGGCGGACGCGCGGCGGCGCGGTTGCAGCAGGTCCCAGGGAGAACGACGGGGACGTGGATGACTCGGACTGGCTAGGGCTCTGCTTTATACGGTACTCCGCCACGAGTACAGCAGAAGGTATTTTTGGCATTTTATAGGTAATGCTGTTCTCACCAACAGCGATTCCCACCAAAACATACCCTAGCTTCTCTCCCCCCTTCTTGCTATTAGCGTATCAGTATATGCATGCAAGAAATAACAGTATCAAGTGAAAATTGGATCGCAAGTAGTGTAGGTTGCAGACCGACTCCTACGGTGATATACCAGTAAGCATAGCTAGAGTCTGTAATGTAATATATTTCCTTAGGTAGTTACCTACGGTAGTTGATCATGCGGAAGGCAGATTCTTGCATATTGACCGTGAATTTTTAATGCAGAAGAAACAAATAATACCTCTTCTGCACCTAGAGATCTCTTGCACTGCAATTGTGACTTGAACCGTTAAGAAGTTTTACAATCATTATCTGCTATCATTTTCCTAGTGTTGTATTTTAATCTTTTTGTGATGTATATGTGGACTCCATTATCTGCGATTGGATTCCCAATCGGTCCTTTGAGCGTCGTAGTCCTTGCTAGCACAGCCAGCCTAGCTCCGTCCAGAAGTCTCCTGAGGACTTCAAAGGTTACTGATTTATATTTATATATGCTTTATTGTACACCGAGATAAAAAATACAAAAGGAGACATTAAAATTAAACAAACATACAACAGGCGGCCTTATCGCGTTCTGCGATCTCCTCCAGGCAACCTTTAATGGATAGAGATAGCCTGGACACGATATGGGGCCACCAATCGAGAAGGCCCGGCATTCCCTCTGGAATCCTCTCTGTGCAACGCCTGTTGTTGCAGACCCCTGGCTGAAGCATATGAACGAAAGAAAAATTGTTTTATTTGTCACAGAATGTTCATAATAATGATGGTAGGTAATGCCTAATGCCGAAACACCAAATTCTATAAAGAAAATAATCAAAACAGTCCAACCATATTCTCTTCACCATTAAATAACATAGAACTATGTGCGTTCATACCTTGAGTAATGGACAATAAATAATAGCTAACAGAACCGGTTTCCGACGGAGAAGTGACTCATGATCTGATGGTAAACAATACCTGATTATATCACTTGGATCGCTTATTATTATGTAGTTTCACACATTCACGGCCAATTATCACCTTTAAGAACTAGATTTATCTCGCAATTTAAAATTCAAATGTATTTATTTGTTTCTCTCCTGTCCCTAGCCTCAAGCATGTACATTGTACACTATAGTGCTCGCCAAACTTCTGGGCCGACCTGAAGTTGGCTTTCCGATGCGCAAGGCACGAAACGGTTCTGTTTTTGTATGAGATTTACTACTGCGCAGCCATTGTAGCCAAATTCAGGGCGGCCAAGAAGTTTGGCGAGAACTAAACATGTGTGTGTCTGTGTAGTAGCAGTGAAAGAATTTTCATCGGATCGTGTGCTTTAAAAGATATAAACAAACAAGTTTCTAGGGCACTACGTAAACTGTATTGAAATCTGCGATTGAGATAGGTACACTGCCTATATAAAGAAGAGATGAAACAGCTGAAGTGATTGTATTGAGGATTAAACGCTTATTTACATCATAATCTTCATCATTTTGTCGCCCTTGTTTCACTTTAGTTGGTGCCTCCATGTCTTCATCAGGGTCAACTCAGTGTTCAGTCTCAAATATGTATGAATGAATTTTGAAATATGTGAAAATTCGTGTATTATTATTAGATATGTTTATGTAGGTATTAATTCTGGATAGATTAAGTTTTTCAGGGCATTGTAGAACTTTCAGTGGATCTTGGTAGACTGATATAAAAGAAAGCTGATAATCCTTTTCATATCTTGTGAATTGAGGCCACCTCGAATGCCAAATTGTCGAATATTGCATAAAGTGCTAAACGATTTTTTGGTCTAATGCATACAATCGTGCTTTGCTCAGACGCTCCCACATTTCAAAATGTCAGCAATCTGTTTGTTTTTAGCAATTTAACTTGATAAATAAATATAATCACGGTTTTCATAGGTCACAAGTGGTACCTACTCGAGGTGTGTTGGCAATTTCAATGGAACTTACTTTTTAGATATTTTTTTGTTAGCTCCCTTTGGCAATACATTCAAATTCAAATATTTTTATTTGTAGAACATAAGTAAATAAAAGGTTACAGTTGACAATGTTAATAAAATGAACGCTATGTCTTGCCATCAACGGCGTACAAATATTCTAATTATAATTTTTAATTAATAATTGGTAAGAAATAATAATACATTCAAAATTAATAAATAAAATGTCATAAGATTACAATTTGTCTGCCAGAACACATGATAGTGACAAATCAAGTTCTTGTAAATGTGCTTACTATGATTTAAAACCCCAAAGTGCTTTAGTAGAGCGATGACAGGCTTCGTTAAAACAAATCGGAACCGGCACAAAGGGAAAACAATAAATCCAGCCAGTGAAAATTCTGGAGAAAGGACCTAGATTATGGAAAAACCCTCAAATATTTTAAACTTGTAGACAAACATCCCGTGAGAGACTTTATCTGTACCCGAAGGAAAACGGCGAGTAACTTCCTTAGTATAGTTCTCGCCAAACTTCTTGGCCGCCGTGAACTTGGCTCTCCGATGCGCAAGGTGCAGCGCGGTGCTATTTTTGCATGAGATTTACTACTGCGTAGCCATTGTAGCCAACTTCAGGGCGGCCAAGAAGTTTGGCGGGAACTATATCTACTGAAGATCTGAAAACAAACGCAAACCAAACCCACTTCGTAGTCAAACCACAAATCAACAGCATTTTTGCTGCCACAAGGACACAGAACAAACGCATCATTGTATTCAAACTCGATTAACTCCATCGATCAATGAGTCGATACCACGACAAAACAAAAGCAGATCGTGCCCACTGACCCAGAACCTTTGCAGACTTCGTAACAGACACAGATGTCCTGAGCATCCTGGCGTAACTCCTCAACCAACTATAAAGTAACAACAACCTTAGCTTGTTGAAACAGAGTTGGAATTCCAATGCTGGTGTCAAGAGATAAGATTTTCTGGTATTCGTTGCTCAAGCATGTGTGTGTCTGTCTGTCCATGAGTAAACACGATGATGTCATTATGCTCCGCCTACATTTATTATGTTCTTTATAACGCGGCATTTTTATTCGGTGTCTTTAAAGCTCTGTACTTTCGTATTCTTGTAAACAAGCTTTTCAGATCGTCCGCATTGCCAGAAGCTGTCTAAAAATGCAAACTGAGCGCAGTGAAGGTCATATAGACTCCATCATGCATCACGGTGCAAGAAATTCAGGATCTAGAATAAAACATCTTTTTGTCTTAAATATTTTTTGGAAAGGAATAAATTATGATCTTGTATAACGCCTATCATTGGCTAATGAGCGTATGACTAGTCAGTCGATGATGTCAGTTGAGACGGAGACACAAAATGCATCACTCAAGTCTTCTACTAATCTACTAAACTGCGGAAAAACTTATTTTACATGTTTAACAGGCAAGGCTAGCAAGTGTTGTATGCATGCGTACTTCAGTTGAGATACTGTTCGTGTCCACAATGGATGGAATCCATTTATAGAAAAGCCTTGTTTTAAGATTTTACAGTAGCAAATGAAGAATTTCACCCCCGATTTTGCCCCTTTGAGGGATTTTGTTGTACCTATCAGGAATTCCAGTAAAAAATAATGCTACAGTGCGTTGTCTGAAAGTGAATTAATCAATTTTTATTATGGTCCTTCTTCTCGTCGTACAGAAACGAAAACCCGCCGACACGGGGTGACGAAGGCGCTGTAGTGTCAGTTTTTTATAACGTTTATTGTATAATCAATAGAAGAATTGTAATCGCAGTTAAAGTCGGCTAAATTTACGTACTTGAACTGGGTCCAAAAAATTCAGGAACCTGAATATTCATTGCCTCTAATTATCAGTACCGAGAATCAACAATGTTATGAGGGACTTGGGGTACGTCTGGGGTATGTTCTATAACTATCTGTTCTCGAAAATATTCTCATTGAAATGTGTTATGTGTAGAAATACTCGTTCCAATACTTTCAGCACTTTAGCGTTCAAATAAAGAAGCGTGTGATAACCTAACCTATCGAGTATACAATTAGCATTTCTTGCACATTGTAGGTATGTGTCATTTCTAAAATATTCACTGACAAGCTGAGTAAACTACGTCATCTCTATTATCTGCTATGAATATGCAAAAAGGCTAGGTACTAACACTATATCGCTAAATTGTTTATAGCGTTTGTAAAATTGGTATTTTCAGCAAAAACACTGCAAAATTGGCAGTTTTTCGTCATTTCCATTTCAATTACAATGATAATTTCGTCAAGCAAGTTTCTATAGTTACTGTATAAAGTGTCTGTTTACACTTAGATACATCTTGTATCTACCTCAGATGTTTTTTTTTATTATAGGTGGGCTCGCGCTTGACCACTATCTCACCTGATGGTAAGCGATGATTTGATCGACGGTGTAGCAAGCTTGCCTAGAAGTAGCCTATTCACTCTTGACTTAAAGACCCCGAGGTTGTAGCTATCGGGAAACAGACTCCAGTAGGTAATCCCACTCCTTAGCATACGCATAATGAATGTATTTCCTTTTGTGGTACTTATACGTCATAACGTTGTTCGTCATCATCAGCCCTTTTAATGGTCCCTGCTGGAACACAGGCCTTCTATATGTGAGAGGGAATGGACCGTAATCCACCACACGGGCCCAGCGGGTTGTACTTTCTTTTAAGGTTTGTCCAAAAAAAATTAAACTGCTCTCAAAACGGTGAAGGAAAACATAATGAGGAAACCGAAAAATGTTCTAGAACCAAAAATTCGAAGACGTGACATTTATCAATCCAACACGCACTTGGTGCGAGCGTGGTGGTTTTTGTGACCAGTTAACTTTCTTTATTATATGATTGTGTGTGTCCCAGCTGTGGGCACTTGATTATGCTAAATAGGTCAAAATTCCAAGTCCTGAAATTACAAAGATACCAGAAGAGTTCTGAAGAATTGAATTACAATAGACTTTTTTAAAGATTTTCTGTTTTTATCTGTGCGTTCTTTCTTTCAGTTTTTTGTGCAAGGCAAGCTATCAAGACTCGTCACAGCTCTCTTTACGCTGCATTTAGAATGTTCTCGAATCGTGACTTATTCAGTAGCACTTGTTAACAAGTTTTTACACAAATTGCAAAAACTTCTAAATCTTTAAGTACATTTCGTTAGAATGGAACAGACAAATAACCAATCACGTACAGCCAGCCTGTGCAATTATTATAAAGTTGTTTTTTATTTATATCGTGTCAAGTTATTTAAGGCCGTACCCTGACCAAAAAATCAGCATGAGATATGAGCATTCCTATTGGCCTAGCGGCACTGGTGGCGCATGAATTACGGTAGTGAATCTTTATAAAATCGAATATTGGTCTTTTGAAAAAAATAAAACTTACAAAATGTTCGTTATCAAATTATCTATACATTAGTGTTAGTATAAAAAATAATTAAGCAATACTCTACGAGGAGATGCATGCTATCAATAATTATTTCACATTTTTATGGTTTTGTTGGAAGGAGATTAGTGACACATATACATCTTTAAAAAAAAAAAAATTAATTGATGTTTCTTTTTAAATAAAGAGTAGATAGCTTTTAAAAACTGCACAAAATTCGACAAGCGCGGCGTTTTGCTCGAGGACGCGACTTAAGAACACGAAACTTATACCGCTTATACGTTATAGTAGAACAAAATTAAATACCCATCGCCAGACTTTTCATTTTTGTAAAACAGTTGTATGCTATAAGGAATTAATTTGGTTGACATTAGAGGCACTTTATTATATCTACCATTTTTTTAATTTTGATTTTGGTATTTCGCCCAAAGCGTAGAGAACTGGACTTTTCGACCGGACCGAACTTCGGCGACACAAAAGAAGAAGAACCGATCTCCCACAAATCACTAACCGTTATAAGAAAACACATTAGTAACCTTGTTCTGGTTTTCTTCATTCTAGAGTAATTGAGTCTAGCTCAAGAAGCCATAACGTAACGCACGCATCAATCGTTATTGTTGCATTATTTACATACTGGTTGATAATATTGATAGTTAGGCTCCTAAACAATATTCTAAATAGAGTGTTTGTTAGGATGATATCTCTGGTAGTACTAATCCGATTATAACATCCTTCATTAGATGATTTATGCCTCATCATTTAATTACTCATATCTAAATTTTTTTGGGGTCGGCGCAATACGTCTTCATCCATACTTGTGTGTTAGTAATCCATGCAGTCATCCCCTTTCAAGACATATCATCCTTTTATTTAAAACTTTGACATTTAATGTGCTACCTTCATTATAATGCTTCATGCCCTTGGCTTCTTGTTGTCCTGGAAAATGCAAGGTTTCTATGGGCATAGGCCCCGGGCGCAAAGTCACGGGAAAAAGCTAGTTAATTATATAATTCTTTAGTGGTGAGTTTTACGACTTATCAGGAAGATAATTAATGCCATTTCTTGTCTCAAAGCCAACACCTCCACGTAATAACTGAAACGGTTGCATCAAATATACGTGAAACAGTTAATTAAAATTGACTTTCTCGTTGTTACAGTGAATTAAATACGAGTACGTGAACGAGGCTCTAGTGCAGAGGACGAAACGACAGACTGCTACGAGAGAGCGGTGAGTCATTGTATTGTCTACCTTGCTAATACTGAGATATAGTACAGAATCGTTTGCAGTCTTTACCATACAAATCTGCTCGAAAATGCTACCGTGTGGTTCCGCCTCCCACAAAAGTTCCTTAATTTGGGAAGGTGTAACCACAAAGCAAACTGACTTTACAACATGAAAGGGATTCGCTGGACTGATGATTCCATCTCTCTAGGAGCCAAAAGAAGCCAGATCACTAGATTCTGATATTTCTGAAGGCTCACAACAATCTGCCTCGCAGCTCACATCACATCATCATCCTAATAATGATCCCACTGCTGGGACACAGGCCTCCTCTCTGTGAGAGGGAATGGGCCGTTATCCACCACGCGGGCCCAGTGCGGGTTGTTGGATGTCACATGTCTGCGAATTTTTGGTTCTAGGACATGCCGGTTTCCTCACGATGTTTTCCTTCACCGTTTTTGAGAGCAGTGGTGATGAAATAATTTACACAAAGTAAAGCGCCTGCCTGGGTTCGAACCCACGACCTACCTCCACGACCACGACCGACCTCGCAGCTCGCATCTAGTAAATTCCGGCGTCATTTGCTTTACAATGTTTTCAATCCACCTTGTGGGTTGGTGGGGAATGGCAGGGACTAACAAAAAGAAAGAGTTGTAACATCATTGCCCATCTCTTCCAATGCCTGTCTTTGGTAATAAAGCTGCGCTGCCGGGCGAACATGGTCTCTGTGATAGGCTTGAGTCACGCGTTTTATCACGGGTTTTGCTCGCTAACTGTTATAAAAATGTGTGACTCAAGCCTGTCACGGTAGGCCGTGCTCGCCCGGCTGCAATCTGAAAGCCTGACTTCTGAAAACATTATGTTATTTTTAAGAATGACTGAAAATATTAGAGCAGTGGTGGCCCAGTGGTATCGGCCGCGACTTACAAGTTGTAGGTCGTGGGTTCGAGCCCAGGTAGGCGCTTTACTTTGTGTAAATTATTTCATCACCACTGCTCTCAAAACGGTGAAGGACAACATCGTGAGGAAACCGGTTTGTACTAGAAACAAAAATTCGAAGACATGTGACATCCACCAACCCGCACTGGGCCCGCGTGGTGGATTACGGCCCATTCCCTCTCACAGAGAGGAGGCCTGTGTCCCAGCAGTGGGAACATTAATAGTCTGATGATGTGTGATGTGATGTGAAAATATTAGAGTTTGGACATAATAATGCAGTGTCAGTCAATTACTTTATAATTGAGTTTGAATTTCAGACTTTTACGAATTAATATTTTGTTTTATAATAATGGCCACTGCAATTATCTACAAGATCACATAATTATTGCAAAGTAAACAATTCGCATTTTTTTTTATTAGAAATCGTACCGACAACTTGTTTAGCGCATTTTAAACTGCACTTCATAATTTACGCTTATAAATATTAATAAGATTTCTATATTTTTTAACGAAGTGTTAAAATTTTTCAGCTAAAGACACGTTGATCATTTTGACGCGAAAGTTTGTGGGGATGGGTGGATGTATGTTTGTTACTCTTTCACGCAAAAAATTCTGAACAGTTTTTAATTAAACTTTACAGTAATCCTACCCCTATCATAAACGCGAAATTTTGTGAGGTTGGATGGATGGATGTTTGTTACATTTTTACGCAAAAACTACTGAACGGATTTTAATGCAAATTTACAGTAATATAGCTTAGACATCAGAATAAAATATAGGCTATAATTTACAAATACAGAAGTACTAAATAATACCGCGCGAGCAGTGCCGCGGGCGTGTTCTAGTATTCTAGGTATATTTGTATCTTTGAATTAGTGAGTTATTTAAAACGGCAATTTTTTTATTTTTTTTTACCTATATCCTTATTCGTCGTCTCAGTAGTCTTTCCCTTTCTAACGATAATAATTATCCTTTTTACCCGACTACGGCGAAGTCAAAAGGAAGGGTTATGATTTTAGCAGTATATGTATGGATGTACGTTTGTATTTACATAATGTTTCTCTGTAGCGCCTATATTATTCACCCGAATCATTGATGATTATTATGGTGTCAATCGATTCGTTATTATGACCTAGGACCCAAGGAAACCATAGTCTGGTTACAGTTTTTATAAAACTTTTTGACTGTTCACACAGTCCATCTATCGTTTCTTTGATCTTATCCTACATTTATAACTGCATTCATACTTACCTCACGCACGGCATTAAAATTAAGCGTTGTTAATCATCAATTTCCATAAGTTTTCATATTTTATAATTTTTCGTTTTACGTATCAGCAACTCGTAAGATATTTCAAATCCGTGAAGCAATTTCAGGTGAAAACATAGTTATTTCGCTGTCGTGCCGCTTGCGCGTACGCACAGTTCAATGCACTCTGCAGTTTCAGCTCGTTTCAGCTTGATACCATTGATATTTCTGTCACCGGTCTGACATCACCATAGATTTAGAATTTTTTTTGCTACGCAAAAAGATACACGAAGCGTGCGAGCGAGAAATCCTAATCAAGTACAAACCGCCCAAGAGAAAAAGAGAGAGTGAATGACGTACCGATATGTAATTTTTTTCTCGAATAAGTAAACCTAGCGGCCCATCTGTTTTACGCCGCGGTGAATTTCTTGCATTTAAATAATAATCTTTAGATTTTAATTGATAATATTAATTATACAATTATGGTGACATGTTCTGTGAGTGAATGTGACGTTACAAGACGAAATAACCCCAATAAATACACGTTTCACAGGTAAATACAATTTTGTCCTTGGATTGTTTTGATCCATATTTTGACGAATTTCTGCTAGTAATCGGCTCAGAAAAAGAGTCTTACAATAGTATATTGATTACCAATGTTTTATGTAAGTATATTTCGTATATATAAACAAAATTGGCGAAAATATTATGTAAAAGAGTAAATTGTTTGTTTACGCTAGGGCTTGACAAAGCGGTGACGTCATGAGTATCGATAAAAACTTAATCGTTTTTATGACATCATGACATGAATACAAACTTATTTAGTCAGGTTTTGTTAAAATAGATTTAAGTTACGATTGAGAAGATGTTTTTATCGAAACTGTACTTAAAGTTGCATGTTTATTATATTAGCCTTTATTTTTCAAAAAAATCAGAGAGTTTGATGTTTGGTTACTTTGAGTAGGTTTAGGAATGTCATTATATTATTCTTCTTAGCGTGTCGAAGTAAAAGAAGAAGTTGTATAGAAGTTGAATTTTTGAAGTTTAATAGACAAACTTTAAGAACTCAATTAAATAAGGCTGTACTATTTAGAGGACAGTAATTTGTTTTTTTTTAATAAATAATTTTATTTTTCACAAAAAATAAAATTATTTTTAAATGAAAACATATTATTTTCAGAACTTCATAATGTTTGGGAATGTGTGCTTACCTCGATTGAAACAATTGGTAAACTTATTTTTTCATTAGACTTTTCCCACACTAGAAATTTCTTCCTGTATCGTGGGTGCGTTTACAAACATTTCAACTCACATACACAAGACACCCAGATCCGGAACAACTATATTCCAGGCCTTATCAACAGTATTCTTAGGCTTAACTTTGGATGCTAAGCTACAATGGGGCCCACATATAGATAAATTGTCAAAAAAGCTAAGCTCCGCAGCATATGCTGTTAGAAAAATTCGTAATTAGTGTAATGTCGTACGGTATTCTGTTGTGGGGAAATGCCGCCGACATCCAGACTATCTTTGTTTTACAGAAAAGAGCTGTTCGATCAATTTATAAATTAAGCGCAAGACATTCTCTCAGAGAGAAATTTAAGGAGATTAATGTAATGACTGTATATTTATGTGTATACTGTGCTTCTCAGTATATTTATGAAAACCTTTCATGGGGTAGCAGTTTGAGTAGTTTATGCGGCCTACCCGAATGTAAAGGACATTCGGGTATTGTTTGGTATTGTTCGTCGAATCGTTGAACTCCTTAAATTCTGAGTAGAGCTGCACGGTTATTGACAAATCCGTGCACTGACTGGACAGGTCCACTCAATCTGGCTGGTTCTTTCCTCAAAAGACCATTTCAGATATCAGTCTACATGGTCTTCACATGATCTAACCAAGATTTTGTCTAGAATTTAAAAGAGACTGTGACCTCTGAGTTTGTTTCGGCCTTTCTTCTCGGAGTAGTCAGATAGGAAACGCCGACCTCATCTACTTTTATAAAATATGTAAACGTGTTTGTACAAACCAACTTACAGAAATAATATCATTTATCATTGAACTATCTGCAGGCCATACAAATTGTTCCATGCGGGAATCGAACTCGCGACACGCAGCGCAGCAGCCGATCGCTCAACCACTACGCCAATCGTGTCGTCAATTTCAAATACCTGACGCTGCGGTATTTTTTTATTAGTACTTCAAATACTTGTGGCTTCAAAATACATTTAGCGATTTTATTAATAGATGCGTTCTGCAGAAAATAGCGCTTGACAGCTTTCATAAGCAAAATGGCGACCACGTACGTCAAATTGTCAAGTACCTTGTAAATTGTCATTTTCATTTCAAACGGTTATTTTCACCGAACTTCTGTGTATTGATTAAGTTTATTAGTACGAATGTCACGATGGATGACCGACTGTATTTTGTTATTTGTATTTTAAATAAAAATAGTTAAAATACTGTATTTACATTTTAAATACACGACTTAAAAATATTTTGTATTTCGTATTTTAAATACATGCGAGATATTATTTTGTAATTTGTATTTTAATTAAAGCAAAGCATGGTTTTTGCCCAGCAATCGTGTTTCTTATGGTGTTCACCAAGTATCGATATCGATATTGAACATGGACTTTTTATCAACACTTTTTTAAGTAACACATGGACAAATTCCCTCACACATAGATTTTATATTTTTGGTTTCGTTTTCCATCTGACTCTGTGTATCTTGTACATCCTATATCTATGGACATCACATAATTGATACGTCAATGTCAGAGATTATCGCGTTGTTTGCCACAATGACGTCATAATAGCGTCCACGCTGAAATAAATCTTAATATTAGGAAAAACCAAGAGAAAAGTTGATTTTTCTTTAGTAGTGGCATTAAACCAAATTATTAGAGATAGAGACAAAAATATGAGATAGTCATTCCTTGATAATACTTTGACTAAGAGCAGTTCCTTGCAGACATAAAACCGTGTCTTATGTGATGACCAAACTACTATGTGAATAAATTGGGCACGTTCATTTTAACCTATCAATTAAAATACCTATAGTACTTACTACTGCCATAGGTTTACGCAACATATAAAATAGGACAAACATATAAAAAAGTTTGTTTATACTCTTGCAACGTGCGTTGGGCCTTGAACGAGAGTTAGAGAATATTTTACTCTGAGCCATTATTCGTTACGAAATTTCGATTAGCTTTGCACTGAAGATGCTGAATCAGTAATGCAAGAGATACGAGTAGGTAGGTAATATCTGCATTTTTTTGAGAAGCCACGTGGTTATTACAATTAATCAGTTATTATTACATATAATAAATCTGTAGAAAAGTAATGTTTGTACATAGAAATTTTTTCCAAAAAAATTGCCAGGGTATTATAGGATAACCAACGCAATCCATTTCCAGCATGTTTAGAATTTTTGTCTGTTTGTCTGTTTATTTGTGCGCGCATCACGTGAAATGTACGAAACCAATGTAGATAAATTGTACGTAACTTGAAGAATTACTTAGTTTTTGTTTCATCGCAATCGGTTCACTCTATCAAAAGTTAGATGAATTTAAAGTGTTCAAGAAGTAAAATTATCACAACACAGTACGCAATCCAGATACTCGGACAGTTGAACTCGATATTCGATAGATGGCGTTGTGCATTTGAAGTAATTTTCTGATTTTCGGTGTTAAGATTCTCCGTGAAAGAATGATGACCCTAGAAGAAAATTGGTAGGTAGTTAAGTAGGGTTAGCAGGAAGGTATGTAGGGTACGGTTGGCAGAGAGATGACGGGAACGAAGCCGCGGGCACAGCTAGTTTTTAATATAGCTGTTCTATCTCACGAAGAAGGGTTACGTGACGTTTATGACGCCGATATAAGATTAATTTTGCTACAATTCATCCGTCATCGTGAGATAGAACAACTATACTCTGGAATTGCCCCATTCAGAAAGGTTTTTTTAGTAGAGAAGCCTAAGACACTTTTCTTACATCACATTGCATAATTTTCATTCTATTCTATCACTTGGTAGACCAAGAGGACAGTTGCCTTGCGAGTTGCCAGCAGCATTATTATTCTGTCTACCCCTCTGGCAGAAACACGCAACATACCTATGTCATCATCATCTTCCTACCCTTGTCCCATGTTACTTGGTGTCGGTGCAACACGTTTTCTTCTTCCATACCGTTCTGTCCCTCGTTACGCTATCTCTGACTCCCTTTTCTTTAATTTCACTCCTCACACAGACAATCCATCTTTTCTTTGGCCTTCCCCTCCCTCTCCACCCATCCACATTTATATACATAACTCTTTTAGTACCTAACATGCGTTTCATCCCTCTTCATCACATGACCATATCAGGACAAACGGTTTCCTTTCAACTTTTCTGTCACTGGCGCCACTTTCAAACTTTCTCTAATATACACATTTCTCACTTTATCCTCGTCATTCTGTAATGTTGATATGGATATGCGGCGTCTCTGCGCCATGCAATGCATCCCTTTTCATCCAACTTTTTGACAGCCATTCTGATCCATACAGTACCTACGACAAGTCTAATCACGGACTTGTAAATTTACCCCTTTAACTTGAGCAACATACCTATGTATTTAACACATAAATAACCCCTAGCTATTTTATTTACGCCTATAACATCGCATCAAGCGAACACACAAAGGCTAACGTAATAGTTCTACTTAATTGGCAGTTTCCTTTATTTTCAACTGGCTGCAATGATGTGTAGTTTTGTAAACCGGTTACTGAACTGAACTAAAAAGATAGTGTTCAAAGTGAGCAACTGAATAGGTATCAGGAAATGATGTAATGCGGACGTGGTTCAGTGTTGAACGACTGAAAAACAAGGGTTTTCATTGTAATTTGGATTATAGCGCTGTGCAGGTGTTTATGTAAAAGGCTTCCTTTGGGGCTTTCAACAGGTACCATGAATCATACATAATCATCATCATATCAGCCGAAAGACGTCAACTGCTGGACATAGGCTTCCCCCAATGAATCATAATACTGGCCAAAATAATACAGGACGTTTCCGTATACTGTCTCTTTCAGGGACTAAGGAGGGAGTCGAATTGGAGGCCAAGTCATGCCCTCCAACTCGACTCCACCTCGAGTCATCAAAATGACTGTGTTATAGCTTGTTATTAATTTATTGACATCATTCGAAGGTTTTCTCCGGTGTCATGTCTACTGAGTTGAGTCATCGAGTTGTGGACCTTCAAACTAAATTAGAATACCGGACTAAAAATATTTTTTGAGTTGCTACAATGAATTTAGTGGTGTCCAGCAAGACCAAGACAGAAGATGGTTTGGATCCCCTAATAAATATCATTGCATAGTTTCTATCTTGAAAGGAAGTTTTCAATTTTACATTCCCAATTTATATGTGTAAAGGAGTGTCAATGTAGCTAATCCACTGACTCACTATAAATACATCAATTTAATTCCATTTTATAATATCTCTTTATACCTGCGTTGGGTTGCCACCATTTTGGGAAACTGGGCTTAGCCTTGCCATCTCACAGTGACAAAAGTTGAAAAAACTTGTTATTGAAAACGATTTCACAAAAAAATGTGTTTTTGTGGGCCTTTTAGGATAGTAGCAAAGCTTCGTGTTTGAGATTATTTGACAGTGTCAAAACGTTTCGGCTCCAGGATATCCCTATGAGAGATTTAAATGTTAAACAGACCAAGGGTATCTAGAGCATGCCATAATGTCTATACAACCATAATTGAATATGTACTAAAGTGAATTTTCTTCTTGTTTCAGATTAGGGTTCACAGAACCCCTTCGACGAAACGATTCGAGTTTGGAGCTGAAGAAGTATCTTCTCGGCCCCTCGAAAAATTGTAAAAAATCGCTCGGTGACTGTCAGGCACTACAAAATACCTGCACTATTTCTTGTAAAAGCCGTACTAAAAAAAACGAAAAAAATCTCGACAGAACGCCCTCTATCAGTGGCCACGACAGAGGGTTTTAATTTATGTACATTTAACTATATATGCATATATAAAAAGAGAAAAATAGTGATCTCTAACGTGACGTCACAATACCAAAATTGTGATTATTTTACTAATTATTAGATTATTTTAATCGCTTTGCTGTTTTCAAATCGCATTTTTAACGCGTATTGCCCGTTGTATTGTTAGTTGTTTATTTAAAAAAAATGTAAATAAGTAGCAAAAAATATACTTATAATCATAATAAGTGTGACATTGCGTAAAGTAACTATAATACTAGTCATTGATCTAGTGTATTTATTTTGATAATATTCAATATTGTAATCTATAGAGGACAAACTAACTAAATTAGAGATTTCTGACTACGTATTTAAAATATTTAAAAAAACTAAACTGAATGCCTGAGTGCATCGATAACCAAAGAAAAAAATCAGTGAACTTTAAAAAAAGTAAAAGGTACGCTGTTAATAAAGGCGGGAACCCGTGGGCAGTACCACAGATAATCTATACATAGTGCTTGACTCCGTTGAATCGATTAGCACAATCGGCAAGATGCAGACTCAAATCGGTGTTGGTAACGAGCTGCAGAGAAGCTACAGGATGCAGGACTTTGCATCGCCTGGCGTCATCATGCGGGAGAGGAGCTTCATACGCCCTCAATCCCATCACAACATGCATCACAATCAGGTATGTTCTTTTCTGTAATGCTGTCTTGTGACCAACTTTACTTCTATTTTTAAGCATGAAACTAATAAATAAATAAATCCCACACCGTTTATAGGCAGAAAATGGGTCATCATCCTGTACTCTAATAGGAAAGACCTTGTCCCAAAGGGCCTCATCATGGGACACAAATAGCCTACTGATATCATTCTAAAAGCTAAAAATGGCGGTTTATTTTAAAGAGTTGCATCAGCCTATTGTGGAATTGTTTGATTAAGTTAGCTAGACCTTGGTATGTGCTAAGGATTTCTAGTACGATTGCATTTAACGCGTAGGCTGGATCGCGACACGCTCTATTCCGACGCCTACGTCCTGTCTGCATAACTCGATAGCCTTTGCCTTTATTTTGTAATCGGTTAATATTGACACATACTGATCGATGATTAGTTAGATTTCTGAGCAGGTGTTTTCAGGCTCTAATTCAGGTACTACTGGTCGGACACAATTTAAGAAATCAACACGAAAACAAGAAGCAGAGGGTGTCTGTGCCATTTGTTCTATAATCTTTTTACCAGGCTGATTCATCTCTTCACTCCTCCTCCCTTACAGTATAGTTACACTCACGGAACAGATTTTCTGTAGTAATAATTCCATCATTTAATTAATAGGTCACCACTGAATTATGCTCAATTAGCTCTAGCTGCATCTCTGGGTTGCTTTAGGCATTAGAAACCAAGCTAATATAATGTTTTATTTGTGCATGAATTATATCTCAAACAAAGAAACATGATGTTACCAACTAAACAAACAAACGGATTATAACATGTTAATATTAGTCGATGATTAAATGTTTTCATCATCTTGAGACCTTGAGGAAATGTCTGGAAATATTTTGTGACTGTCCGGTACAGTCAGATCTGCCAGAATACTCATATTTTATGGATGGAGGAAGAAGATGTTTAGTAACTCCTTTGAAATGGAAGGATCCTATTGTCCGTCGGGGTGGTAGTGTAGGCCTAAGTACTATAGACTCATCTGTAAAATATGCTTACGATACTGGACACGTAAAGTCCTCTGCAACTTATGGCTCATTTCATTAAAACGTACTTGATTTTATTGAAATAGTTGACATCCTTGTACCTTTTTCAGTTCAACAATGCGAAAAGACGGAGCATGATCCTGACCAACGCCAAAGGAAAGCCTACGCTGGAAATCTACAGGCCTCCCGGTAAGTGAAGGATAACAATATAAAAAACCTGAGTACAGTCTGGTAGTCGGCGTTTGAACAATTTGGTTGGGGTACAGGCTATTGCATCTTATTTGCAACAACCATAATTACACACAATTATCATGGTATAAGGTCGCAAACTCGCAACTTTAAGCTTCTTTGCTTCAGTATCTTGAGCATAGTGAGAAAATTAAATTAGGTACCTGGGCTAAAAAAAAAATATTTATAGTTTATTTTTTATAACTT
Source organism: Orthosia incerta (assembly GCA_948252205.1). Classification (NCBI taxonomy): domain Eukaryota; kingdom Metazoa; phylum Arthropoda; class Insecta; order Lepidoptera; family Noctuidae; genus Orthosia; species Orthosia incerta. The sequence goes on along the minus strand of OX411750.1, from coordinate 3,857,124 downwards.
GTCAGTCTTGCTTCGTACAAGCACAACACAGTTCTACCGTGATTTATTTGTACAATTTTATTTACAAAATTTTTTCGCAATTCTTATCACTTGTTTTCCTCCTGTTCAACACTCATTCATCATTCAATGTATGTATGTAATTCAAATTTAATCGATTTAATAAGGTTTCATCCCGATTCTCGATTAATCACAGGGTGAATGTAAATACTTGGCTAGCAAGCGTCTCTGCGATTATTTGGCGCCAAAAATAAAAATAAACAAATTTCATATTTGGAACAGGTCGACAGTCGAATGTTTGTTGCGACGGGACGCGTTTGTCAGACGAATGTTTGTTTGTAGTTTTATGTGTTGTGATATCAGTGAGATATTATTATGTCTCGGTGTATCGTGAAACAATCGTTGTCTCAGCCGGTGGCGGTCGCGCCAGTCGCCTCCGTGGCTCAGGTGTCGCCGGTATCCGTTTCTCCCGTGTCCGTGACTCCGGTATCGGTATCTGTGACCGTGACTGCTGCACAACCAGTTTCTGATGCCTCAGGTTTATATTTGCATTCAGCAACAGTAGATGACGTTATTGGTATTGTCAAATTATTTGCATTGAGCTGTTGAGATTCTATGCCGGTCGGCAGATTGTTTGAAAGTGGCCTAGCTGTAATGTCAACATTGGATCTTGGCGGAAGATATGTTATTTCCGTCACAAAACAGAGTGTTTTGGCGACGATATACAATGAAATAATTGAATGTATGTAAATAAAAAAATGTCTGTATTATTCTTGGCAGCTTGCTTAAAGAGTTGAGAATTTAAATAAGTTACGCATAGATTCTGTGGAACTGACAGCTCCAGCTCTACTCTTGTCTTTTAATTGTCTGTCAGTTTGTAATCTTATTTCATGATGGTTCTGTATGGTATGTGTTGTCATCGATGTGTAGGCTTTTGTCCCCTTTTTCATTGTTTTTGGCAGAATTATCTTCACAAAATACCTATATTCTTTATTGTACACAAAACACAAAAATATGCAAATACAAAGGCGAGCCGAACCCATAATTAGTTTCTCTTGTCTGTTTCTAGAATAGTTGTTAGTTAATCGCGTCCCTAAGATGATCTTCTGAATTTCCTTGTCTTCCATGCATGACATAGTTTCGTATTTATTAGAAACATAATTGCGCAATTTTGTATATTGAGTGATTAGATACTGAAGGTTTGTATGCTTTCAGCAAAAGTTTACAGCAACAAAAAACGTGTTGATGTTGCTAAGCAAGCAGGGATAAGTTGCGCAACTTTTCTCCAATGATTAGAAATTATACGAACTATTTATTTATTTATTTAAACTTCATGTACAATGGTGATACATAGGCGGACTTAATGCAGCAAGGCATTCTCTACCAGTCAACCTTTGGGTTAAAAATGACACAACAGTGGTAGGAGTACAAAAAATAAATAAAAAATGAACAAAAACTAAATTCGGATATTAATAAAATACATAAATAAATAATTGTTTTGAAACGCCCCTCTATAATACAGCCAACATGAAACAAAACCGGCCAAGTGCGAGTCTCATCTCTATGGGGTAGGCCAATTTTCTTTTTGCGCCCTCCTTTTGCTGTTTGGGAAACACATTAAAAAAAAAAATGTTTAGCTTTGTGTCAACAAGATGCTTGCTGATACTGTAAAAATTTGAAGACTAGCTCCAATCGTCGTTGTCTGTAAAACCTGTGTGACAGTCGACTGACGGACAGACGGACATGTGAGTGACAGCAATAGGGCTCCGATTGAAACCTTTGGGTACGGAACCCTAAAAAGAAGCTCTAAGCTACCGCTAAATGAAATAATTTCAAATCCACTTACCCCTGTCAGTCGGTTATACAGTGTTCAGTTGTTCAGCCAAAACTGTACATATTTGCTAGTAAATCTTGGATGAAAGTTTCGCTTTTGTGCATTTGAGCGGCACGGCTCGCGTGCGGCTCGCGATGATCTAGGTTACCCAATTAGACGCACACGCTTGCTACATTCGTGATGATTTTATATATTGTTGCTATTATTTTTCGTTTTTTGAATTTAGTTAAATTGCCGTTTTGTCTGGCTAACTGTCCTGTTTTGTTAGATTTTAATAGAAACTTTCAGCAACATGTCCGTTACAGTTTCTTTGAGTTGAGCATAATTTTGGTTACGCAGATTGTTTTGTAGTAGCAGCAATGCTCTCTTTATATGCATTTTCGTACTCTATCCTGTTTCCCCTTCTAAATTTTAAGCCGATTTACTTCTGTAACTTGATTCCCTCTTTTGGTTTCTATTTTCGGGGTTTGCTGCTTCTTTATTGGCAAAAAAGACCAAAAATAATTACCCCTCCATCTGTCTTTCATACTTGATGTTTCTGAAAGCCATAATAAGATCATAAAATCTGCTCCAATTCAACCATTTGTGAAGTAATTTATGTTTCATTGGAAGGCCCACAACACAACCCACATACCAGTCGAAGCTAGCGGCCCACCGGACACCAATCAATCTAACTGTACTTCGTCTATACGTACTATTACGTACAAAGGTGGAGCAGCCAATGTTATTGACTGGTATACTAAGTACATTAGAGATCTTATTTTGATTTGTGCCAATAAACTGGCTCTAGCTGATGATATAAACTATAGCGATGATATAACACTGCCTAGAACATATTTTCTTTGCATGCGTCGATATCCAAAAATAAACCTTATAATAACTCGACTAAACATTGTGACGCAGTTTCTGTAAAATGGTTTGACTGAATATGACTCAAGAAAGACAGCCTGAAGATGAAGAAGTCAAAATACTGAGTCATGAGGTTAAAAGAACTTTAAAAGATTTCAACAATCGGCACCGATTAGTATCAAAATTTATGAGGATATTATGACGTCTGCTGTAAAATCGTCGTTTCCACCAAATACATGTTTTATTTCAACATTCTTTACGTGGTTTTCTTGCGCTATTCCATATCCTGGATATGGTTTCCCTTGTCCACCGTTACGTGACCCATACTACTTTTATTATTTGTCTTTTGCCAATATTTTGCTGTCGATGACAACATTTTTGGTAGTTTATTTCCTAATTTTGTCTGATGATAAGTGGTTGAAACAGAGCTCAGTATTGTATTTGAACTCAGCCTGGCCTCGGGTCTATTCATTGTGTACTTTAGTGTAAAATGTAAGAGAGTTTTTGCAAGAAAGAAATAGCGGAAGAGAATGAAACACTCAAACAATGAAATGTAACTTTTGTTTAGACTTGGCAGCTTTTTATACACTAGGTCTACATTTTAAGCAAGTATGCGTTCCAAACAGGAATAACCGTAAGAAAAGTTTTTATGATGTCGGCCATAGAGATTTTATGAATTTTTAATATAGTTTCATTACGTTTTTCTTTACACAAAGTCTATCCGACCTGAGTCCACGCTTGAGACTTCCAGTGGTCTATATTTTGTCAGTGTGTCACGGTGTTTTGGCCAAGTTCCATCTGTTCATTCATACGTACATGTTTGCCATGTCCCTTCCGGATGGAAGGGGTGAGGCGCCATTCCTATTTATCGCACTTCTTTCACCTCTTCCAATTAAATCATTAGAATTCACTACTTCACCTTCCTATCACTATCACGTCCTGATGGCACAGCTACGTAAGACGTTTACACAGCTTGAACACGACATGAAGGTGCTTCTGTACATCTGTGACTGTCTTCCATCAATAACCTAGTACACAACATCTGTCCTATCTCCCTCTTCTCTTGACGACCACCGTTGACCACCAGGTGTCCGCACAGACGGCGTGGCGACCACGGCTGCGACCTCGGGGGCTACAACCACCACCTCAGCGGCAGGGGGCTCCACGTCAGCTGGCACCAACAAACTCAATGTGCACGCTAAGGAGTTCACCATGGCCAAGCCTGCCGACCTTCACAATAGGTGAGTTATTTAGTTTAAGCATCAATTTATGATACTTTTCAGAGGAATTCAATCAGAAGAGAATTTAGCTAGACCCGTTTTACACACCGGAAAGAAATTGGTTGCCTATCTTACTCGACCTTTTTGGAATCTTCTTATCAAATACTAGCTGTTCCCCGCGGCTTCGCTCCCGTGGACCGAAGCCGTGGAAACGGTTCCTGTGGGGTCACAGGAACCGTTTCCGGGAATAAAAAATAGCCTATGTCACTCAGGAATAATGTAGCTTTCTATTGGTGAAAGAATCAGTCATATTTGTGTATTGTTGTGATTTCTCTGTTGCTATATTACTATGTCCAAGTGTTGATGTTTCTTGAGCGCTATTTTTAGTTTACATTTCTCCAACCAACTGCTGCCATGCCGGCTACGGTGCCAAACACGTTATTTGTGCACCCACTCGTGTGATACAATCTTGCCGACAAGTTTAGCCTCAAGCGAGTCCGTCATTGTAGTCGCCTAGCATATGATGCAGTCACTTGGTTACAACCTTGACTTTGCAAACGATGAACTTTTCCATTGTGTAAATCGTGCTAAATATCTGTTTAGGTTCACTACCTACCTACCGCACTTTTTTGGTGTGACTCGAATTAATTACCTGTTCAAGTCGCCGCGTCTGCCATTATAAGATTTAGATAATTTTCCGTCGTCCACACGGTTTCTGACCTTGCTCTGGTTGGTGTTGAATAGTTTGTTTCTCATCAACTGTAGTAACGTGACTGGAAGCGATGGGCGCTGTTGGCATTGTTCCAAAAGAGACAAAACAAAAATCTGTGAAACAATGTGCGAAACCGATGCTCGCGTCGCGTAGGTACGTACTCGTAGTATCAATTGTAGAGTTTTTGTTATCACTTTGTTCTTGGCTACGGTGACGCGAACACGCCCGCGCGCGCCAAAACGGGCCGAACAGCGTGCCGCCCGCGCAGTCCGCGCACGCGCCGGGAGACGCGCGGAGTTCCCGACACTCCGACACCACGCGACCAAACAACCACGAATTATAACGCGAACGCCTCCGACGAACGAACTTGACTCGTACACTCCGTATTTTTGAGTACAAATCTCAACAGTGCCGCGTGAATGATCCGCCGACAAATCGCCCACTTGACGAGGAGTTTATGCACCGCGCGCTGGAAAGTGTAAGCTCGGGATAGGTTGTGCGCGGATATACTGGATTCTATTAATAAAGTTCTGATGCCAAGAGGGAAATGAGACGTAATTTGTCGGCAGTATTGCCAAGTTTGCATTGAGATTTGCATTTGAAGATAGTGATAAATTTTATTGTAGCTCGCGTAAACGTCAAGATTTTAAACAAACAGTGCGATGACGAGTGTGATGTAGTGGTATAGTCTTGTGATATCTAGTCTGAATTGAACGGAGATTTGTTGTGAAAATGGTTCGCGGAAGATACTCGACATCGGACTTGTAAGTACATACACATTTTCTGAAACATACTCTTAATTAATCGGACTATGTCGTAAGTCCCGGCGTTGTTCTGGCCACTTAAGCCCAAGACTGTAATTGAAGTGACTGGAGTAAAGAGGATTTGTCTTGCTACATTATCTTTTATAGTCCTTTGTTGATCCGATACTGATATATTATGCTCAGGCGCCATTGACTTTAAATGAAATGGTAACCCATGATAGCGATGCGTTTTTTTTCAGCTGTTGTCATACGGCTTTTCTGCTGTTATCTGGTTCTGAACAAATACCTATAAAAATAAAACAACTTGCTCTAATTACAATATACCAGAAGAAGGTTGAAAACAAACTGAGTCGGCTCTTGAGTCGTATGTAAATAATGGAGAGCGTGGGGTGCTTATCAAAACTCTATCACCTACTCTTTGTTAGACTTGTTACTTTTAATTTACACTTACTACCAGCAGCATACCTTCAAATTAATTAACTACTGTTAGCTTTGGACTTTATAATTTTTGGTGCATTGTCAAACACGTTATTGAAAGAAAACAATATGAATGTGATTAGTGGAAGTTGTTTATTTTATTTGGCCAAGTTCTTTTGTGCCTTAGGTCTCTTGTCCTTATTTAATTTTACGATCCACCATCAAAGCACAGTCCAGTCCTACGGATTACTTGATCATATTTTTTCCCCAGGCCATACAATCTTCCCCTATTCACCTTGTTTCTGTTTTTTTAATAGAATACTTTAGTGGATTCAGATGGAAAACTTTCCTTCCAGCAACAACTCTATTATCTGGTTTATCCTATCGGTAGATGATCAAAAAGCTGCACAATATGTTTAGTTTTTTCCATGTTTTGCTGTCAATCGCTCGTTAGGTTATCGTATAGCTTGTAGCAAACTATAGGACAAGCGTTCACTAGTGTCTAGCCATTCAAAATTGTCTAGCAAAGCAATATTGTTTGGGCGCGTTTGAATACATAACAATGTCTTCTATAACCGAAATAATGATATTTTTAAAGCACAAACTTTTACTTGTGTTTAATGGAGGAAGCACGTGAATATTTTTTGGCATCGAAAAAGCGTGCAAGTAATATAAAATTACGTAGGTGGCCACTTCCCAAACACATCGACGCGGACGGTGACTTTTGCGATTCATTTTCATTACTCACCACAACACTCAGATCTGCCATATTTTGTGTGATTGCTCTCATTTGGCTCTCGTATTAGCTCTTTAAACTTTTTCTCTCAAACACTACGACTTAGTTCTCAGACTAAACAGAATCCATTCAGTAGAATGAACTGTGCGTCATTCTCATCTAGCTTTAGAGATCATTCCAATGTTTTGTCGACTTGTCATTATTCGATTCAAGGTCGAAGTACCACAGTTTTATCTCTGTTTATAAATATGACTTCATTCGCTTAAGTTTTACCATTTTCACTAATAGCTCACATTTAATCTACTGACAGTTCGAAATGACTGTTGGCATTCTCATTGAATGTTATGCAAATTCTGTCAGCACAGGTAGTTTGCCTGCCTCTATTAGTAACTGTGTCTTAATATTCTTGTAAATTCCAACTGTATTGTAACTTTCCTAAACAAATTGGAACATTAATAACGATAAAATTAGTGAAGACATCCATCGACGTTGATGTACGTAGAAAAGTTGCGCTGGCGTGCAATTGAGCGTGAGTCACGGAATGCTGGCTGCAACGTAGCGCTGGTGTTGGGTGTCTTGTTTATACGTAATTGTCTCAGCTTGTGTCCCACACCGACCGCATGTATCAGTGTCAACTGTCTGTTATGACCCTTTACGTAATATTTGATCGATTGCTTTGACGATGCCTTCGACAGATGTTATACATTTATACGTAGCTAGGTTTCATTTCGCTCTGACTATTTTGTCACGTTTATAACCTAGTTCAGGTTTCAAAACGCTGCTGTTTTTATTTCAACTACCTAAGTAGGTAAAGAAAGTTTCTTGTTCGTTTCATTTCTACTCTTCTACGTTTCAAAATGTATAACTCATAATTTCTAAGCTCTAAACTACCTACTTATTTAATGTTGGTCACCTTGATATTTTCGTGTTCAGGTTTCGTGTGACTGAAGGAATAAAAATTGTCTTTCGGTGTTACTTCAACAGCCTTGCAGACATTATAAATATTTTTTCATGAACGTTTAGTTTCGTATTGGGCCACTCGCCACTCGAGTATTTAAATTTAGCTTCATATTGAGTGAATTAAAAATATCGAAACAGCTATAAAATTGAAAGCATTTGAATATTCTTTGGCTGCTGAGAGTGTAAACGTAAGCCGGGGACTTCCTAGATTTGAGTTGATATTAAACCTAAGATGTACTCATGTAATGTAATAATTATTTCAGCGTAAGTTTTAATGTAGTTTCGTGGTTAAATAAATGTCAGCCTGGGTTTAGAAAGATTTATCAGCCACTAGCACGATGTTTAACACTGTATATCAGGCACAAAATAATGGCTATCTACAACAACTTAACGTAGTTTAATTGTTCATTCACAGTAAGAATTTAACATGTTCACATAAATCTTGCAAAGACTTGACATTTACCAGCAGACAGCATTGAATCGTTCAAGTGCTTGATAAGTTATTTATGAGAATAATTTTATTCTGAACATAAATACAAGAGCTAGACTGTAATCTAATATAGTGCGCGATGTGAAAGTTAATAGAGGAATAATAATAGTACACTGCTCACAGTATAATAGAAAGTGCCAATAGGTAGCACGTCCCTACTTTATACAACAGTTTCCCTTTGCAGAAACCTCATTTGTTTCTTATTTGCAAGTAAATCAGGGTACCCATCCATTTCGTATGACATATGGTGCTGTAGACACCTTTAAAACCATCCTTTATCATGTAAATTAGAAAAACAGAGCCTGAACTCTTGAACGAATCGGCCGTTCAACTCATATTCAAATACATCGTGAGTGTGGTCTAAAGTAGATAAACACTGGGTTGTCAACCGACAATGGAGTGCAGCACAGACAGGACACGCCACTTGTGTCCATTCCGTGACACGTCATCAGCGTCATCCTCATCACTGTCAACGTTATGAAATGCTAGGTCTCGAGACACCGTCTGTGGATGGGAAATAGAGCAATGGAACTAATGTGCCGAGAGGGTGGGTATAGGCTAACTATTAGACAATTGGTTTTTACTTTCCTTGTCAAGCAGGAGGTAGAAAACAGCAATACACAAATTGATGTTTACAAATGGGTTAAGCTCAGTTGCCAAGCACCACGGATTAAAATTAACTCCACTGCTGTTCTTTTCTGGCCTTGTCGAGTTTCACTGTTTCGGCGCTTTTCTGGAAGTCGCAACTGTTGATTTTGGCTATCAAGAGTTGCAGTGTTTGGGAATAGTGTGGCGGGCTTGACCCAAAAAGGGCATACTGTTAGATAAGTTTTTGAGGTAATTTTGTGTTCATTATACGAGTAGATGTCCTAATTATTATGTTGAGCCCTTTTGGCTTTCATCATCGTTTAAGTAACAAACTAACTCGTGAGGAAACCTGGACTTACATAGTTAATGTAAGTCTGAACTAGCCAAGTTAGAGGCCTGTGTGGTTCCCAGAGGCGGCTTAATTAACTCTGACACCAGAGGTGGCCACACCTCACTCGAAAGAAGAAGAAGTAACAAACATTCACTTTTAATTGTAAGCCCCCATGCGTGCGTCGCCACATCGATCGGTTTTGTGACTTATATGCTTCTCGCATCTAGTGAGTTTATTTATAGTGTCATTCGATGTTAGCAATGGCGATGACCGCAATGCCAAAATGTAAGGAATTGATCACGTGTCGTTTTGATAGCGTTTTCTGACATTCTCATAAATTTTTGACAAATCGCTATCGCAACGCTTTCGCTGATAGAATGTCACTTGGAGTTTTTGGCGGGAACGTGATGGCGTGATGGCATGTGCCTCTGTTTTATTTTTCTAAAATTTGTGTTTAATTGAATATGAACGTAAAAATTGTGGTTTTTTATTCTAATTATATTAGTGAACGTGCACGAGTGTGGGCAAGTAAAGCACAGCGGTAGAACATGAGTTTGTACATGTTGTCGACAAAACTCCGTAGAAGCTTCCAATAAAGTTACCGTCAATTTATTGGGGCCTAACTAGGACATTGGACTAAAATCTAAAGAAACTAGAACTTCTATTCTAAACGTGACACTGGCTAAATGCAAAACATAAAAAAGAAGAAAATGTCACTTGTCTAGGGCCTCAGGTCTTTATTGGCCTACCTTATTCTTATTCTTCTTTCTCTACGCTAGACGAGCCGAGCACATATTCTTTTAATGTGGACCGACTTACGAGCCTCGAAAGCCGTGAATGACGAGTAATGACGACGACGACGACGCCGCGAACGCCTCCGCTCGTGCTCGGCTCGTCTAGCGTAGAAGCAGCTTTACATTTGTGAAGGCAGCCCTTTGATTTTAGCATTTTCTCAGAAATGTAAAGCTTCACTCAGTTTCATGAAAATTTACCTATAAATTTTCATGAAACTCAGTGAAGCTTTACATTTCTGAAGGCAGCCCTTTGAATTCTAAACATGAATAGGTAAATTTTCATGAAACTGAGTGAAACATAGATTCAAGAGCAAACTCTAGTCGTTCAACAGCTGAATATTGGAGAATATTTAGGTATGACATTAATTTTACTGTTGTACCTACTGACCAAATTCTGTTTCAAAAGATCTAGTTATAGGTGTCGGATATTTCCAGTTTAAACTGTTAATTTCAAGTTCAATGACATTCCGCCAGTAAGTGTTAGGTAACAGGATGGCACGAGATAGGTCGTTGTGTGATGATGAATGGCAATAGATGCAAATAATAATATAAATGTACTGAGGTTGTGTGCAAGAGCAGTGGGTTTTGCATTTCTACAATTGCCCTTAGTTATTACCACTTATTGCTGCTTCATGAGGTATGTTAAGCAACCACGTTGATGGCTATACATTTAAAGATATCAATCATCACCATAATATTTCCCAGTTCCAAATCGGTTTCTTTGAACAAAGTTTTACAACTTATCAAACCTTGATCATTTACACAACACAGAACTGCCAAACGAAGTCCGGATGCAGCCAAAATTGAACCAGCGGTATCGACTTGTCCACGCTATAGCTATCCGTATTTATATCCACAATGAGTTCATCATTAATCCTCGCCGCCATTTCCTACCGTAATGAAACAATTTGCGTGACATTGCGCAGGAGTGGACCGCCATAACGGGCGGGCTGCGCGGCATCGCGACAATGATCACTTATTATTTATAAGGTTTATGCTCATGGCTATGGGACACGCGCCACTGGGCTCCATTGTCCACCATGAATAACAATTTTAATGGCAACTGCGTTTGGCACTGTTATAATTAAAATATTACTTTTAACTAGGCGTTTCATCATGCCACCGCTCCTTTTGGTAGTTTGTGTTTAAATTTTTCCTCATCCGTGCTCTTTAGTTGTTGTGCCTTGGTCAGGAAAATTCTTGAAACAATGGTATTTCAAAAGTAATGGCAGACTGATTTGAATATGAAAGAACACAATACTGGTTGTCATCATCACCTAACTCTTTCATGTGTCATCATCGTTATGCAGTCGGTACTGCAACTTGTTACACAACTACATTCCATATATTAATATGTATGTATATGTATTTGTCAGGGAAAAGTATTGCATAATAAAAACACACATGGTTTAGCTCTGTTTAATATTTAAGAGTCCCTACAAGTTTCACGAGCCAAAAACAGAAAACGCTACTTTTTCAGCGAAAATTTCTCTATAACTATAAGATATATGATAAAAAATATAATAACAAAAATAAAAACGACACAGGTCCGTCGTCTACAAGCCCTTGAGTGAAACTGATTGAATACCACGCGCGAGCGCAACGGTTTATAAGGCAATATTTAGACAATTTATTAAAATAAAATATGGTACTCAAAAATAAAATATAAAAATTGGATTCGATTGATAAACACCTCAAATTTCAAATTATTTAAGTTATTTTTATATTCAACATATTCTTACACGTAGGCGACGCTTTCGCAAATGATAAAATTGCCTTTTTTCCGCGTGCACAATATTTTTTTTTAAGTACAAATACAATAAACTTTAAAAAACTAAATTGGTGGCTCACTAGTATACTATATGCCCAGTCCACACATTTTTTTGCAGATTGTTATTTGCCACCAGTAAGCTGAAAAAGCAATTGAACACCAGGATGGTGTTTCGGGATTACGTAAAAACGTGTGTTAGAAATTATTTTTTTCTAATTTAAATTAAGCAGTTATCAAAAATATGTAATGTAAATTTACTAGATAACTATGTGACGCATAAATTTGCATTAAAATATTTATCATATATCTTGAAATTTTGAGAAATTTGCCCTGAAAAAGTAGCAGATTTCTGTTTTTAGCTCGTGAAACTTGTGAAACTCTTAACTCTATTCAAGGACGGAGATGCCATGAGATCAGAATCAATCGGAAATCTTTTACGCTGACGAAAATTCTAACGTAGTGAATAATATCCCGTACATTTTGCCCGCAAATTATAACCTATAAACTGAAGTAGGAATAGTATGCGATGAGTCAGCGCGTTTCGCCGAAATTTAGCTCGGTTGTGGATTCATACCATCGCGCAATCGGATTGGCTTTAAGATTTTGATCGAGCTCAATCGATTCAGTAATCGAGCTTGATATAGAGTAATCTAAGCTTGAAAAGTCTGTATTTCCTGAGAGCTACAACCTGGGAGTCTTTCAAGTCAAGAGTGAATAGGTTTCTTCTAGGTAAGCGTGTGACATCGTAGACCACATCATCGCTTATAATCAGCGTTAGCTTCTTATCTTGGTTATGCTGGACAAGTTACCTTAGTAATCGAGTTCCATCTTATCGACGACGTATTCCCATAGAATTTCTTTGTTACGTCGTTATGGGTGCCTCCAAACAGCCGATTCAACAGTTTAGTTCTTATCTTAGGAATGTAGGAATTCGACACCTACTCAATTATAATAGCCAACATTTGCGAGTTTCAAGCGACTACTTTACGGTTGTGTCGTTTATTAGGCGCCATCACTAAGGCATATTCATTCTATGTTCTGAATATATTTATAAGTCTGTTGCATGTGCGCGCAACACTCTCAGATATTATAAAACTTTGTAGATAGGATAGAATAGATGGACCCCTTTTACGCGCTTAAATTACCATTTGGTCCGTTGTGCGTGCAGGCCTTCTCTCTGTGGGTGTGAATGGGCCGTAACTCACCACGCGCGGGCCCAGTGCGGTGCGGGTTGGTGGATGACACAATGTCTTCGAATTTTTGGTTCTAAACATCGGTTTCTGGAGTTTTCCTTCACCGTTTTGAGAACAGTGGTGATGAAATAATTTATACAAAATAAAGCACCCGCCTGGGTTCGAACCTAGACCTACACATTGTAAGTCGCGGCCGTTCCATTGGGCCACCACTGCTCTAAACTTTTCTGATAGGAAATTCTGTTCCGTTAACATTTTTTTTATTTTGTTTTAAATAAATATAGACGCGTACTAATTCGCGTGTCTGTATTTACTTACACCTAACAGCAACGATTTCACCCGAGTTCGTAACAGGTGATCGTCCTACATAGATGTAATAGATTTCAATAACAATGTTGGTTCTCCGTGATGTTGTTAATCTGTGTAATAGCTAGATAACGTGTATAATGTGGCTGGCATTGTAATGTGTACATAGATAAACGGGCTTGTCGCACTGTCACATTATGTACCTGACATATATTTATGTACGCACATATCTTCTCTTACATAAATTACATAAGACGTATACGTTAAAGCGCAGACTCGCGGAAATTTATTATCAATGTCTATACACATTTAGAGAATTTATATTAAAGTTAGACTGCATATTTTTGATGACTAGCTCTTCACTGCGTTTTAGTAGACCTAGACGTACTCTCAGGTCATTTTGTTTACATTCTTTGAGTCCATAAATTTGTTAGCAGTATCTTATCTTACGGAGGGGCCGAGAAATAACTCGGACACTTCGACCCATTGGGATCTATTGTGGTCCCCTAGATAACGTACTCCTCCTCAATCTCGTTGAAAACTGTTTTCATGAGTTTTACAACGAGACTAGGAGATATGAGCATATAGTCTTCTGGTTTTGGATATCCAAACCCTAGGAGACTCATTCGCTTACCAGCCAGTGCATCCATGTGCACAGAAGGTGCTCCATGCGTTCCGTATGTTCCCCACAAAACCTGCACATGCGTGTCGCGGTTAGACCCATCTTCATGAGCATGTCGTTGGTTCCAAAGTGTCCAGTAAAGGCCTCAAGCAGGTAGCGGATTTGCCCCCTGTTCATGTTCCAAATGCATTCCCGGGCTTTGAACGTAGAGCCTAGGAATTTCTTGGTGTTGTAGACTAGTTTTAGACAGCCGACAAGCTCGTTGTCTGTGATCTGCAAACTCCCTAAATGCGGCTTTTACGAGACACGTCGAGATGCCTACACATGGTTCTGGCCCACAAAATCATTTGCTGAGCCCTCTCCCCTCTCTTGCCAGTTCATCTGTCAATTCGATACCATGGAATCCTTTGTGCCCAGGGACCCACAACAGTCTTACCCTGTTGTGCTTCCCAAGCCTGTTTAGGGTTTGGATAGCATCCAAAATAAGTCCGGCGTCCACTTTGTAGGATGCTTGGCTTTAATTGCAGCCTGCCTGTCACTAAGAATATATATGGATTTACCTCTGGTTCCTCTATCTATATTCTCTTGAGCTCAGGTTATTATGGCATATGTTTCTGCTTGGAATACAGTTGCCATCTTCCCTAAGCTTTTGCTACATTTGTAGCCTTTTGCGTATATTCCCGCTCCTGTGCCTGATTCCATTTTGGATCCATCAGTTTACCACACCTAACTATCTTGTTCTGGTGGATCGAGTCCCTTCGTCCAGTCCTCTATTGTAGGGATTTGGACTTTGAAAGACCTTTCAAGCACAAACATAGTTTGCATTTTATCGGATAATATGCTTGTTACCCAAACTAGGTCTTCATTCTCATCGAACTTTGTATGGTTAATCTTTGGCTTGAGGCATCCCATAGTCCAGCAGTAAGCATTCAGTCTTGTATTGTTTGGCCTGTAGGCTATTTTTCTGTTTCTTTTTTGTAATATTTTAGGTATATACTTCTGTCGTTTGTAATTTGTTGGTAAACGGCCACTAATTTCGTTTAATTACTAATTTCTATTTAATTTGTTTATGGCAAAGGTTCTTTAGGGTTTTTTTAGCGTGTGACAGTAAGTATTTAGATCGATCCTAATAATCCTATCTGATCGCACCTTCCTCTTTCTGCCCGGTTCCTCTTACTTATTACTAAAACGTATCATATTTATGACGTTGCAGGCCAGGCATCGGCTACGCCAGCGTGGGGCTACAGCACTCGCGCTCGGCGGTGCTGCACGCGCAGGTGCCGCCGCACTACCGGCCCGTCATGCCGCCGCACGCGCTTCTCAACAGCGCTTCCAGCGGGAGCGTGCCGCATGCGCAGGTACGTAACACTACCCAGAATCCCCAGGGCGATCCCACTCGGAGAAGAAAGCGTAGAGTAGGCAACCGCCTCGATGCCTAAAACTACGAAACCACAACATAAGCAGGCGGAAATCCGGGGTTGCGGGCGCTCAGAGTGGGGACTTTGTCCGCCCACCAAGTGTTGCCAGGGGGGTGACCATAAGCTCTTAGAGTAAGGTTATTTTGAGTGTGTGTAAGGGACAGATATATATGACTTGTCAGGAGAACGACAGTGGCACAGTGATTACGTGCTGTTGTGCTCAGTGAGGCCCGGGGGACGTGCTTCTTCAGTCTCCCCAGGGATGTGTCCTTACAGGCGTTGTTGTATAGATAGGGTTCTGGGTGGTATTCAAGAGGTCAGGGAGGTTCCATGTGATGATGGTGACACCGGGGTGGTTTTAGTTGAGGTAAAAAGCCCACACTCCCTGGTCTTTTGCGTCCGTCCGTTAACGTCAGGCCACCTCCACTGCTTCTGAAGCCTGAAGAATGAGAAGGTGTCATATAGTTTAGAAAGGTGCTAAAATAATATATATTTTCTTCACCCCGAAATCGTACATTTATAAAGCGGAAAAGTCAGCGAGAGTAACGGTGGTGGTAACGGCCAGAGTTAGTTGCTAACACGAGCTTAAATAACAAATATGTTATACGTAATGGGTCTGTGTTATCTATTTACTCGGAGTTAGTGAGATAACTCTGGGCGCCACCCAGAGTTATCTCACTAACTCCGAGTAAATAAAACAAACTAGAACAGGGTAGATAATTTTTGAAACCAAAAATAATTACAGTAGGATGAAACCCATTAGAAAAGGAGGGGAATATGATCAAAATGAAAGGAAAAATAAATTACGGTCGATCCGAGTTCGGGAAGTGGGAGGGGGTGAGTTTTTAAGGGTAAAAAATGGTTTATCTTGATTTCCGGCAAAACTACAAGTCCTATGGAAAAAAGTTAAATGGCAAAGGTGTAGGCAATAAAAAGATCTACAACTTTTGTATTTGCAGATTTTTCACATAACCTCAAAATTTAGGTGAAAAATTCAAAAAACCAAGTTTTTGGTTTTTTATTTATATCTTTTTCAAAATAATTTTTTTTTCTACGAAATTTGGTGAAAACTTACCTTATTATGTCCCAAATACACTGTAATTTATTTGATTAAAAATATTTATTTTTTCGCTTCATTTTAATTTAATATCAAAAAAGCACCCTAATTTTCAATCGAAAATTCTGACGTCAAAATATCAGCTTTTTTCAAAAAGCTTGGGGGCTTTTGTTCATTGAAATATCTACTTTCTGATGGTGTAAAGAAAAATATACATTACTATAGGAAAGTTTCTTAGAAAATGCAAAAAATTGAAAAAACCTCAAATTCGAAATTTTTTTTTAATCATTATGTACAATTTCATCAAAAAAATGTGATTGCTGCAATTTTTTTTAGGTATAAAGTTTATTTATTTTACTCGAATTACTTTAATGTCATAGAAAATCTCATACAAAATAAATATACATGTAAATCGTACTATTGATTTTATCATGAGTATAACTAAATCTGTTTGTATAATATAAACGAAATTACTATTTTTTTATTCTTGTACTAAAATATCATTCAATTTCAATTTTTTAGGTTATGTTACGTTAAACATACTATTTATAAAAAAAAATATTACTATTTTTATTTTGAAGCTGATTAATATAGATTAAAATACAGATAGTATTTACCTTGCTATGTAGATTTCAAACGATTCTTTGAATAAAGTAAATTTCTCACAAATCACTTAGAGTAACTCAGCCTGCACGTGTATTTTTAAAAACGATGTTGTACACTACTCTGTATCTCGAATACTGGCTAACGGTCTTTACAGCTGCTACGAAATAGCAGGTATGTAGTAAGGCCCAGACCCTCCTAGGTCCGTCCCCACTTCTCAATGAAATAACTTACAATGGGCTTAAATTCACCGAAGGTCACTCAGGTATATAAATTATCTTAAAACAGCAATAAATAGGCATCTACAAATATTATTTAAAGAAGATTCTACAACTTTTTCAAAATATTGTAGATGTCTTATTAAATATTAACTTTATTAACTTATTTGTTTGTTAATTATAGAAGTATATTTTAATTTGTAATTTTTTCGTTTATCAATAAAACATGAAATCTTACGTTTTTTGAGTAATTAAAGTGTAAATTTTAATAAATACCTCAAAATTGTACATAATGATTAAAAAACAAAAAATCGAATTTGAGGTTTTTTCAATTTTTTGCATTTTCTAAGAATATTTCCTATGTATATTTTTCTTTACACCATCAGAAAGTAGATATTTCAACGAACAAAAAGCCCCCAAACTTTTTGAAAAAAGCTGATATTTACCATTATAGCATTTTTTACCATTTTTGTAGACTTTGACCTTGGTCTAAACGGGCCTTACGAGTTGTAGGTCGAACACAGGAAGCCACTTTGTATCATGTCATCACCAGTGTTCAGAAAAAGGTGAAGGAAAATGGCATGACAATGGCGAATGGACATGACCTGGAACAAAACATTCGAAGACATGTGGCATCCACCACAGGCACCTGGCTAGTCTAGCAAGACAAAAGCAATTTATATAAGTCGTATGAAATGCTGGCATGCTGGTAAATACAATAAATATTTTATATATCGTTGACAATTCTTTTGTATTTGGTCTGATTTGACAAAATATTAAAGTCTGGTGGGTATTTGCTAATATTGCTGGCGCTATTATAAATGATATAAGAGGGTGGGTAGTGCCAATAAACAACACAAATGACACGACACTAAGGGAAAATTATTTAGTGTCTTCGTTTATGTGTCCTCCGTGCAAGTTATTTATTTGTGTATAAGAGTTGTTTACACATACAAGTGCATAAAATGTTTGGCTTACAGGTGAGTTAAAACATTTTCTCATAGAAAACTTCTCATCTCACGTTGATAGTTATGTTTTTAACAATTTTTTTGAAGAACCTCAAATCTAGTTACATGTGGAACAACGTGTTCAGCTTAAAAATGCTCAGTGCAAAAATAGTCATTTTTTTTTTTCATAAAGCTGTAAATTGGGAGTGGTCTTAAGTAAACTATTACAAATGAAATTTCAGAAGCATACACTTTTTATACTAGTTTTAACAATAAAGAAATAGTGTCCATTAGCTCTAGAATTTAGTCCGGCTAGGTTGGTAGATTTTCATTAAGTGCCGTACTGCGTTGGACTGGGCTTGCGTATAACCTTGAGTTGAATAAGTGATTTCCACAGGGAATACCTGTGCTCCAGCGGTGGGAACGCCATGACGCATGTTTGCAAGTAACTATAACAAACCTCTGTGAATTAGAATGGTCCTCTGCACAATCGACGGGTCAGCGTGCTAAGACCAGGGAAGGGTTCACAAGATGCTTCCGAGTGCTGATTATAACGATTGGCAGGCGATAATCTTGACATGTGACAGTTTGTTCCCATAGTTTTCATTGTTACAGTCTCATGTACTTTGTCTCTTGTGTCAGATTACCTACCCAACGTTACTCGCGGATTACTAAACGCTTGTTAACTGTGGGAACCGAACCACTATTGACAATAATGTAATTAATCATTTTAATTCAACTAGCTACGAGTATTGAAATTCAAAGCATCGTTTACAAGATAAGAGTTACTTGACTCGAACAAGTTCACTGTCTTAACCAGATAAAAGTACCCGTTGTAATCAATCCGTACCATAATCTTGTAACTAAAGTTTGAATGACTTAGTTACATGTTCCTTTCCTTTGCAAAATTGGTAGAATCCGTGTATACAGAAATTAACAAATCTTCGCACTAACTGAATTTTCTTCTCGAAACACAAAAGCGCGATATATCGCCTGTCTGCTATATACATTCTCAGGCATAGATAAAAACAACGAGACATCGGCCATTAAATTTCAATTAAAACTTACCGTATAAAGTCTATAAAACACTCAATAACATTACAGGTTGGACCCCGCGTCCACTTCAAGCTCCAGCCTCAGCAGGCGATCATTCCGGAAAAGAAGAAGTCGCCCCCGTCTTCCTTGACGAACGGCAATGGAAAGAGCATCAGACCGCAATCGTTCACGCCAGGGCTGAAGCGTTCGAAGTCGCTGACGTCAGCTGATGCCCTGGCCAGCGGCATGGCGGCGCTCGGACTTGCGGCGGATGCAGGGGATCTGGGCAACTTCCCGCCAGAGATACAGGAGTGTATCGACAAGGCTCTCGAAGGTGAGTCGATAGTTTAGCACACAATTTTAGGGCAGGCAAGAATTCAAGAATTCCCCACCGTCTTCGCTAATGTTCGGTAACTGCAAGATCGTCCGACCGCTGTCGTTCACGCCAGGGCTGGATGGCGACGCTAGAACTCGCGGTGAATGCGGGGATCACAGATGCCTTAGACAAGCGACATTCTATCGTAAGCTTGGCGATAGCCATTGTCAAAAACCAAAAGTTCTCTTCACCAAATGTACGTCAACGTGACCTAAATTTAAATCTTGACGGCAAAAATCTTGGTTATAACGGAAACTGTATTCTTAGGGATTACTATCGATTCAAAATTGCAGTGGGGCGCGCACATTAGAACACTTTCGGGTAGGTTAAGTTCGGCTGCATATGCAGTAAGGAAAATAAGGCAGTTAAACGGAGAAGCCACAGCTAGACTAGTATACTATGCTTATTTCCACAGAAATATGTCTTATGGCATTCTGCTGTGGGGATCAGCAGCAGACGTTGACTCAATTTTCATCTTACAAAAGAGGGCAATCCGCGCGATCTATAAAATGGGTCCTCGCGAGTCTCTCAGAGAAAAAATTAACGAGATCGATATACGGACTCTTCCTTCACTTTATATTTTGGAATGTATTTTGTATGTCCGCAAAAATCGAGGGCTTTTCAAAACTAGAAGCGACTTCCATAATTTAAATACACGCAGTAAGTTTCGTTAATCTGAATTTGGGTATTACGAAATTGTAATAAGTCTGTTATAGAACTGACAGATGGAAAGTTCAAAAATTATATCAAACGTGTCCTTATTAAAAAAGCATTATTATAAAATCAAGGACTAAGCTGAAGATAAAAATTTTGGCTTGAGCTCCTGCGCATGCGGCTTCCCTGGTAACTCATACACGGCACAAATATGTGGATGTCTCTATTCTCAATTTAATTTCTATATTTTTTTTCTCTTCTTTTAATTATACTCTTTACAATGGTTTTCAATCTTATAGCCCCGCTATAAAGATGATGCAGCTAAGAATAATTACAGCACAGATAAAAACTTTTGTGCCACATATTAAATTTAGTCTTGTTATATTTTATTTTACTTTGTATAGATTCTTTTACCGATTGTTTTATGAATGTGTGAACATTGTAGGCCTTCTAGATTTCTAGATGCTTGTTAACATTTGTTAACTTTTTATCTCGTTTTACTTTTATTTTTGTTTCTTACGACTTATTGTCGGGCCTACGTTGTCCCCCCATATCTAAGTACTAATGCTGTAACATGTAAATATTGTAAAAGTAAACGATTTTTTTTAAAAGAGTTACCGTGGAGATTCTTGCTGGTTCTTCTCCATAGGAAACGACCAACCCGAACCGTGCACCTTTTGTCGACAGTTAATAAGTGCCCATGTAAGCCTATGTGAAATAAAAAAATGTTTTTTCAGTCGTTAGATTAGTCAGTCAGGCATTCCAGAGAAAAAGTCATCCCGTCGTACCTAACGAACGGCAATGGCAAGAGCATCAGACCGCAGTCGTTCACGCCGATATTTATTTGCATTTTTTATTTAGCATGTGTTCCCACTGTGCCTTTCCAGCTAACCTTATCTCCTTGCATCTCCGGGCAATCCGGCAGGAGTAAGTCCAAATCGTTATTTCAACAGTAGCACACCGTCGACTTTCATTCACGGCTTCAACTGCTGTGGCACTGCACCAAGAGCCAAGTACGGCCATTTACTTGGGCCTAGTATTATAATTTTCTGTGCCCGCGGTGACGTTTAGCCCGGCGGCACTCGGCAACCGAAGCGTCTATTGTCTGCGCTTAAGATCATTTCTATGGTTTGTTTACGTGCCAACATTATTGTTGTATTTGTTATCTTCCGTATTGTGCTGTGATCTCTCTGTGACTGTTTCGCCTTCTGTATTTTAAATACTTGTGTGACCGATACGGTCATTATTCTGCAAGTACGAATAGATATGATACTATGATAATAGACCTACCATCAGGTGAGATAGTGGTCAAGCGCAAGTCTATCAATAATAAAAATAAAAAGTACCCTCCGAGCAAAAATGTTATATTATATTTTCGGCCCTTTTTTCAGTAGTTTCAGAGCTGTATAAACATAAATATAAGTAATGACAATACTAAAAAGTTAAAAACATGCACGTGAGCATTTCAAACACAGGCTGCTTTCAAAAACAGTCATTAAACCATAGATGGGAGAGACACAGTTTTTTTCCTCTTTGATCTAGTGAGGCACCTAGCGCGGTTGACACATGCATTTATTCTTGATTTTAGGAAATGACGATATATTTTGTACTTGCTCGTCAGATCCGAACGCAGTGTGCGCTCGCACCCTGATGGACGCTGTGGGACACCTGGTGTCGCGGGCGGTGGAGTCCCCGCGCTACGCCCTCCCGGCCGCGCGGCGCTGCATCGCCGTGGTGGAGCGCGAGAACACCGAGACCTTCCTCGAGTCGCTGCTCAACACGTGCCAGCAGTGGTACCACGACAGAGACAAGGTAAGAGACACACACTGATGGACCCGGTGGAGTCCCCGCGCTACGCCCTCCCGGCCGCGCGGCGCTGCATCGCCGTGGTGGAGCGCGAGAACACCGAGACCTTCCTCGAGTCGCTGCTCAACACGTGCCAGCAGTGGTACCACGACAGAGACAAGGTAAGAGACACACACTGATGGACCCGGTGGAGTCCCCGCGCTACGCCCTCCCGGCCGCGCGGCGCTGCATCGCCGTGGTGGAGCGCGAGAACACCGAGACCTTCCTCGAGTCGCTGCTCAACACGTGCCAGCAGTGGTACCACGACAGAGACAAGGTAAGAGACACACACTGATGGACCCGGTGGAGTCCCCGCGCTACGCCCTCCCGGCCGCGCGGCGCTGCATCGCCGTGGTGGAGCGCGAGAACACCGAGACCTTCCTCGAGTCGCTGCTCAACACGTGCCAGCAGTGGTACCACGACAGAGACAAGGTAAGAGACACACACTGATGGACCCGGTGGAGTCCCCGCGCTACGCCCTCCCGTGGCCAAACTATACCTTATAGGTCGCTGAGAGATCAGAGTTAAAGTAGGAAGTTGATCAAAATTATTTCTGCTATTACAGTTGTTGGGTACAACGGTGGGCGGTGGACGGCCTCGCCTGATGGCGTTCCTGTCGTTCCTGCTGGAGATGTACTGCCAGCTGCGGCGCCGCGCCATCCAGCGACGAGGAGCCTCCGCGCAGCCCGGCCAGGTGCTGCTCACGCTCATCTGCAAGTGCTGCGAGGACTGCATCCGGGCGCCCGTGCCCTCTGCGAGCGACGTGAGTATACACACCATCTGAGATTCACAAAACAAAATTTCATAAATACAAGATTTCAATAGTCAATAGTGGTCAAGTGCGAGCCTACATAAGTTTAAAAAAAAAAAAAAAATAAGTCCGCATCCCAAAGCAACTGACACACACCGGTATTCTCAAAGCTAAATTAATGTGACAAATTGTTAAGCACGCGTTATTTGCTGCGATTGGCTATTGAAAATTCATTCAACCAATCACAGCAGTTAATTAGCGATTATTCGTTGATTACCTACGTTAACATCCTGATAATCGAGCTTCGAGAAACTGGGCATAAGACACGACATCTGTAGTTCCGACCAAAAAGGATTGCTTAAAGGTTAGGGTGTAGTAATAACGAACATGTTAAAAAAGATTCATTTGGAAACTACATTTTCGTTATCAGCACCCTCGAGGATACCTAAAATACAAATAGTTGATTACTATTACTGTTCCCCGTTCCAGACGGAGAACCTGTTCTTCGTGCTGACGTACATCGGGCGCGACCTGGAGTCGCAGCTGCCGGGCGAGCTGGAGCGCCTGCTGACGGCTGTTCGCGACGCCTTCCTCAACAGCGCCGCCGCGCCCTCCATCCGCCGCACGCTGCTGCAGCTCATCGAGCTGCACGCCAGCCGCTGGCAGCTGCCGGGCTGCGCCGTGCTCTACTACTACCCCTCCTCCAAGTAATGCAGAACACGACATCATATCCAGAGTGTTACGGAAAAGAATAGACAAGAACTGCTTCTGCCCATTGAAATGGATGTACATTTCCATGAGGAAAAGCAGTTTCCAAATTATGACTCCTTTCCGAAATACCCTGGGTATTGTCACAAGCATTGGTTGTCAGTTTCTACAAATTTCAGTAGGCAGAATTGTCACAGGCTGTCATACGTTGACGCCCATTGACACGCTTGGTTCGTATAAAAGTATTGACAATGCAGTCTCTAGCAATGGCCGCCGAGGCATCTGTGCTTTGTGATGTTAGCTGAATAGCACGTTGTTTGAGCCTCATGCTGTTCACCTAGTTTACGAAGCTATGATAGCTGGTTTGTGATGATGGAGAAATTGCATGATCACTCCAAAGTACTGCTGTATGGTACTCTGGAGCGCACTCTTAGATGATGAAGCTTGGTGAAAAAAATTTGGTCCTGTACGGAGATACTACTGTTTTATAGTAGATATAACTTTAAAGCATGAACTAATGTACGTTTGGTACTATTATTACTATAACCAAATTCCCAGTGTTTTCTATTGAACTGTGGGAACTAACATTTATAATTTGCAAAGCCTTGTATCAACACCAGCTTTATAAACTTTAGTGAGCCTTGTGTCCCAGCTGACCTTTGCGTTGCGTTACGAAAAGGAGCCTTATGTCTGACGCGTTGCGTGTCATTATCGCGTTGCTTCTCTATCGTGTTACGAAGAAAAGTTAAGTTAAGTTAAGCGATACGATTCGTGATGTGAAGCCCAGTCACAGTCGTCGTCCTAATAGAAAAAGAAGTCGATGGTCGCCAGAGGCTGCTGTCCGGGTTTGGCATACAGGCGCCATCTGTCGGTGCGATTCTGTTCTATTAGGACGACCCAAAGTTTGACGTAACACGACGTGCTCGTCAGTTAGGACTAAGCCTTAGTTTGTAAAGCTTTAGCGGGAAAGTTGGTCCTTATATACGAAGGGTACCATGCATGGATAATCTTGGTGTACTTTGGGAACTACCACATTGTATCTTCATAACGTGGCATGTGCTCTAATGTACCGTAGACTCATACCGTATTGTATCGTAAGTTAGCAAGTACCGCTTAACGAGATTTAATTCTTGGCGACTGTTGTTGGTGGTGGTTATAATATTCTTCAGTCTTTTGACTTCTTTGCCACTTAAATTACATGGTATATTGGTTTTAGACCTTTCAATTGTAAAAGCTTTGCAGTTCTCACCCTCGATAATATCTAAATAAGTTAAGCCAATTTGGTCCTTCGGTTCTACTGCTGCGAGGACCACTTCGGAGGGGTACGTTGTTATTCTATAGGGAGTAATTATGTTAGATTAGTATACAAAGGTTACAAGCATTTCTTGTAGTGTTTGATTTGTTTCAGTTTGACCTTCATAGCGTTGCGTTAGTTGTACAGGAGGTCTCTAATTGTTGTCCCTTATACGTATCGTAGGCATGATGCTGCCATAAGCTCATTTATTGTGCCTTTAAAGATTTTAGTAGTTATAGACACGTTCTCTTCGCTCTCGAGACATAATAAAAAGTATTTTGTAATATTTATCGGACGTAAGACGCACTCGGGAGTGTTAGAACGTAACAATTAAAATATAAGGTGTAGTTTTAGCTTAAGGTGGATTTAGTAAACGCAAGATATGCCTTGAAAGTATTACAAAAGTACGTGTAACATAAGTAGTAGGACAAAATGACGATGTACATTACTGTACGTTCTTCGCATAGTATTTGGTGCATTGTACCCTTTGTCGGTTGTGTCTAACTGTAGTGTCGCCATCTATACCTTACCGCTTGTAGTTATTGTTTGCCTAGACATGCTTCTGGGGTCAAGCCCGCACTATACGTTTTGCACTCTGGTGTTAGGTTTATTTTCTTTTAGTATAAACATCCCAATTATGCAAATTATCATTATAGATGAATCGTTATCAGCTTTCTTACACAAATATCATATGTATGTATGACTGAACTTCCTAAGTATGAAGTGTTTCAATTTATTATGCTTGTGATATTATAAATTTAAGTTAAGTAATCTCTGATAATATCTCTTCTGTCCTAACCAAAGACTGTACTGACGATGTGGAGATTCATTATGATTATTAACAAAAGTGTAAACTCAATGTTGTTGAAGCTGGACCAAATTATCTTCGTGTGTCGTTCGTGGCTTTGTAACCGCCGCGGACGACACATCACTTCAGTGACTATTTTAAGTTCATTTAGTTGTAAACATATTAGTACGAGATCCCACCATTTAAATCTGCGGGTATAAAGTTATATAAAACTATGTTTCACGAATGATACTCCATAGTAAAATAGATTACTGCAGGGTTCATCCATGAAAATAGTTTTTATCAAAAATACAGTTACCTGCAGATTTAAATGGTGGGATCTTAGACTATATGGCGGATCACCAAACTAATGATTTTTTAAAACTTAGTTAATTACATTTTATGGAAAAAGTTAAAAAAGACCATAAACTTTTCGTTATTACTATGCATTCGTAGCAATATAAGGTAATGGTATGTTTGTAGAAAAGTTGAAAAATATAAAAAAATGGTGCTAACAAAAATATTGGTGTATTGTATATTATTTTATTAGAACACGGGCAATAACATTGTTCTCGTTACCGCTATAATTTTTTACGAATAAACCATAAAAATGATATGTAACCAATAAATTATATAAATACAATGTAGTGTTTTATTTATTACTTCATCCCTAGTTTTATGAAGTCTGTCTGCAGCAAACAAGAGAGCCCACTTTCCTACACTATGCCACCACACCACACGAAAGAACCTCTTTCAATCACTAGGGCAGACCTTTTCTATCACTAGTACGACGATATCAATCACTAATCTGACTATATCAATCATTAATGTGACATCATCTTCCTGCTCTTTTCCCATTGCTACTCGGGGTCGATGCAATACGTTTTCTTCTTCCAACCGTCCTGTCCCCCTCCGCCACGCTATCACTGACTCCCTTTTTTCTTTCATATCTCTCCTCACACAATCCATCCATCTTTTCTTTGGCAGAGTTAATCAATCATTAATCTGGCGATATCAATAATTAAAACTGACTGTAACAATCACAAGAGCTGGCAGTTATTCCAACTGCTCAAGCCAAAGTTTTTTAGTTTTCTTTTTGGTAGGGTAGGTACCTACCAAAACTAAAAAGAGAAAAATAAAAAACTTAACATGATAATCATTTATAGCCAAAGTACATCTCATGACGATGCCAACAAGTTCAATAAGTTTTATTTTGGAGTCCCAGTGCCTACCTTCCGGCTTCATCATCAGATCAGTTCGATGGTACTATTTTCATCGGTACCATTTATTAATAAGTATTTGCTTCATCATAGTCTGTTAACTATTCGAGATATTTGGGGTATTTTTGTATTCTAATAGGGGTGGGTATGGGATCTATCTCCTAGCGGTCCATCCCGTGCAACGGCACCACATCCTTGCCTGTGGTATGGCTGATCGATCCCACTTAAGCGGTGGTAGGCTCCGCAAGGGGCCGCCTGACTCGTGACCACCATCCCACCGGAGTCCGGCGCAAAGCAGCTTGCTGTGTTACGTCGGTGCGTGGGACTGCCAGTGCCTTTGGGGGAGAAGGAGGATGTCAGTTGTGCTGTTAAGAACCTGTCTTGGTCTCTGTCCCACAGTCTCCAAATGAGTTCCCCATAGGTTGGGTTAGTTCCGACAGTTCAACTTCTTCCCTGACAGTTCAACTTCATCCCCAGCAAACTCGAAAAAGAAAAAAGACATGACCGAAGCGAAGAAGAATATGGTGAGACAATGGCTGCACTTCCTCCCACTAAAAGTGCACCTTACTAACATCAGGGGGTTGCACTCTAATCTCGATCCGGTCCACCACCACCTTGAGACCGAGAAGACGCACCTGTTTTTTCCTAACGGAGACGAAGATAACAACCCCGTCGGACGTGGCGTACCTCAACTACCCGGGTTACTTTCTTGAACACAAGTTCAAGAAGTAAGCTGGGGTCGATTTCTCTAGGGTCCCATAGTCAGATCCTGACCTGATGACCATGGGACTACCTGTGAATTATACCCTTTCAAACAAAAGAAGAATTTTCCAAATCGGTCCAGGCATCTTTGAGTAATCATACATAACAATTGAGAACCTCCTCCTAAAGTCTGTTAAAAATTAAATATCGCAGAGTCATTTACTGGGTGTGGCAGACACTCATCGCACTCATTTCGAGGGTGGCCACTGCATGCAAATGCCAATAGAGTCAGTAAGTATTGAGGTCATAAAAAATGCCCAGCACCACGATGATAAAATACTTATGCAATAAATATACCTGACGAAACACCATTGTTTAGTTAAATAGACTAGCTAGAACTCTGCTTAACCCACAACACAAAAGTCACGATGATTTAAGAGTTGCTTTCATCGTACCAATAGGTGGAGCGTCTGAGTTACAGCAGAGGAAAATAATCTTGCCTAGAAGAATTTATTATACATTTTTTATTCCGGTTTAAAAAATAAATAAAATCCCGAATTGAACGCAGTTTTTAATCATGTAGACACTGAACTGTATATTTGAGCAGATCAATATAGCCAAAAGTAATGTGATCAAAACATACAAAATTTATAAGTAAAAAACTTGTTGTTAATTTTGACAGCTGCGTTTGAAACCTTAGAAAAGTTAGAAAGTCGAAAACAATGGCAAACTGGTTACTCAAATTCATATTCCATTCTAAAATATTATTTCTGAAAAATACACGAACACTCGACTATTTAAATTTATTTAAAAGTTTATAAAGGATTAAAGACGCTTTTTACGTTATCATAAAACCACTGGCGTCCAAGTCCGTGTTTGTAAAATTATGGTTTCTGAACACACAATGATTCTGATTGGACGCGTGCTTATCAGTCGCTTCCTGCTAACTTCACATCTCTGACAGTTCATTCATACCATGTTCATACGTTTGGTTCGGCCTTCGCCCTTCGCTCGAGTTCGCTTTGTTGTTGCCCGCAGTTGCCGACGAACTAGTTTTGCGCCTCGCCGCGAGCGTGTGATGTGACCTGTTGATTTATTACTCATCGTGTTTTTGTGCTTTTGTCTGTGATAAAAAATGACATGATGCTGTTAAAAAATGAAATGAGTGGTGCGCGTTGAGTGTTTGTGTGTTCAGTGTAAAATGGGTTTGATAACTTCAAGGGAGCAGACAATGTTGGACGGGCCGGTGGCGTCGGCCAAGAGCCACCATGTACGGCAGCCGTCGACGAGGAACCGGACGAAGCCCCCGATGCCGGACCGGGATGAGTTGGAGAACCGTTTCATCAAAGTTTTGGTGAGTGTTTGCACCGAATTTTGCCGGCATTATGTTTACAAACATAACATTGTTTACCGTGTGAACGGCAGACGTTACTTTTATTACGCGACTACGGCGCTCGCGTCAATATTTAAACAACAAGGAGTATACAATGCGTGGCCTGATAATAAAAAAATAGTTATCAAAATAATATCTGTCGAAGTTATAGTGGCAAAACCGCATAATACATCGGCTAATTAATGCATGTGTCGCAGGGGTGGGACTCGTGGACACTGCGGCAAATTTACGGGCTTCTTATTTGTTTTTGTTTCCGAAATGTGTTTTCGTGACTGAAGGGAGCATCAAGAGCATTTACGCGTGATTCCTGGTAGCTGTTAAAGTTATTTATCGTAAAACTGAGCACAGACTGACAGTGTTGACTGTAGCTAGCTCAGTTTCCTGTCTTTGTTATGTTTTCCTGCAGTATTATAATAATAGTGTCCAATGGAGCCAGCCTGTCGTTTCTATATTTAACTATTGGATAAACTAATGTACCACATTGTCATAAGACAAATATATAGTAGAATAGAATTAAACTTCCACAATAACTTTGTTACTGGTTGTTTGATAAGTAATAATTTTTGGAGTTAACAATTATTATTTCAGTACAGTAGGTTCTTCTTCTTTTCGAGTTGATGGAAATCTCATTACAGTACAGTAACCAATAAATTATAACAAAAAATAATGTTGTCATTAATCATTGTAAACAAATATTAAAGACCAGCTTTTGCCACTGAAGGTCTAAAATCGTAGGATACTACAGGAACATACTTCCAGCATTAAAAGAATCCTACATCCCAATCCAGCATCATGGTATACCCGTGTGCCAAAATTCTTTTAAATCCATGCAGCTCTAGTGTAATTGAAAATAAATAAAGGATCTTTCAAGGCTCCTTAAAGACGTTATTGCCCAATAATGAATGATGAAGAAAATGTATATCATAAGCACTTTTACCACAGTAGTGGTGTGTGCTAGTTACCATGTTACATTACATCTAAAAGTGCTCCCTCACTTGTAGCATTCGCCTGTAATGTTACAGAGCATTAAATCAGTGTGGGAAGAGAGCCAAGTATTACACTGTGCAACCTGTTATGTTACAGGTTAGAGCAATACATTGGTGAGGGAACAGAACCGAGCATTACAGTGTGCAACTTGATTATACAATGTGTAATATTTTTATGCAACTTGAAACAACAACAACTGCTTCATCTGACATTGTAGAATCAACTTAATGCTCAAAATCGAATCTAATGTTACATTACAGGCAAATGCTCGTCAGCCAGGGAGGCATTATTGTAATGTAATGCTCAAAATCGAATCTCAAATGTTACATTACAGGGGAACCCTCCAGGTGAGGGGGGAGCTCTTTAATATAATTTTTAACCAACTTTAGAAAAAGGAGGAGGTTCTATGTTCGACTTCTTGTTTATATATATAATGTTCTTGTTTATTTATATATATAATATAATGTGGGTGTACAATTGGTTCTATACTCATTATTGTTATAGAACACTCTTTTTTAAAGTACTCCTTAACAAATAAGTTCAGAGAATACAGGCATTATGTTATAACTTTAACTTTATTCACACTTGCAAATACCTAGCCAAAGATTAAATGTTTTTTTTTTATTAACTATAGGCTTGCGCTTGACCACTATCTCACCTGATGGTAAGCGGTGAAGCACACTTTCTAGAAGAAACCCATTCACTCTTGACTTAAAGACCCCTAGATTGTACCTATCGGGAAACACAGACTCCGGCAGAGAATTCCACTCCTTAGCTGTACGCATAATAAAAGTGTCCCAAAACATGCTGTTCACTTTATCATTTATCAATGAATAAATTTCTAGCATTTGCCTTCTAACATTATTTCCTACAGATCACATCAAAAAAAACTGTGTATCAAAAACAATGATGATAATAAAAAGTTCCCATTCAAAAATGTTTCAACTTTACAATAATATTGTCTATGCAGCTGCAATATCAGCTTTCCTATTTCAAAATATATCATCCGGTCCCTATCTGTTGCAGTAAGTTCCTGACGCAAGTA
This sequence comes from Orthosia incerta, assembly GCA_948252205.1. Taxonomy (NCBI): domain Eukaryota; kingdom Metazoa; phylum Arthropoda; class Insecta; order Lepidoptera; family Noctuidae; genus Orthosia; species Orthosia incerta. The sequence continues at coordinate 3,826,500 of OX411750.1, read as the reverse complement.
TCACCGTGATAAGACAAACAAAATGTTTCATTTCCTGCTTTATCTACATATTTGTCATGTTTCTAGGTTTTGTTTGTTATTGTTGATCATCAATAAATTCCTGGTACTTTGTGTATTGTTTTCTTATAATTTATCAGCATTTTTTATTATTATCAATGGTCAAAGATTGCTGAAATAGCTTGTTAAGTGAGGAATCAAAATAGGAAGCAGGTTATAAAAAGATGTTAACATTTATCACCTAATTTTCTGCAATGTCATGGTTCTAAACTTTCATGAATAATTGGATTAAGATTTTATGAAACCGGTTTTTAATGCTGGAAGTATTTTGGCTATTTTCCTCAATTATAAACATCAATAACTCAATAACATTACATGTTTAAAAAAAAAAAGGTTTTGAAATAATTAATGAATAGTAGTAGGTTTTTGTAATTTTCCAGGAAAAAAAAAACTATGATTGGTTTGGTTAGCAACCTACTTTAAAAGAGTTTTATTAACAGACATGTTTTATTTAATTCTATTTTAAAATAAATTAACAAATATTCAAGGAAAACAATTTTATTGAAATAAAGTGCACCATGCAACTCCTTTTTTATTTTGAATATGTTTTAATTAAAACTTGCAGTATACAAGTACCTACAATTATTTTTATTTAAACCCACAGCAGAAAATATTTCTTATCTATATATTTTAAATAACATTACATAAATAATATGGTAATGGCAAAAAATAGGTTATTTATTTGGTTCAATGTCATGACCCTTACAAACCCCACTTCCTTTGCAAAACTGATAAAAAAATTGTGTTCTAGATAGTACTATTATGAAAACCTTGCAGTTTTTATGTAGTTTGTGTACTAAATTATTTTCATTCATGTTTTAAATGGGAATTCCAAAATATACAACTGTTGATGGATAATGATCGCCTTTTAGCGTAGCCACACGATCCTGTGCTTTTGCGTTATTCGAGAAGGACTTATTTTTGAAATAAAACGGCGTAATCTAAACTAATATTGTAAAGAAACACCCTCTGAATTTCATATCTAGGCTAGGATAGGCCACAGGAGCGACGCCGCTAGGAAAAGCTAGTCAAACTTTTATACATCTTCATATCACACAACAGATCAACTTCCTCACAAACAAATGTGCGTGCGAATGTACAACTGTACGACGAAGCGGCGACGGGTCGGGGGCTGCGCCTACCTTATCGCGCACAGAGCCCCATTGATGGCCGGCTATTTCTGTTCTATCAGCAACACGGGCAGATTATGCCCACACTCCTGCCACCGAGCGTAACTTGTTCATATGGCTATGGCTACTTGGGGCAGGATATTGTGGTCGGTATTTTTAGACACCTAAAATTAACTGTCATGGCTGAAAGACACAAAAAATACTCGCCCCTTCCATTCTCTCATTCATCTCTTCCGTTATCCTATTTGTATAAATGATGAACAGTGTTTAAACAAATTGAAAAGTTGTAGAAGCATTATGTGGTATATATTAACTTTGGCCTATCGTAACTAGTACCACAACGATTGACGGTAATTCAATCACCTCGGAAGAAAAGATTTCCAGTGTTGTCTCCCATAAGAATCTCCACATCGCCCAGTCCTGTGCTGCCTGCAGCCAGCGGATTTTCGCGACCTTCACTAGATATCTGAATGAACGTCTTCATCTAATAACAGACAATATGAATCATGAAAATAATAATACATGATCTAGTTCTAGGATTCCGTATTGTTTAAGTGGTTGATAATGAATAAATTTGTGTACCAGGAATTGTTGAATCATAAATATTCTATCATCTGCTTGACTTTGACTGAGGCACCAGTAGTTTGCAGTTTTGCACACAATATGTTTTTACTCAGTTATTGGTATATATAAATTAAAGAAATGTAACTATTTATTCAGCACGGCACACACCACAGTCCACAGTAATAATTACCGTTAAGTTTTACAGAAGGCAAAAGAACAAAGAAATGCAAAGAATGTTTGGGATTCTTTAATATAAACCTTTAACATTAGGAACACGCAATTTAAAGTTATCAAACTCACCCACACACTATTTAAATAAATACGTAAATTATCCCAACTGAAATTGACCCCAATGACCCGAAACCCAATTTCGTTTATCAATCCGACTTTGAACATGTTCAAGTCAAATCAACAAAGGTAAACAAAGGTTGGCGATTCCTTCTGCCACAAAAACAGGAACACTTCATTATGGCAAGGTCATTCGGTCGACTTTTTAACCAGTGGATGACGTCCGTGAGTCATTGGAACTGGTCGTGTTGAAATAGGGTCACTGCGAGGCCTTGGGAGCAGCAATCAACGAGTCATTAACTCGTCAGGGTGATGCGTGGCAGACCGTGGAGTTGATTGGCGTTTATGATATTTGGAATATTTTATTCAGATAGACTGTTCCCGTTTTGATAGGCAGTTCTAAGAGTTCTTTAGTTTGGGAAATCATAAAAAAGTCGTCTATGTAGACAAGCTCCATTTTAGATCGTGCTCCTTACTAACAGGCGCAATCTTTTTCAAACAATACTATCTTTAACTTCAATGGTATCGTTATAACTCCTAAGGAAAAACTAAACCGCAATTTAAGAGTATCTGTCATTCATGAAGCAGCCCACGTTCATAAGTATTTGATGATATCCAAAACCACGTACCACACACATCAAATTACACAGTACACATTATTTCGTAGATCTTATCCAGTACTTACTTTCTCCAAGTAACCAACATCGTAAATTGTGCCTGAGTTGATTGAATCGGATTTTTATTAGCACTTACACAGTTTAATTAAATAGGCGTACTGGATTGGGTATCAGTAGAGGTACAAAGAGAGAACAGTGTTTAAGAAAGTTGACTGCTTCATTTGGTAGCCCGTTACTGTCAATCTGCAAAGTAGTATTTGCCATGTTTAAAAAATATTAAGACCTGCATTGAGAGTCCACGCAAAACTGGTAAACGCGTCGTATGCTGTCGTGATCGTCATCAATGCGGGAACGATGAAGAAGATTGAGACTGGTCCTGTTATATTTAATCTCTCAAAGATAAGAGAGGAGTCCTCCAGTTATTGTTATTGCAATATATATATATATATTTTTTCATTTTATTCCGTGTCGATTTGTTACCAAAAGCTGACATTTTGCATCATAGTTATCCAATTCTCGTGGGGTTCTTTGCCCTTCACCACTATATAGTTCAGAAAATAATAAGTGCTACCTCACCGTACCCGAAATGTTTTCATTTCATCTCTGATCTTCAGAGTTTCTATAAACATAACAGAAGACTACTGTCATATCTCTTCACATAACATTATTCCGCTACATCATCTTTGTTATATCTCCAGTCTTTGTATAGACTTGCGACGTTGGATCGGTTTATAAACTATCTTATGATGCATGCATTGTATGACGATTATCCTTAATTAAAAACACATTTCGTTAGCTAAGTGGCATATCATGTGATGTAAACGGAAGCTGCCTTATTTGTCTAGAAGGTGATCAGTGAGGGAGGTCGCAGGATCTGCGTTTTTGTGCTATCTAGCTAGGAAATCTATGACGATATTATAACTTGATACAGAACTATTGAAAAATGTTATTGCTATTCAGTGAAACGCTTTCTCCAATTTAACCTCTGCTGCCCTCTTTAATATGGCATGAAATTCTCAGATAAAATCTTCACAGACTGTTATGTTTAAGTCTTCTAAGAGCAATCACTTTTATTGGTTGCTAGACAACCGAACCTCAGTCAATTGTTTTACTTTCTGCCAGCCATAACATCATCCACCGTTATTTCTTTTGTCTGCCCTTTTGCTTACAGCCATTCATATTCAAATTGACATCAGCCATTCACCAACATCATTCACAACACAAAACACAATTCTATTGATTCAATCTCGACATCCGACCTGAGACGCATAAGTCTCAGGTCGAGTATTCTTGTTACATACTCCTGATTCAACAAGGATCTTGGCATCTCGCTCTGCAATAACATTATTAACATAACAGATTAACATGAATAGTATTTCTCTTCTACAATGGTTTCTTATAAAATATACATAAAAGGACAACATTATTTGATAAATCTTTTGTGGGAGACTGGTATGGTATCTGCACTAGGAAATTCTGTCACACAGATTACCAGCCCCCTCCTCCGTCTCCCCCACAAAACTGCGTTTATAATCGTTTTGATACCATTGACTTATACCATGCTTATAACATAGTAAGGACAGGTTAGACTGTGCGTTTTTCTGCGCCACCAAAATTTGGTCATACTAGTCCGAACTACGAAACGAACTCGCCAAGCAGTCGACTGACTTCGGGAGCGGTCATTTGCGAGAGACGATGAAAACGCAGTGTTTATATGCAAGCGTTCTTATTAAAATATATGATTGATACCAAAAAGCAGCAACTAGTCTGCAGTCTTACCAAACCTATTACTGATTACTTGTTCCTCCACCGATGCAATTACGTCAGCTGTATGATAACCGGCGTATTTCTAAAAGCGTGGTAAGTTGCGTATCCCGTCTCGCGGCCTGTCATACAGGTTTTCTATTAATTACTCGTGCGACGCATGAGTCGGCTGCATTCCTACGGCTATGGGGTGCCTCCACCATGTATAAGAGTAGTACAAATAACATATTAGATAGAATAGGGAATAGATAATACTTGTGCAGGATGGAATTGAAATGGTTAGGGTCTTTAACACTGGAAGTATTTTTGAAGATACATGAAGATGATGTCTACTGCTCATCTCTCGTAGGTGAATGTTGATTATTCAATGAATGCAACAACTCATTGTTACATTCATTCAATAAATCATGAAAGCCTCTCATATCTCCTGTGCGAGTCACAAATAAAATATTTTTCATTCGGTCATGCAAAATAATGTGTTCCCATAAGTTGTTTGTATATTTCACCTGTTCCCACTGCTGGGACTCAGTCCTCTCATACAGAGGGATTGTGCTGTAATCCACCACCCGGGCCTAGTGCGGATTAGTTGATATCACATGTCTTCCTATTCCTCATTACCTACAAGAAAAAGCTGAATCATTGTCAAGAGTTTAATAGAAAAATCAGAGAAGCAATTAAAACCATTTAATAGGTAAGGGCTAATTTTTTAATCATAACATATCCCATAATTACACTTAGATGACGTCCAAAAACTAAAGCAAGACAAACAGGAAAAGTTTCTTACTATATCAATATTTAGCTATGGAAGTTATTCTAAGCAGTCTTACTACTTTCAATGTATAAGATCGTAACGTTGTTTGATACAGTGTTGCGCCCGTGTAGACGTATTAAATGAGCTAAGGTATACATTAGCTAAAAATAAAGTATTGCCAAGGTCATGCGGTTAACATTGGGCATGATATAATTCAGGATTTCATTATTAACTTCCTTTTATATTGAACAAGTTAATTGTATTAAGTTTTTTGTTTCCTTATGCACACGAGTTTTGTTACAGATTTTGTTGTTGAATGTTTGCAAATAAGTTATCCGCAATTCCGCAACATATAGTTTATTTTTTATCGATGCCTGTATTGTCCTACTGCAGAACAAAGGTCTTCCCACGCCTTCACTCTCCCACTCTTCCTGGTGTATTGCCTTTTTCAGATTAGGTAGATTAATTTCGACAATACCTATTCGAAAGTTATCATCTTCCTGCCTTTATCCCATGTTACTTGGGATCGGCGCAACACGTCTTCTTCTTCCATAACGTCATGTCCCTCACACAGTCGATTCATCTTTTCTTTGGCCTTCCTCTCCCTCTCCATCCATCCACATTTATATTCATAACTCTTTTAATAACATGCGTTTCATCCCTCCTCATCACAGTACCTATTCGAAAGTCTAGGAGGAAATAAATGTAACGTATGACATGACAAACGACATCATGACTATATCAGTCCTGGAAAATTGTAATCGTCACCTAAATGATTGTCATCATGACGGACGTTTGGTAAACCGTTATCCTTATGGTAATTTGCAGTTCCTGGTGACGAAATCATGACACTCTACAACTAACGTCGAAGGAAAAATCCTATGACGATGCAAACTATTGCCCTTAAATTTTCCAGAGACTGTGACGTGTCAAAGTCATCATGATTTCGTTGTGAGAGAGACGGAGCTGTACAGGACGAATAGCGCTATCACTTTTTTATATCAGAATCATGATGGCATATGATACTGCAGGGTCTAGTTCGAGGTGGCACAGGCAAAGAAATCTTAGATGGATTTGGGAGAGGCCTCTGCCCAACAGTGGGACAGCATAGGCTAGTCATCATCATCAGCCTTTTAATGTTTCCACTGCTGGCACACAGACCCCATGTCTGTGAGAGGGTATGGGACGTAATCCACCGGGCCCAGTGCGGGTTGGTGGATGTCACATGTCTTCGTATTTTTAATTCTAGGACATGCCGGTTTCATCACGATGATTTCCTTCACCGTTAGACTGGTATAAAAAAATTATGATGGCATTGCCACATCAAAGGGCCCGTGTACAGCGAAAAAAACACCTGATGACGACTGGCTGGTGAATCAGACATGCAAATCGAAGAACTATAAAAAGTAACAGCGACAAACTACGGTATGTGGGCGTAGTCGTATACTTCATATCAAAGACACTACAATCGAATGCGACGCGCATCGAGCGATCCCTGTCAGAAGCAATCGGTGCATTCTCTGCGACAAATCGATGAGGAAGAGAAGTGTTTTTTACCCGACTGCTCTGGCGGGAGGGATATGTTTTGAAATGTATATCTATTATATCTATGTATATCTATTAGTTTAGCACGCTCTGTAGCCTAAACAGCTTGATGGATTTTGCCATATGAATTATGATTAAATTTGTCTTGACACCCTGAGTGATACAGGCCGTATGAATGCGAATGTAGACGATTCCAAAAATGCATCACATAAAAATATAGGATAATTGAAGATATCAGTACCTACACCCGACCTCGTAAAGCAACTAAAAATTGCTAAACAAGATCACTTTATCAAATCTAAGATTGATTCAACAACTGCGAGCGATCCCTGTCACAACCAATTCGTAAATTCGCTGCGACAAATCGATGCGGCAAGACACCGAGAACATGTTTTTATTGAATTTTATAATCACCCGTTTATAGCTGTCCGTATCCACGATAAATGTTTCAATAAATCTTCCGAAGCAGTTGTTATGATTTAGTAGCACTCGTCCAATTCGATGTCTTACAAGATGTTGACAGGCAAATTGGTCGGGTAATTGACTACGTAGCTGCTTTTTGCGACCCAATGCTTGAGAATAACCTCGGTTATCAGGAAATTTGAGGCAGTCTGGCTCAATTGATGAAATTTGCCCTGAAGGTATCATTCCATAACCGGCAACAGCAGGAGACAATACCTACTGGTGTCTATGTATTTCGGTAGCTAGCAATTCGTCTCTTGCTGCTGGCCTACCGCTTTTTTATCGGGTGAAAACCTTCAAAGGGCGTCAGGGCTTTTGGGGAAAAACTAGCCAAGTGCGAGTCGGACTCGCGCACGAAGGGTTCCGTACCATTATCGCAAAAAACGGCAATAAAATCACGTTTGTTGTATGGGAGCCATATTGGAGGATAAAAATATTTATTTTATTCTGTTTTTAGTATTTGTTGTTATAGCGGCAACAGAAATTCATAATAATTTCAACTGTCTAGCTATCACGAATCATGAGACAGCCTGGTGACAGACGGATCGTGGAGTCTTAGTAATAGGGTCCCGTTTTTACCCTTTGGGTACGGAACCTTAAAAAGAACCGAAAGTGTGGGATTTTAGCTAACTAAAACCACCCCGGTGACCACCATCATCCTCCTCCAGTCGGCTACAGAATCACATCTGAACTCTAGAACCAACGCAACATTGAGATGAAACTTCCATGCCCACACATCTGTTTCCCGTACCAAACTATGTATAATATCTTTATATTACGGGTTAAGTAATAACTTGAAGATTTATAGTGTTAATAAGTTCGGGTGTGCCGCAATAAACGTGTCTTGTTCTCCTTGTAATAGCCGTATTTAACATACTATATTAATTCACAGAATTTATGTCATCGTTTCGAATAACATAGAAGTAATGACTGGGTTGATTTTTCCCTAACGATACACGTATTTTCCGGTGTATTTGCTAGGCTTTTGCGTCACGTTTTGTAAGGTCTAGGGTTACAAAAGATTCCCTTTTGTAACCAGGAGCTAGTTACTAAGGAGAACAAACTGAATCAGAACCCACTGCTACACTTTGCTACTAGTCATAATTCTTCCAAATTGCGTCACAATACTTGGTCTCTCAACAAGAACTAGGGAGAACAAACTGAATCAGAACCCACTGCTACACTTTTCTACTAGTGATAATTCTTCCAAATTGCGTCACAATACTTGGTCTCTCAACAAGAACTGCTTAAAGGCCTTCCACCGATTTAGTGCCGTAAAACGGTTACTTTCTAAACCATACTCCTTAGTAACGGCTAGGTTAAAAGGTTTGCAAAAAAAATATATTTATAATTGATTCATGTACATTATTTTTAAAACAAGGTCTTTTCGTGTAACTAATAATTTTGCTTTCAAAAAATAATTCAAAACACGATATTTTTTCGCAACTTTTGGATACTCCTCCAAAACGACTTGGATGATTGGATGTTTAAAAATATTTTTACACAGAAAAGTTGATGGCTGGAATTTCTTCATAACTGAATAGCATATGTAAATCAAATAATATTTTGAAAACAATATTGTTCAAAAGGAGGTTCAATATTGATATTTTGGTAACGAGCGGGCGCACGGCCAGTACTGCGTTAACATTGGGGCGTATATATCGCCTTAAGCCATATCACGACTAAGTAACAGGTTACAAACCTATTGAAAGCTGTTGATTACGATATTGATGGATCTGGCAGTCCACAAAAAGTGATACTGATGCTTAACCGGAACCCGAATGGTCTTATTAATCCTTGACTTTCCCATATTTTCTTAAATCTAAAAATGTTCGCTTTGATTTTCATTCACTCCCAGGATTATAAATAAATTGAACTATAGTCTGTAGGAGTAAATCTCTACGGTACCAAAGTGCAAAAAATAAAACAAGAGAAAGGCGACAACCTCATCAGAGCGAATGAGTTTGCAAATTCGCAAAACGTGAAGGGAGAGCGCTGCCACGTTGAAAGCCCTGTCAGACATTATTAGTGGAGGGAAATCTTATTTCATTTTTCAAGTAGTAAGCCATTCGAGTTTTTGGGTTGTATACGGCACCAGGGGATGCTGCTTCGGACTTAATGACGCTAAATCATTTTACTAATAATATAGAACTCGGGTTGATTTTTACTCAAACCATACTGAATTTAATTGGCATACAGTACCATATGGCGGCGGTTGGCGTATAGTTTACCATATCCTTGATTCATACATGAAAAACTTTTTCATGATTTACACTGAAAACACGCGAGGAGGCGACTGAAATCACGTGTAACAACTAGGTACCAACTAATAAAATAAAAAAATCCCAACCACAGTTAAAACGCTAACTGTACGTTAAAAAAGTTCCTTCCTTTTTCCCAAAAATCATAGCCGGAAATTAAGTACATTTTCCTTAAAAATACAATCAGTCAGTACCTACATATAAATCTAATTAATAACCAAACTGTGTATACTTTAAAATAATGTTGTAATAAATAAACTGAAGTACGAGTACTTCCGCTCTAAAAAGTTCGTTGCATCGGAAGGATGCGCTTGCGCTGGAACAAACGATAGCCATTTAAATGTTCTAATGAGGTCAAACAATTTAATACAGCGATGCTTCTATGTTGGTACTAGTATGAAGGCGTAATGGTGATATTATGCCTTTTACTGCGTAATTAACGATTTATAATCACGATTTTGTCGTTGAGGACGTTTGCGGCATAAAACTGGTCTGTAAAGGATTTATTGATTATTTATTTGTTGCATAAGGGGACTTAAGGCCTTAGGCATACTCAATCAGTCAACCAACGGTTGACCAAGGGAGTAACCAGTCGGTGACTGTGATCCTGCCTGCCGTATCAATACACTGCTCCCGAAATGGCGTCTGCGGAAAGTTTTCGAAACGAAAATGTCAGCAGAAAACTCGAGTCTCTTTTCCATCAGAATTGAGCTTTAATTTCAAATTATTCAGAAAGATCTTCTAAATCCTTTATAATTTAAATCTGCTCCAGTGCGACAGCTGCACAGGATATCATACGCAGTTTGCCCCACATTGCAATCAGACAAGTTATGTTAATTAGGTTTTATTTTTCCATAATTACTAACTAATAATGTTTGCCCAGCGCCTACATTCGCTTGAAACTGCGCAGTTACACGACCATGGTACGATGTACAGGGCTGTAAGCCATTAGATCCGATAACTGTCAACACAACACCATGTATCATGTTGCAAGGTAAGTGAACACCAACAATGATGGCGTGTGGCCAACTGTGTCGTGTCGTGACTAATTATTGTCAGATGATGATGATCATTCATTAAACACCTAGTAATTGAGCGAAGGTACAAGTTTTTGCTTGAAAACTCTTTGCTGTCATTAGATGCAGCGGACTTGTCGTTGGCCAGACGCACAAGCGAAAAAAAAAATAACGTCATAAAATTTACTTTCGGATTTCGAGCGCGGGAAACATGCTCAGCATTTAACTGGCCATATCTAAACCATTTATTCGGTAATTAGAAAGGTAATAAAAACAAAACATACAATATAATGGCTTCCCAAACCGATATTAAATACTGGAAAAACATTGTAACGATTTCAAACCACCTGGCCACTTAAAAGTGACAGATGTGAATTCATTCAGTAACATTCCGAATTTGTTTATAAAAAAAATTACACGGCACAAGCCATACACACAGATAGCTTACTTATGTAATCTGTTCTGTTCCACTTTGAGGGCAAAAACTATGGGTTATTAATTGCGGCGAGGTCCAAGCAAGGTCGTATATAATTGGCTGAGTCACCGGGACGGAAAACATGCGAATAATATTGTACAGCATGCGATGTAATGTACCTAGTGAATGTTGACGTTGGTTAGTATTAAAATAAATATGACATATAAATAAATTGTAGTTCTAAAAACTAAAAAACACGCTTTAATGGTAAGGATAATGCGACAAACTGTTTAAATTATTGCATTGTCATCGGTCCTTGATAAGTGTGCAAAGTTTCAAATCAATCCAACGTTTTGAAGTGGGTGAAAATCACGTTCAAAGATTCCGTTACATTGATACATTGATACATTGTTACATTGATACATTGATACATAGATATATAGATACATACATACCAAGCTAATAAAAGCGTGTTAATAATACTAGTCGCTTCGGGGCTAATCCTACAAGGAGCCGTGCATTTTTCGAGACCCAAAGTAGCATAATGGCACTCAGCAATCGAATCAGAACTTTGAGAGTTAACTCTTACGTCCTATATACAAATTTTTTACCCTTATTTAATCATCATCATCATTATCATCGGTCCACCTGATGGGAGGCCTTTCAACGCAACGTCTTCTGGTTCGCGGTCGCCATTCCAGAAATTTTCTGCCCATCGGCCATCCGTTCTGCGAGCAATGCCCTGCCCACTGCCACTTAAATTTGGCAATTCTTCGGGCTATGTCGGTAACCCTGGTTCTAGTGCGGATTTCTACATTTCTGATTCGGTCACGCAAGGATACTCCAAGCATGATGATGAGCTCGTAGTGTCTCTTGGGAGAAATATTGTATGTGCTTAGTTCCCTTTTCACTTTTGTTTAACGTATATAAAACATTATCAATCTCCTTCAACTATTACTAATGGAAAGTAAGACCAAATTTGACAAGCTGACCCATCAGTCCATGATCCTCCTTTTGAGTTATTTGTACCTAAGCATACTTGACGCAACAGAGTAGATTTCGATTTCGATGTTAGTAAATATAGACAGACACTGACGTTATTAAAATATCTCATTGTTGTGGTTCCTATTCAATGCTAATTGTATTAACCCGTTGAGATTCTATAAATACCTATTCATGTTTAAGAACGGTTAGTTTTTTTTAAAATTAAATCATTAGAATAATAAACCTATATTGTTGTGTCTTTTGTGTTATATAGATTTTTTTATATTTCATCCTTTATAATGACAGATCAGTTATAAGAAAAATGTCATAATTTTTTCTTTTCAATAATTGAACTATACTGGGTGTAGGTATCTGCGGGGGCTAGAAATGGCAACAGTCAAGGCTATGAAAAAGAAGCGAAAGTAAAACGAAAATAGCTGACTGGGAAGCTTTATTTTTTTAGAGAAAGTTCGAGATAGGGACACACAAGACAAGATAGATTGTATTGAAATAGTTGAATGAAACCAAACTAAGAACTCATCACTATTGTTCATAATGAAATGACATTGTAATAAGTTGTTCTTGAACATACGTACTAATCGACGGATGCAGGGCGCATCACACATGTTCGTATATCGCATGTACTGTACAGCACATACATACAGACATAGCTATCGCATATAATGACTTAGATAAAATTCCCACAGTGCATCGAGTGTGGACAGTTATACTTGAAGTGCGTGAGCGCCGACCGTCACGGCCTAGACCCGCCGAAGGTCGTCGCACACATCTTTGTGATGTAATTACAGTTGAGTTTTTAATTATGAGAATTATAATTAAAGATGATTTTTCAAGGTCTAAGAAAAGTGAGAGTAATTTTTATTCTTAGCTGTTAAGTTGCTTACGTCACTGAATAATCTAAGATTGTTGATCCGGTTACGGTTTCTATTTTCCACGGTACTGGACTACAGCTACAGAGACTGGTACTGAAATCCTTTTAGAGGGCCATAGACTGATTTTAATCCCGGAAAACCGCTTTCTGTGAATAGCCACCCATAAAATAATGGTCCTTCAAGTCGGAAGACCAAACACCAAGTAAGAAGCGTCAACGAATCAGCAACCACAAACTATACTCGGAAATCTAAACTTTATTCTGAAGCACTCAAACATCCTGAATGCCTGATATGACACATGATTACAATGACCCATTTCACCTTCATTGTCGGTTCTTAACAATGGACCGCTCCAGTAAACAGAACTAAACCCCCTGCACAAAATATTACGTGTCTATAGCCATTGTGGTCATCTACCGTGAAATTACGAGTGCCCACGAAATACTACGGCCAGTTACTCGTAGACTCAACGGATCGTAGTGAAAAACATTACGAAAGAAACCTTGGTTCTGTGATGGTGTGATCGTGATGTAAGCCCTTTGGTGGGCACGGTAAAGGAAATGTACTTGGTTGTGGTTTTTGCTGATTGTGAAGATAAATTCCGATGGATTTTGAAATGTTTGACTGGTTTGATGTCATTTTGCTGACGATGAAGGGCTTGACAAGTACAAGCCTTTTGTCGTTTCGAAGGGCTGTCGGATTGGCGGAAATTATTCCTTTGCAAGCCTTCAATGCCAAATACAGTAATTGGATGCCTGAACCGCACTGCAAACGTTATAAGAGTAGAAGAAGACCAAAGAGACGATGGCTGGATTGTGTGAAAGATTGTATGGCTAAAAGGACGTGACTTTTGAGACAGATGCAAGCAGAGACGTATGGAAGAAGTTGGTATAGATAGTGCTCCGATCGACCTCAAGGGCAGCAGGATGAAGGTGAAATGCACTGCAACTTCACTTACTGAATTGGAGCCGCACGCGGCAAAGCCCACTTGACTTCATTAGAGTTTTTTATCATAATGTATCATTTGATTCTACATAAAACTCATGACTAGCTTCAGCTGTCATTAAATATTCATCGATTTTTTATAAACTTTGAAATCGCTCGTGACAAATGGAATATTTTACTAGTTATGTCATCGCATTATTGAATGCTATGCAATTCGCAAGGAAATGCAATAAAGATAAGAATTATGACTTTCAATGAGCAATAAAAAATCTTTCATAATACTGAAACGACGTACGATGAAAGATAGTACGGTTCTAAAGATCATCTACTTTATGCAAATCAAAACAGAAGACGCAAAGGTAGTCTTCTTTGGAGATTCTAGACGACTCGCTCATCGGATCAATATCCGATTTGCCGACGTTACAGTAGCAATTTCCGGAGAATCAAATCCGTTCGGTTTCCTGTCCGATCAGAAGGAATACTGGTTTAAAAAGATTTAACTCCTTTTTTCTTCAGCATATATCCACCTGATGATACGGGTTGAAGAAGCTGGATCTCAGTGTAGGTCTCCTCCATTGCACAGCAATTTACCTCCTGTCCTGGGCCTCCTGTATCAAACTCTTGGTAGTTACTTTGACTTTGACTTTGACCACAACGACCAGTCGACGGTCCACGTGATTCGTGGACTTCGGTTTGTGATCTAACAGAATCCTATATTAGGCTTTCGTGATACCAGTAATCATAAAACACTTAGACCCAACACGTTCGATCACAAAGAAAAATAGGAGCATTCAGATATAATTTCCAAAGCAAAGGCGTTGTAAAGAAAAGTGCTGCAAAGTGGTAAACCTGTCGGTATTTTATTTTATTGAAGGGCACAATCCTGCCTCGAACTCACGACACATCGCGTGTCTATTACTGTTAGCTTCTCTTGCGCATTTGTGCTGGAGGGCGAAGATCTCGGCGATTTAAAAGGATTTTTGAACCAGTTGGGATTGGGGTTTCTGGTGAAAATAACGCTTATAAAAATATGTTTTTTTTTTGCAAATTATGGCGTTATCGCTTTTGTGTTCTGAAGTACTAGGGATATAGGTCTCCCAGGGACATTATTATGTTTTGCTGTAACTACAGTTCGCACCAAAGCGTTCAGCAAGCCAACACTACACACATATAACACTTAAACTAAAAACTTTATACAAACATTTAACATAGTTTTGTCAGTGAGCATAAATATGTCAACGACAGGTTGATGTTCAGCAAATTAAGCACCTGGGCTGCAGGAGCATGTCGAGCAGTCAGGGTACGCGAGGGCGGCACCGCGAACAATATAGAAAATCATGCTATGCAGTCAGAGGATACATTTATGGATTTGGTCAGCCCGCTCGCGAATTGTATCCTCAGACTGCATAGCCTGATTTTCTTCTTGTTTATATCTTTTTAGTTCGTTTCAGTCGGGTTTTAGATTTTTAAGACAAGGTACTTTTTTAATGATGTTGTTTTGTTTAGTTTTGTGATTATGATATTCTTTACTTCTGTATATAACAATTTTGTAGGTAGGTATTTCGCAATTTTACTATTCACGATGAACCCAATATTTATGTGAGTGAATTCCAAATCTTAAATCTTCTACCGGCTACCCTATGTTCCCTTTATCCTTCCTACCTATCAACGATGCAAATCGTAAGTACATCATCCAACAATTCACACAACGGCCCACTCATCCCACCAATAAAATTAGTGCCAACAAACCAATTAACGGACAATAATGAATGACAAATATCTAACAGTAATTCCCTATCATCCTAGACGTTAGGATGATGACGTCACGCGTGAAGATAACTCTCAGATAGCGGTCGGAGAACTGTGACCGGGTCATTGACCGGGACGGTAATTACCAAAAAACGCAGTCGATACTTCTACGCATCTTTTGATTGAGGGCTACATAACATGTGGTATTGGGATTTGAAGTGTTGAATAACATGGGTCTTTCAGCATTGAGATGAGTATGATATCCTCTTGTTATTAATACGTTTAATATGCGTAATATAGTAACTTTGTACGCAATTTTAAGTATATTACGCTCACGAAGTAGTAGGGCATTTGGCATAGTTAAGTTCAGGTTTCTGTGAACATGAAGTGCACAAATCTAGCATACTTCTTCATCATGACTTACGCGATGGAATTTCGACCAACGACCACTATGTGTTTAGTTGTATGTCAATCATGGTTGTATTGTATTCTCATGACTATAAATAACAGTTAACCGAATTTATGTCTTGAACAATTCAGTTTAGCTCTATATCACAACATAATACCAGAACAACAGGACCAAATGAATTAATATCCTTCAGTACCGTGAATACCCAATCATACATGCTTTTCAATTATAGTTTCTATCTAGTTTTCTACGCAGTATACTTCCACCCTTATCTAGGCATATCTGTGTGATCCCGATGTTGCCGTATGTGTTCAAGTTTAATTGAAAACTTGAACTCGCCAATTTAACTTACGTGGTCTCCTTGCTCTTAGTTCTAATTACAAGAAACTAGTGTCTCTCCGACGCTTTAAAGCTTCACACATAATATGTGGCTGTAATTAATTAACGTGGCAAGTAGTAAATTGTCTGTTTTTCCATTTGGAATTACTCAGTAATCGCTCGGACTTAGGAGTTGTGCCCGATTGATGGATACATAGGACCTAAGCATCACTGGTGCGATTTGGGAATACTGCAGGCAAACCACTGCCTCACCCTCCGAGGAATACCGGTGTAATTACTAGTATTTTATATTAACCGACTTCAAAAAAAGGAGGAGGTTCTCAATTCGTCGGAATCTTTTATTTTATATTTTTTTATGTATGTTCTCCGATTACTCAAAGACGCCTGGACCGATTTCAAAATGTCTTCTTTTTTTTTGAATGGTATACTTCCGAGTTGGTCCCATAGTCATCAGGTCAGGATCTGATCATGGGATCCTAGAGAAATCGAGGGAACTCTAATATTATAGGCATACATATAGCGATTTTGGTATTTTCATCAACAATGCAATCATTTGCACTCAGAAAGTATCATTTGGTGAAGTTGAACTGATGAAGAAGACCACAGATGGCAACTGGAACTCCTAAATGCTAAGTATGTCACGGGTATAATATATCTCGAATAGTTAACCGACTATGATGAAGCAAATACTTATAAATAAATGGTTCTGATAAAAATGGCACCATCAAACTGATCTGATGATGAAGCCGGAAGGTAGGCACTGGAACTCTGAAATAAAACAATGTATCCTGGTCGTGTTTGGGCTTATTGGAGTCGTCATGAGATGTACTTTGGCTATAAATGATTATCATATTAATTGGAGCTACCTACCGAAACATAAAAGAGAAAAATCAAAAACCTTTCAACAATAAATCAAACCGATTTCTTGCTTTGAAAAACTGTTTTGTTAAAAGTTTTTTGAAAACTGTATCGAAATCCGTGCATTAATTGCCGAGATAAGGCTGAAACGTACTAATTGGTCGATGCATATCGGCAGAATTTCGATGACTAATAGTTACACATATAGTCTAGCTTTGCCCGCGCCTTCTCTCCCGTGACCTAAACCGTAGGGAGCATATTTTTGCCGGGATATATAGTGATAATGTAGCTTTCTACCAGGAAAAAGTGTCATAATTTGAATAATGCACTACCCTCAATTTCGGCCAATTCATTGAGACGAAAGCTCAGTTGGCTATAAAAGAGTTGGGGGTTCTTGCAAAGGTGAGACGGTACTTCACGCCTGAACAGCTGCTCAACTTGTATAAAGCGATAGTTCGGTCATGCATGGACTACTGCTCTCACCTCTGGGACGAATCTACCAAATACCAGCTTGATCCACTTGTTTGCTAATACTTTCATTGTGCGCACAGCTAAGGAGTGGAATTCCCTGCCGGAGTCTGTTCCATGACAGCTACAGCCTTGGGGTCTTTAAGTCAGGATTGAATAGGTTTCTTCTAGGCAAGCGTACTTTGCCGTAGACCACATCATCGCTTACTATCAGGCGAGATTGTGGTCAAACGCGAGCCTGTAGAATATAAAAAAACCGGCCAAGTGCGAGTCGTACTCGCGCACGAAGGGTTCCGTACCATTATCGGAATAAAAAGCGGCATAAAAATCACGTCAACTGTCTAGCTATCACGGTTCATGAGATCAGCCTGGTGACAGACAGACAGACGGACCGCGGAGTCTTAGTAATAGGGTCCCGTTTTTACCCTTTGGTTACGGAACCCTAAAAACCATCCTCAGAATATCTCTTATAAACGAACAGACGGTTAAACTCTTTATAATACAGGTAGATTGTGTCTAGGACGTTGCATTACACGCTAGCTTTATTTGCATTCTTCCTAAGTGCCATGACCTCGTGATTCACAAGGCGAAGTCCCGGATTTATTTCTAGGATGCATCTTATTAGATAAAAAATGAATTACACTCAATAAAATCAAATTACTTACAAGAGAAGTGAGGGAGATGTCATAACTTAACTTTCATAAAATTCACACAATCGGCCAAAAAACTTGACCCACTTGTGAATTTTGACCAAATATTTCTGAAGAAGTTTGTCGAATTATAAAAGCTCTGCTTATCTTTTAAGGAAACAAGCTTGAACGAGCACAATTAACCTATTTCGTTGCCATAACATTCTATCGAATTGTTTATGGGAAAGTGAACATTTTCGCCGACCGCTAAATGTCAAGCGGGGACGCACATTGAAAAAATCCCATAAAAAATTAGGTGGCGACCAACGACATTTTCTATATGTTAGGAAAATGTCAGTATTCACGTGGCTGGCTATAGGGCTACCGAAAAAAAGCCATTCCAACGATGTAAAAAAAATCCCCTTTGCAACTTTGGCTTATGAAAACTAGTCCTTGTTGGCGACTTTTCTTTTCAAGTTGTATTTTATAGACCAGTAGCTTTAATGATCACCCTTATCGAACATCGTACACATTTGCATGAATTCCAGAATTGTATTTTCTTCCACGCTGATCAAATGAAATCAACAGACATATTATTACCAATAAAAAACCGCCTTCAAATCACCTACTTAGCAACTAATCTCACTCGTATCTACAATCTAACTTACGCTACAAATCTTAAGAGATTACAATCTAAACCCGCATAGCCGCATTAAACGATGAGCTCAATTCCAAGTTAGCGCATCGGGACATCAAACGCTGCACTCGCCAGCTGACTGGCATGGCGGCCATTGCGTGACGTCATCACATGTGGCACCCAGCCCGCGACCTTTTCGTTTTGTTTCCTGTCTCTCTTTGTTGCTGGCCGTTTGATGGTTTATTTTTTCGTGGACCTTTATTTGGAGTCCGGGCAAGGGAGTATTGAGTTATTTTATCGTTAAGGTCGCCAGACTCCAGTGCTAATAAACTATCGTTCTGGACACCTCAAATTCCTGTATGATTCAGTCACGGTGTGGATCCTCTCAAGATGCATCTGTATCAGAATTGAGACCCTTCTTTTTCCTGAGTCTTCATAAGGTTTCTCCCTCTGCCTTCTCTGATTCATTGATCAATCTTACTTAGGACTTAAAATAATTATGCCTGTTTTGGCGCACCATGCATTCCAAAAGCCCTAAGGATTGTAAAAAACATTGATAAGAGAGCATTGATTCTATACTTGCAACAAAGTCCGTGTCAAATTTTTGGGGAGCCCTGTATAACGAAGAGCAATTATATCTAGAGAATATATTGATAGTTGAGATAGCAGCATCAGTCAATGCACTGTGGCGAATGCTTGGCATCCGACGTCCCACATTGTGCTAGTCTTTGATATGCGTAGCAGTTCAATAAATAGTATTGTTTGTCTGTGACCTTTTGCGGAATAGGGACTTAAAAGTCATAGCTCATGCGGATAATACAAGTCTTTCGCACGTAGTATTTCTTCGTGTGACTCAAGTCGGCAATTCATTTTAGGCAGTAGGTGGTCGTCCAATCAAAACTGAAATTAAACGGAGATAAAATCGTTTGTTTATAAAAGGTAATTTGTCGAATTATTACGAAAATTCTTTCACGGGTATTTAGCTACACTATGATGAGAACTTAAGTGGCAATGGGCAGGGCACATTGCTCGCAAAACGGATGGCCGATGGGGCAAAAAAGTTCTGGAGTGGCGACCGCGAACCGGAAGACGTTGCGTTGGAAGGCCTCCCACCAGGTGGACCGATGAACTGATGGTTAAGGGGATCCGCTGGTTGCGAGACGCACGGGACCGGTCAATGTGGCGACGCTTGGGGATGTCCAGCAGTGGACGTCTTTCGGCTGATATAATGATGATGAGAATGACTTATAGGCAATATACCGAAAAAATGCAGGGTTCTTGAAGGTTACATCATCACCACTGCTCTCAAAACGGTGAAGGGCAACATCGTGAGGAAACCGGCATGTTCTAGAACCAAAAATTCGAAGATTTGTGACATCCACCAACTCGCATTAGGCTCGCATGTTGGATTACGGCCTATTCCCTTTCACAGAGAGGAGTCCTATGTCCCAGCAGTAGGAACATTAAAAGGCCGATGATGATGATGAATGGGGCCACGGAAACGATTCTGCGGGCAGCTGAGTGTCATACACAGCTGAAGACTCCGTTCTTGTGGGATAAACTGCAGCAGCGAAGACGTAGAAAAAAGCTAGTACAATAATAAGACGGTCAAACAAAATATCTAAAATAAGCTGAAGTTCCCACGCTTACCTATTCCCCAGCATTTAGATTCACTAGCATCTTACTGACATCATCGTCATCAAGTAATGACTGTCGTAAAACGGCTTGCTACACAATTTACATTGGAAATATGGTATTAGCATCAATTAGGAGTCTGAATAAAAAGGTCTTAAGTGGTGGAAGTCGTTTATGACCTGTTTAATATGGCCTATGCTTGGTGCATGTTAAATAGTAAAGAAGTATAACTTTTTTTCGGAAAAGCATGTGCTCAAAGAAGCTTGTAAAAATGGAGTTGAATAGTAACGATACTGGCTAGTGAATTTTATTTTTCGACGGTTATACAATATGAAGGCAAGCCACCGGGGCACCGGGACAGTTAGAAGATTGCAGGGGGGGGGGGGGGGCAGACCAGCAGTGGAAAAATATGGGTAGAATAAAAAGAAGGTAAAAGATGTAGTAGCTGTGAAAACTAAGTGTCACTCCGAGCCTCCGATCCGACCCCGAGTATAGTTCTCGCCAGACTTCTTGGCCGCCCTGAAGTTGGCTACAATGGCTGCGCAGTAGTAAATTTCATACAAAAACAGCACCGTTTCGTGCCTTGCGCATCGCAAAACCAACTTCAGGACGGCCCAGAAGTTTGGCGAGAACTATAACTTGAGACAGGGGCAGGGACTCTGCATGATGATAAGATCTTAGCTGTCCATGGTATAGACTTAAACATCGTGCTACTGTTTTAACTCTCAGGGTGAAGATATTTAACTAAATGACAGTAGCTTCAAAACAGTTTTATTGCAAAACATTACATTTAAAATATCGTCTGAACTCCAACGAAAGCGATTTCGTTTTTTTAACATTTATGTTACAGATATGCTGACTGTATACCTACTTCCATACATTTAAAATCTATTTGAGTGCAATACACTCAAATAGATTGAAAGTCGAAAGCAGACAGGCCCTAACAAATTGTCCTGTCGGTCGGTTGAACCCGTCTATCTTTTTACTCGTTTTTGGATCTTGTAGCGATTTGTGCTCTAATAGAAAAACATCAATTTGGAGTCATTCTTCACTCCGTTTGACAAAATGTCTAAGAATACATTATGTCGCCCCCGTTTTCCGATTTAACGGCGGGCTACGAGAGGGGCTCGCTTTGATTGAATAATGTCTGGAATTTTGATCTTAGATCTATAAAAGTTAGACTGAGCGTACTTACGTTTTTATAGCATAGAGTGGCAAATAAGCAGGCGACTCACCGTCTATGGCAAATACATTTTTTTAATGTTATAACGAACACGAAAATACAGCCATAAAAATAAAGGCTCACCTGATAATAAGTGCTCATCGCATTCACAGCCTAATGGACATCTGCAATACCAATCCCACCGCACTATTCCCAAACCACTGCAACTCCTGAAAGCCAAAATCAACAGTGGCGACGTATTTGTGTATCTGTCTGTGGCATCATAGTTCCTAAACGGATGAAAATATATTGATTTAGTCTTAGAAATATCGAGATAGACTTTATCGAGAGTGTTCTTAGCTATGTTTGATGATAATCGGTTCAGCCGTTCTTAAGTTATGGGCGTTTTACTGTTTGAATCGGGGTGTTATCGCAACATATCGTGTCATAATAACGTGTTCAATTGATTATCGACCGAAACGTGTCTACTAATAGATAAATTATGTAGCATGAAATAAAAGTGTGTCGGGCTTTTTTTTTAATTTTACTTGTTCATAATTTTAATTGATAGTGATCTAATTTTGTATCCCGAAACAAATCACTTCTCTAGTCTTGTGCTTCCAAGCAAAGCTTAGAGCTCTTATCAATCAAAAATAATCTTTCTAGCTTTATTTGTCTATGTTGGGGCCGGCTTCTAGTCGAACCAAAAGCAGCTGAGTACCAGTCCATGTTCCGACCTGGGTAGGCGTTACTTTTACCTTGAAGATCGGCCTGTGCGGCTGTCATAAATTAGCCACGAGGTTCTCCATCATCATCTTCCTGCCCTTGTACCATGTTTTCCGCTTCCATACCGTCCTTTCCCCCGTCACGCTATCACTGACTCCCTTTCCTTTCATATCACTCCTTACACAGTTCATCCATCTTTTCTTTGGCGGTCCCCTCCATCTCCATCCATCCACGTTTATACTCATTACTCTTTTAGCAACATGCGTTTCATCCCTCCTCATGACATGACCATACCAGGACAAGCGGTTTCCTTTCAACTTTTCTGTCACTGGCGCCACTTTCAAACTTCCTCTAATATACTCATTTCTCAGTTTATCCATTCTCGTCACTCCACATCCACACTGTATCCCATCATTCTCATCTCTGCTACATGTAATGCATCTCTATTTTTTGCCGAACATTCTGATCTATACAGTATGACAGGTCTAATCACGGTCGAGCTTCTCCATCACAACAAAAAACTCATCATAAATACTTCCATAATTACCACAGAACCCCTGAAATTCACAACAAACATGAACATAAGTAGGAGCCCGCCTCCGTCATTCCCCTGCTATTCTTAGCGACGACTCAACAATAAACTCGTATTAGCGAGCAATCTTCCTAAAAGCTATTGTATTGTCCTGCCCGCGCAATATCCTGGAGCTGATGACGTCATCGATCTGGCTATTTTTAGACTACTTAAATGATCGTTTGGTGGACTTGAGTGAAACATTAAGTGTTTGATGAGCTTGTTAGATTCTTACTAGACCTTAGGAAAAGTCGAAAATCTACTTCTGTAAAAGACTAAATGTTGCCTGGTATAATTATTATAATAATTAACTACACGATATTTTTTCGCAACTATTGGAAACTCCTTCAAAACGACTTGGATGTTTAAAAATATTTTTACACAGAAAAATTGATGGCTGCAATTTCTTCATAACTAACATAGCATATGTAAATCAAATAATATTTTACAAACAGAACTGTTCAAAAGGAGGTTCAATTTAGATATTTTGGCATAGAGCGGGCGCACGGCCAGTACTGCGTTAATATTGGGGCGTATATATCGCCTTAAATAAATATATATTACTAACAATTGCTTTTCGTTTTAAATCATAGAGTATTATGAAAACTATTTGACTTATTACTTAAATTAATAAAATTAAATGACAACAAGAATATATTTAAAACTTACTTAGTATTATTTTTAAAAGGTTATGTCATTTGACATAAATTACGCATTATACAGTTACTAAGTACAAAAATAGCAAGATCAAAATGACTATTGTTCTCAAATCTGTTTATATTTTTGCGTACAATATTGTTTCTTTTATTACAGCAGAGAAACCCGTCGCCACAATTTATTACACATATTACATATTTATTTGGCCATTTTCCTTTTCCTTTGTAAGCAATGAATTATTTCCTGGTTGCGCAATGTTTTCGCTTTCCAAATAGCAATTTTGTTGTAAACAATAGCGTGGCGTGACGAATGCTGCTCATCATGTGACATAGAACATTGGATGAGTGTATTATTTTGCAACGATGTGTATGACTGTAATCCATTTGTCACGCTACTGGTGATGGTGTTGCGATTACTATGCACGGTAATGTAGTTTGGAATTTTATTTTGAATTCCCACAGTTAAAGCAGTGTAAATCTCGCTAACACCTATACAATAATTTTCTAATAACTTAGTTCAACACCTGAGTTGACATAACATTCTAAAGAAGGTATAAAATTAATTTGTAACTAGCTGTGCCCGCGGCTTCCCTCCCGTCATCTTCCTGCCTACCCTACTTACCTACCTACCATTTTTGTTTCTATAGTCATCATTCTTTCGCGGTGAATCTTAACACCGTCATTCAGAAAATTACTTCAAATGCACAACGCCATCTATCGAATATCGAGTTCAACTAACCGAGTATCTGAATTGCGTGTGTTGTGATAATTTTACTTCTTGAACACTTTAAATTCATCTAACTTTTTATAGCGTGAACCGATTGCGATGAAACAAAAACTAAGTAATTCTTCAAGATACGCACAATTTTTATGTATAAAAGTTATCTACATTGGTTTCGTACATTTCACGTGATGCGTGCACAAATAAACAGACAAACAGACAAAAATACCAAAAATGCTAGAAATGGGTTCTGTTGGTTATCCTTTAACACCCTGCCTATGTTTTTTGGATTTTTTTTCGATGTACAAAAAATATTTTTCTACAGATTTATTATATGTATTGATTTGTTTTATAAATTATACACAAACATACTGTAACTCACCTTCTGTGTTTGTACTATTTTGTTATTTGTTTTATTCTATTTTATTCCTAATATATTGTATGTTTCGTTTCCGTGATTATCAGAATATCAGCGCAGTGATTTTTCTTTTTAATATCGTTGCACATGCTGAGATAGGAGCCTTTTTGGTCTCGCACGGGGTATTTATATTTTATTATAGTTTGTGTTTTGCTTATCTCGTCTCCTGTGCGGGTCACAAATAAGTATTTTTTTCTTTCTTTCTTTCTTTACAACAAAGTGTAATTAAACTGTTATTGTTAAACCTTTTAGTTGCTCTTAACCTTTTAAAGACTACACAATTTCCTCGATTGCCATCAGTGTCAAGGAAGAACAAAGATGATAAAATTAAACTCTGCTCACAAAATCAGCATACAAAACCACAAGAGCCGGCCCAGTTTCACAACAAAATCACAAACGCGGACGTTTGTAGTCTCAACGAGTGATTGGTCTAAGCAGGATGTCGTTCTGCACTTACTTTGATAAGGTTCCAAGATCTACACGCGTTGCATGATGGAACCTTGTCATAGGAAGGGGAACGAAATAGGTTGCAGTGGACTTCCTTATTCTGATAGCTCTCGGATATTACTGGGTTGTGGTCGTGCCAATGTATGATGTTTTGATTTTTGCTTACTTTGTTGTGAAGACAAATGCTCGTAAAGGAAACAGGTGATCCAGGAACATCAGGTACGGGAGCAGCCTTTTAAAACACGAAATTTGAAAATATTGATTCACGTTTAGACCACTGTATCACCAGTGGCACAGATAATATAATACTAGCATACAGATGCCTCATCCCATACAAAGAATCCGTGCCGACAGATGATTATTTTTGTAATTACTTCGATCGAGTTCGGTTCCGTTCCACGGCTATAGATGGTGTTAGCAGCGACTTGCAAGTAAAAGGGTTTTCTCGGTTTGTGACATTTTTTTTCGTTAAATACAGTAGTAGATTTGTTTTATAGTATTTTTTGCACGTTTTACAGTTTATGTGTTACAATATAAATTTAAAAAATCGAGTGGCATGCCTCAGAAGTTTAAAACCGCGCCATCTATTGGAATCAATTTTAAATGATCCGTTCAAATAATCTTTGAAATGTGAATTAAGAGCCCAAAATTCCATAATTGTGTGCTTAGGAGAGTTGATTAACAAAGAGCATTCAATTATTATGATAAATTTTAGATAATTTTAATTTTACACACAATTCAATAACAAATCGATGCATATCGCGCCATCTGGTGACATTTATTTGAACCAAATTTTCTTTGTTAGCGCTGGGATGGGACCCCGTGCCAGTGGTAAGCAATGATGTGGTCGACGGTGCATGATGCAATAATGGTGCATGCTTGCCTAGAAGTAATCCATTCTTGTAGTTTTGGGCAACTTTAAGGCGCCGATTCCCTTGAGTAGCTGATTTTAAAATGAGAATCACGTCTAAACGGCTAGACGTAATTTTTTGGAAAAAATATATGTTACATTAGACTATTTTCTTAATAATTTGATCTAAGCAAATTTTCAGTTTTATTCGTATAACATAGTGTAATTAATTTTATATATATATTAAAGTTATGTCTAAAACGGACAAAAACACGACAATCACACCAAAACCGCTGAGCGTATTTTAATGAAATTAACACCATCTCAAAGGCAATTTAATTATCTACATTTTGATCTGAGGCTTTTTTTTTAAAGTCATAGAATAATAAGGAAAGTACAAAAAACTACTAAATTTTGGGTCGCGCGGGTGTGAATCGAGTGCGCGTTTTGTTCCCTCAAGGTCGTTGGCGTTAGTCGTCGTCTTAAGCCTCAAATGAATGAGTTTTCATAAAAGTTGTCCGCACAATTTATTTACACGATTGTTTAAAAATGGTTTGGCTGTATCCATTTCAAAACAAGGTTTACCGATTACTTTAAAGGCCATAAACGGTGTTACCTCTCCCGATGACGAAACTTTACTTTTATAAAACCTTACTGAGGTCAGAAAACATGTGAATCACAAACGTACATACATACATTACATAGGTACGTTTTTATTGCCAAATGCCTTACCTTGTATTTATTGAAGCGTTGTTTTTATGTACATGATTGTTACACAATAGGTAATGGCCAATTGAAATTATATCATGGCCTTTTGGAATATGGACTTATAGACGCCCTTAATAAACTTGCCATGTGCATAGAGGATTTGTCAATGGTTCTCCTGCTAGCTGGTGTTATCTGTACTGAGAAGGGATACTTTTTAGGGTTCCGTACCCAAAGGGTAAAAACGGGACCCTATTACTAAGACTCCGCGATCCGTCTGTCTGTCTGTCTGTCCGTCTGTCACCAGGCTGTATCTCATGAACCGTGATAGCTAGACAGCTGAAATTTTTACATATGATGTATTTCTGTTGCCGCTATAACAACAAATAAAAACATTATAAAAGTAATATTTAAATGGGACTCCCATACAACAAACGTGATTTTTTTGCCGTTTTTTGCGATAATGGTACGGAACCCTTCGTGCGCGAGTCCGACTCGCACTTGGCCGGTTTTTTTGAATCATTCTAATCAAAATAAATTAATATGACCTGACCTAAATAGAATTAAAATTGTATTGTTTCTAAATTATTTTTTGATAGGCTAAACATCATCATCATTATTTCAGCCGAGAGAATTCCAATGCTGAACATAGGCCTCCCGCAAGGTTCATCACATTAGCCGCTCCGATGCGTCAGGCATCCAGCGCATTCCCGCACACGATTTTTAGGCTTACATTTGACAAATATCTCACCTGATGGTAAGCGACGCTTGTCTAGAAGTCACTATTATCTAAAAGACCCCTGGGTTGTAGCTAGTAGGAAACACAGACCCCAATAGGGAGTTCCACGAAATGTAACCAAAAGACCAACATTATTTATGGTCTTCTGATACTAGGTATTTGTTGTATCGTAATGTCACGTAATCGAGACTCAACTAATATTGTGAATGTATTTGAAACGCGTGAGTAAATTACAAATTGACATTTGTCTTGTTTCTAAATTGCCATTGTGAGCTGAGGTGTCCTAGTTATTAGCAACCGCAGATCCTTTTGAATCTGCGGTTGCTAATAACGAAAATGAGGTCATTCCAGAATCCATCATCCAATATGGCGCTTTAAGTGCAATCTTTCACAACACAATTACACAAAATAGTGTCACGACTCACGAATTGAAAGAACATCCAATCATAATAAAATCATATCGTGGCTTCATAAAAGGAATTGAGTTTATACGAGTTCCGAATCATACTATCGATTCATAGGAATCGGTCACAGCTGACGTAAGAAACATATGGCCGGCTGATGAATAACTCATTGATGCTCGAAACTTTTTATAGGCTGCCAGTGTCATAGTTCAGGATTGTCGTATGAACAGAGAAGGAGGTTGTAGTTGCGATAAGTTGTGTAAGAAATGACATCGATAGTCGTTTTTGTTGAGCATTTGATAATTTCTACAAAAATATTATTGTTTTTACACTTCCAATTCCAAAATATTTGCGTGCTAGTCAAAAGTAAATTGATTATAAGTGAAATTTTATTTTTACCCAGCAAACAGCCTTGAAAAAGATGAGCTAAGCGAAACGTACAATACGGTGCACAAAACATTGCATATTATATTGGCTGTATTTTGTGGGATTTGACAGAAAACCTGAAAAGGAGATAATATCCAATGCAGACTTTCAAGTTGGAATCTCTTTTTATAGTCCCCTGTTAAATAACACAGTTACTGTATCTATTCACACTGAAAACAGCGAGGTTACTGACGCTCCAAATAGCGGTCTAACTTTACAACCGCTCGATAAAAATACTCATATAGCCATTATAAATGTTGTGCTTGTTACGTACGCCGAATGCATGTATGGTTTGTAACTTATAACACTTAATATTCCAACTGCATGTGTCCATTTTTATTCAAAAACGTATTGATGTCATACGTTGACGTCACTTTTGATGTTCTTCATATAAAAGATTGAACAATGTTTCGTACTAAAGTTTTGATTGCTAACCAAAGCAAGTATCTGATTCTAATATTCATAAGATTTCATAAGACACGTAAGAATATGAATCTAAAAGTTTCGAGGTTAGTCAAAAATGGTGGCCCTTCATCTTCATCGCCTTTCGCCACTATCCTAATTTTATTGGTTTCGGCGATTTTAGCTTTCCTCACGTCATGGTTTATCTTAATCCTTAATAATAGCACCCACGAGCAATAAGCAAAACCCACGAGTAGACAAATAGACAGCAGTATTTTTATTTCGTCCGACTACATTGTCCCTCTTAACCTTATCAACATTCTGGCTTCACTATGATCATTGATCATCTAGTTAGGATCATCTGATCTTCACTTCACTATGAGGCAACTGCAAACAATACAGCCTCCTTGACTTATCATTAGACTTCCAAACCAACAAGACTCCCAAGCTTGACAATACCGAATCTCACATCTGAAGTCTAATGCCCTTTGATATCGGCATCGCGTTATAGACGCGGAGTTGAAACACCTTTTGTCTGCAACACAACACTCGCGCACAAATATAAGTGACTCAGCTGTTGCGAAATGTTTGTTGCCTTTATGTACTGAAGACTGACTGTCTGTCTTGCAATGTTTGACGGTTTTATCGAGTTTCCTTGTAAATAAATATTTTAATAAAGAGGTAAAACTGTTTATTTGTTTGTAAAAGGTAAATTATGGAAGTACCTACTGATCCGTAAACTACACTGTCTTTTCGTGTCTGGGAATCTCTTAGCCCGAAAAATGTGCGATTTCTGAGGGATAGGAAAGTGGAGTGTAGGGGAAAAACCATGTTTGCAGAGGATTGTCGTAAAACTTCCCCCAAAATAGGGGGTGGCATTCATTGATAATTAAAAAGTTTATTAGGGAGTTCTCGGCGATCAATAAATTAAATTGTCTGTCGTAGACCAATGGTAGATGATTAAACTACAATAATAAAAGCTTTATCTCAGTTTGCTATTATAGCAGCACAGCAGTAATTGTTAATAGCAATTTTACAACTTGAAACGGGAGTCACGATTTCTAGCAGAGAGATTATAGGAAGAAGAAATAGCAATATTTGCTATTTGGGCGCACGGTTGTCGTTGAGGTTGAGCAATTGACTGCTGCGCTGCGTGTCGCGCGTTCGATTCCCGCACGGAACTAATATTTGTATGACCTACAGATAGTTGTTTCGGCTTTGAGTGTTTGTGTATTGAGTTTAAATGTTTGTAAACGCACCCACGATACAGGAAGAAATTCATAGTGTGGGGCAAAAATATTCTGATATATTATATTATCCAGCAGCGGACAGGTAATACTTTGATTTTACTATGAGGAACTGGGTTCAAATGTAGAAGAAAATTTACAGTTTTATCCTCAGACAACCCCGGTGATATCTTACGTGATATTTAGAACAGTGTTTAAAGTCTCGCAAGCATTGCTAATTGCAAAACATTTAATTAACTAACCCTCCCTAGAGGCACAGCTTTCCCTGCTTCAATCACAACAGTTACCTCCCTCAACTCCCCAAGCCAGGTTTCCCCAATCCTCAATAGACTAACATTAATTTCCAATAAATTTCGCCTGTTCACTCCTGACGTAGGCGCAGTTCCCAGAAGACGGGAAGGAAATGCGCCGCGTGATGCGCGTACGCAATGCAAGTTTAATGAAGCCGCTAGCGCTGTGGAAGTGGCAGCTGCCTGATATCGACTTGTTTGTTTTGTTGATTATGTGCAAGAATATGAATATAACATTTCGAAGTAAGTTCTTCACAATTTGTCGGCACGACTCGGACAGATTATGAACTATTGAATTTTAATACATAATATTGTATTCTATAATTATTATTCTCCTCTTTCTGCTGTGGGTCGTCGTGTCCACATCATGGTTTCCAAACTTTTCCTTTTTTTATGTTTCTCCACTTGCTTCTACTTTCAGCAACAGGCTCGGCTTCTGAGGATGTTCAGCGAGGTTCGGATTTGGTCGGACGGGCGCATAGGGTTTCTATTTGAATCCTATGGCCGTATCGCCCGCGAACCTGGTGAAAACCTACTTAAGGTTACTTAAGGTCTATTATTATGCATGAGTTCATTGTAAAATGATATCACGAATAAACTAAATCCATTATTGATCATTCGACGACCTAGACGCCTACTGCAAGGGCTTATTCGAGGACTTCGGGGTGGCTCAGGAAAAGAATATCTGGATGGATTTGGCTAGGAGAGGCTTGTACTCAGCATTGAGACGGTGTCAAAAAAAATGTTTTGTGGTAGTGGCGAGAAAGGAATTGACTTCGGAGATGACGGCAAATAGAGAAGTATGGAAGAAGAAGAAAGACACCTTGCACCGACCTGACAAATTGGGACAAGGGCAAGTGCATGATGATGCACGTGTTTCCCAGCTCGCTGACTCCTATCACTTAGTAATAGGGCGTTGACGTCAACGGCGCCTGCGCATTTTATGTTATTTTCTTATAATGTCTTATAATGAATACAATACGAGTACTAGCATACAGATACCTCATCCCATACAAAGAAACTGTGCCGACGTAACTAGCGTTTTTCATCTGATTAATCTTGTTATTTTTGTAAGTACATCAATTGCGTTCCATCCCGTTTCACGGCAATAGATGGTGTTAGCAGTGACTTGCAAGTAAAAGGGTTTACTAGGTTCGTGAATATTTTTTCTTTACATACAGTGAAGGTTCGTTTTATAGTATTTTTTGCACGTTTTTACTGTTTGTTAGCACCAAAATGTGTTACAATGCAAATTTTAACAATCGAGTGGAATTCCTCAGAAATTAAAAAATGCGCCATCTATTGGCATCAATTTTAAATGATCCGTTGAAATAATCTTTGAAATGTGAATTAAGAGCACAATATTCCATAATTTTGTACTTCGGAGAGTTGATTAAACAAGAACATACAATTTTTATGTTCAATTCCAGAAAATGTTAATTTTACCACGGATAATATAATACTAGCATACAGATGCCTCATCCCATACAAAGAAACCGTGCCGACGTAACTAGCGTTGTTCATCTGATTGTACCGATTATTTTTTGTAAATCGATCGTTCGGTTCCGTTCCACGGCGATAGATAGATCACCATCTATATCCTTGGGACGGAGCGGAACGGGACCGAACGCGATCGATGTACAAAAATAATAAGAATAATCAGTATAGAAAGTCGGCACGGTTTCTTTGTATGGGATGAGACACCACTGATTTTACACACAATTCAATAGAATTATGTGTAACATGTCGCGCCATCTAGTGAGATTTATTTGAACCAAATTTTCTTTCTTAGCAATGAGACCCCGTGCCTCGGCAAGTACACTCTCTTTTCACCGGTTATGTTCAAGTTTCATGGGAATATGGGATATTCGGATAATTTATTCTGGCATTATAGGTACCTTACTAAACCACTACAAAGTGAAAAATTATTTTTTTTGGAAGTCGGTGTCTATAACGCAAAAAATTGGTACCTACCAAAGACACCGACTTCCAAAAAGAAAATTATTTTTCACTTTGTAGTGTGGAAGTCGGAAGTTGTTTTCTTTTTACAAGTAAGTAGTCATTTCGTTTCCCACACAAGATCTTCTCCATTTTTGTAAACACATGCCATAAAAGTAGGTACCATAGAGGATGTTTGTTTAATAGTCGGTTTTATTTATTCATTATTGCCAACCGCTACTTATGGCACATTTTATGTGTACAGAAACTCCTTTGTTTGCACAAGATTCCTTTGACGTTCAGTGTTTGTTATTGATAGATGTTTTTTTTTATCTTTAATGTTATTGACTCGGTTGTGGTGTTTTAGTACGTGAGGAATTTTAAAATTAAATAGCTTGTGTTATATAAAACTAATATTATAAAGAAGTAAGTAGTAGTAGTATTTTCAACGGGGAGAGGGGACATCTCGATAACTTCTATTCATTATCTTCTACTATATAAAAATAAGTCGGGTTTTCCTTCCTGACGCTATAACTCCAGAACGCACGAAACGATTTCCAAGGTTTTGCATTCGTTGGAAAGGTCTCGGGCTCCGTGAGGTTTACAGCAAAGAAAAAAAAAACAATTAAAAAGGTTGAAAAGGGTAGGTGTATCTTGGTGTTTTTATGGCAAAACAAAGTTTGCCGGGTCAGCTAGTTTTATTTAAATATATATATATATTTATTTAGGTATGTATTATACAAAATATATATGTATGTGTATTTTAAGCAACTTATTATTAGTATTTCTTTGTTTTACTTTTTTGCTTGTCACAATTTAAATAATGCACCTGCCATGTTATCTCTCCACCACCCTTGGTTGACTGATAGAGAATGCCTAAGTTGAATGCCTAAGCATGAAGTTTTAAATAAATAAATAAATAAGTAACCATGATGATGATTTTTTATTTGTAGGAAAATTTTCAAACTATAAATGGAATCTGTACTGAGTACCTACTGTAATACTGAACCGGTTACAAAATGATTTTCATTGTAAGTTACACTATAGCTAAGTGGCTACCTAGTTCTTCTATACAAGCTTTTATTTAACTTGCAATGTATGTATGTATGTAAGTTGTGTTCGGCAGGCTTATTACGTATATTTTTCAAGAGCAAAACGATCGCAATTTTTGTGCAATAATGGCTCTTCAAAACAGAAGTTTTAGAGTTTTTGGAGGTATTTTTTAGAAATAAGTGCATTTGACAAACAGCGAGCGATTAGCAATCGATTGTGTAGGACCTTCCATACCTACACTGTAGGTAATTCCGACTTTTATGACATAAAGCGTTTGATCGCGCGATGCTTTCTATTTGCTGTTTCTTACGTAATACGCCTGCGGGTCAAATCATGCAACTGAATTTTATAGCAGTTATCCTACACCAATTAAGATGAAATTTTGCATACACGTTTAGTTTGGATGACAATGCATGGTTAGCTAAGTGACGTCATTCTAAATCCATTATAGCGAACGGCCCAAAATGGCGGACTAGTTATTTTTTGTGCACTACCATGATATGGGTATCAAATGAAAGGATTTGCAGAGAAGAATACGAAAAAAGCTTGTTTTACAAAAATAATTTTTAATAAATAATTTTATTTTTAGGTGAATTGTCGCACTCCTAGGCAAAGCCCTCCCCCATTCCATTTCCCTCGGCGCTGCGCCTGAGTTGAAATAAGTTGTTTTTTATCCCGAAAAAAATAATCTGTACTGGCCACGTTAGAATAGCTACGGGAAAAACTAGATTAAAATTAAACAGTATTCTATTCTGGCGATTATATGGTACTCTATAGCGCTGCCAATATAATTTACCTAACAATTTCTTGCCTGGAACTAGGAATTGCCTGCTGGTTTCGGCATATTTATCCTACCGTATTTTCTCCAAGACTAATGAAATGTTACGAGGCACAATTTATTTCTGCAATAAGCCGTGCAAAATTGCGTGTTGGTCTAAGAAAATCGATAGTGGGTGAATAAATAATGCCACTGGTGGACTTATGTGCAGTATTAGTTTCCTCAGTTGGCGTAACTTGCGGAAAACTGCGAGTAATTGGCCTTTCGCCCATGCTTTCCACAGATTCGAATCAGCTAGTTTAATTAAACATCATTAAGCTGGACACAAAACTTGCGGAAATCCTGCACACTCCTTCCCTTTCATTTTGATAACTCTACTACAGTATTCATTGCGTGTTTTAGACGAATTTTTGAACATATGATGCAATGAGTGCAACGAAAAGATACCGTGCGCTATGCTTTGAACTTATAAAATTAGGGTGCTGGTGTCTTGGACGGATTTAAGCTCTGGAAATCCCGAACATAATATTGATTATTCAGTCGTTTTGGAATTCGAAATTAGCAAGCAGAACCTAATGAAAGGACTAACATAAACATAAGAAACGGGATATTTACCATGATTACTGTTTGTTACGAGTTACCGATGTTTCGGTGCTGTTGCAAGCACCATGATTACGGATAAACAGTTTATCCGTGATCATGGTGCACATGGTGTGTGTACATGGTAAATATCCCGTTTCTAATGGTAATGTTAGTGACCATGATAGTTTAAATACTTATATCGAATGAAAGGAGGAGGGTTAATAGGAGTAACAATGATAACCGTTTCGTTACGGATAAAGTGAGAAATGAGTTATTCAGGAAGTTTGAAAGTGGCGCCAGTGACAGAAAAGTTGAAAGGAAACCGTTTGTCCTGTAATGGTCATCTGATGAGGAGGGATGAAACGCATGTTACTAAATGTTATGAACATGAATGTAGATGGATGGAGAGGGAGGAGACGGCCAAAGAAATTATGGATGGACTGTGTGAGGAGCAACGACGATATAACCATGTGGTTATATTCTCTTTGGTGAGGAGTGATATGAAAGAGTGATATGGGACAGGCAGGACGGTATGGAAGAAGAAAACGTGTTGCGCCAACCCCAAGTAACATGGGATAAGGGCAGGGAGATTATGAATGATAATCGTTTCGGACTTGAACTTGCGACGTAAAGCCATTCACACAAACGTTTTGGGAATGTGCCTCGGTTAGGAGCAGTCCCTGCCGGAGTTCTAACTAGGTGGTAGCTGTTAAGGAACACGGCTTTCAGGTCTCAAAATCAAAAGTGAATATTATGTTATTTCTAGGCAAGATTACCATCAGATAGTAGTCAAAAGCGAGCGTAGAATTAATGACTAAATGATTCCTTTTTCCATCCTTCAAATAACATCGTAAATTTAACCAAGAAATGTGTATCACAACGTGAATGTCAACCGTTTCTATCTTGTTCGCATTTTGAATCCTAGGCCTTACTTGAGCACGCCTGGCCTCTTAGGTAGTGTTCGTGTAAGGACTTATGAATGAGGAGAAAAACCGTGTCCATAGTGAGTTTTTTGTACTCGCTTATTCTCGGGAGACAATCGATTTCTAATCGGTTGCAGTAAGAACTCTGCACTAAATCAACCTTCTTAAGATGATGAAAAGCTATAAAATTAACTACTAGCTTTGCCAGCGGCTTCGCCCGCGTGAATGTCTAAAGCTATCCCGACGGTACATATTCCCACGATAAAAAGTATCATATTATGTGCTATTTCTGACTATAATCTATCTCTGTTCCAAATTTCATCCAGATCCCTCCAGCCGTTTGAGCGTGAAGAAGTAACAAACGAACACACTCACAAACTTCCACCTTTAGGCATAGCACCATTGACTTATATATTACTATTGCATAGCACGCACTGCGATTTTTAGTACTATTTGAGCGTGATTTTTTTTCCGCAGTGCGTGCAGCTTCATACATTTCCATAGGTCACAGAATGAGCGGCAAAAATTCGCGTGAATAAAAATCGCAGTGCGTGCTATGCCTTAAGCGCAAGCCACATAGAAATGGCATCTGGCGCGGACATGGCACTGGCGGCTTCCTATTCCATTCAAATTTCATACAAGGTGTCTCAAAAGAAAGTTCACATTTAAATCTTTTTTTAAAAGAAAAGTCTTAGCTTTATTGAAAAAAATTTTATTTTATATTGAAGTACACTGTTTGGGAATTTATTTTTTAAAAATAACATCGTCCAAATGTAAACCGTTGCGCTCTCGGCATTCATTTAGTCGGGCACTAAAATTGCCTATGACAGCTCGGCAGGTAGTCTCCGTGATGGCTGCCATTTCATGACGGATATTTTCTTTTAATTGTGCCAGGGAAGTCGGTTTATTAGCGTAAACTTTTGATTTGACATAACCCCACAGGAAAAAATCCATAGGCGTTAAATCGGGACTCCGTGGAGGCCAATTTATGTCACCTCGCCTGGAGATTAATTTGTTCGGAAAAATTTCTCGAACTCGAGGCAGAGATCTGTTGGACGTGTGTGAAGTTGCTCCATCCTGCTGGAACCATGTTCTTTGGTTGTAACCAGGAAAGTTTTGCAGTTGGAGTACGAAAAACTCGTCTAACATCTCCACATAACGCTCTGAATTCACTGTGAGTGTGCGTCCCCTTCCATCTTCAAAAAAGTAAGGGCCGATAATTCCTCGCGCCGGCATCGCTGCCTGTTCTTGGTCGCCCAGATTTTGGTTTCTCCAGAGTTGACCCAGTCTCTTCAAACTTCTCAACCCATTTTGCAATGAGACGAGTGCTAGGCGCATCATTTAAGTGACGAATATGTCGAATACTGCAGAATTTTCTACGCGCTACAGTCGCCGAATTACCGTTTTTGTAAAACTCACGTACGCACAACGCACGGTCCGCACCAGAGAAACGCTCCATAGCGACTAAATTCCCAAGAGCCAGACTACCGACTGACATACCCCCCGCGCCCCTCAGAATAGTTGCTTTCGCGTAATAAGATAAGCAAATGTGAACTTACTTTTGAGACACCTTGTACAAACGTCATAACCACGTCCGAGCAACGATATACCGTGTGTCCTAAATTGCGCCTTATTTCCATGCATTTTGTACGAAATTTGAATGGAATAGGAAGCCGCCCGTGCCATGTCCGCGTCCGACTCCATTTATGTGGGGCCTGCGGTTTATAATATTGGTAGGATAGGATAGGATGCAAATATGTCCATGTGGAAAAGCAAAGAAAGATGCTCTTACAGCCAAGCCTTAGCCTGCCCAAGCGATTTTTTTACTGACCTTAGATTAGTAATTCTCTGCACTGAGAAAAACCACGGGCCAATCTGATGTCCACATATTATTTGATATGTTTAAATGCAATCTCATGTGTCGAATGTTTTATTTAACATGTATCTATGTATCAATGTAACGGAATCTTTGAACGTGATTTTCACCCCCTTCAAAACGTCGGATTGATTTGAAACTTTGCACACTTATCAAGGATCGACGACAATGCAATAATTTAGCCAAAATCAATGTCAAATATAATTATTCAACTAGGCCAATAAGCGACACTTTTGAACGTCAAACAAAAATTAAAATTTATTTGTAATAAAAGTTGATTCTACCGTGCGCGTGTAAATAGTTTGTCGCATTAGCCTTACCAAGATCTTCAGGATTAGCGACTTTTTAGTTCAATTTACCATTAAAGCGTGTTTTTTTAGTTTTTAGAACTACAATTTATTATGGGTCCTGGTGCGTAACGAGTCGCAATAAACCACCGTTCCACCTCCCCGTGTCACACCCGGAACTATAACCCGGCCCTTTTACTATCATTTCACGGAAGCAAACAAACCATAAGCAAAAAAAACGTCCTAACGTCCTATTCGCGTGGGGTCTTTAAATAACACCATATTAATGTAATTGGCCCCTAAATCTTTCATTACAGAGCTCTTAAACCTTTATAAAATTATCTTCTTGTTTTCGAGTTGATGGAAAACTCTTTTTAAGAGTACTAAGTCACTATTTTCACCCAACTACGGCAAGCCAAAAGGATGGGTTATGATTTTAGCAGTCTATGTATGTTTGACCTGGTGAAGGTTGCGGGGATCCGCTGGTTGCGAGACGCACGGGACCGGTCAATGTGGCGACGCTTGGGGTAGGCCTATGTCCAGCAGTGGACGTCTTCCGGCTGATATGATGATGATGATGATGTATGTTTATATTACCGTAGCGCCTAAACTATTTATCCGATTTTGATGAATAAGGTGTCAATCGATTCGTTATTATGGCCCGGGTAAAATAGGCTTTTTGCTTGTTATCTGCCTGTCTGAATGTCAGCTCATTTCTTCTTGGTCACTCAACTGATATTGATACGGTTGTCACCTTCATTCCAATAATGCCGGATGTTTTCCCCAGGAGCAAAGCCGAGGGAAAACGCTATACCTTTATATTTAGCATTTATTCTGCCAGTCTGTTTTGTCCCACTCCAGGGCAAAATCCTCCTTCTTTTCTCCCCTTCAAATCTTTATAAGCTGTATTTTTAATACTTAAAGCTCAAGAAAGCTTACCACTTTCTAGGTCAGCATTGATTTATTATTCATATTGTGAGTTGTAAAACTTATACTGTTTTGTGCGGGCGTGTTGCGAAATTAAGGGCCGTCTTAATGAGGGCCAAGGGTCTTTTGAGATGCGTAAAATATTCTTATTTTACCCTGACTTAATTATATTTTTATGGATGGTATTTGTCATTGTAAAGTTTATACCCAGATCTCTGCTTTCATCTGAGAGGAGAATTTATTTTATGCTCTTGAGCTTGGGCTTTTTTCATCGTCGAAGAATGTCATGATTAGCTCTGGTAAAATGGTTGATCGAATAGATAGATCAAGGTCAGATGAAGTTCATTGCCTGCCTGCCAGATTTTTTTGTAAATAATGACAGCATGAGGTAACCTGGACTTGTAAGTATCTTCTACTGCTGAGTCACTCCTAGTCACTGCAGGGCACATGTTTCCCTTCCATAAGTAACAGAAGTATAAAATCGCCAACCCACGTTTAACATGCGTGGTGTTCCTTCCCTGTTTGAGAAGATGCTTATTGCCTGCAATGACACAAGTACATGTTGGTATGCGAAAACTTTAAATCTCATTTCGAAGTAACTCTGCAAGAAAGTAAGAGCATAGTTTCCTTGTATTTACAAAGACCACAATAAAATGCTTATGATAATATATGGGTCAGGGAAATGTGGCAACTTAACAGATAACTTGCAAAACATGTACGTGCCGTATCATAGAGTGTCGCACTCGCACCGCCCGTGCCTATGAATTCGTATACTTTGCGACGTGACGATCTCGGCTTTCCTGCGAGCCCTGATACCCTGGTAGTTGCTACACAAGTGTATTAAGTTATTTTCCAGGTAGACAGGCGCCGACGCCATTGCGAAACACACTTCGCTCCATTTGTTTAGTTTACTGGTAATTCTTGTCGTCTTTAACGGTTAAGGTCAAGAGTTTATGTAAAACAAGCCATGTGGCTGTTGGGATTGAGTTTCGGTAAAAATTACCATACAAATTTTCAACCCTATTTCAACCTTCTGAGGATATATTAAAAAAAAATCCTTTCCTATTACTGACCTTCGTTATTCCTCTTGTTTAAAAATTTATTTTTCTACTCCCTGTGGTTTAGGCTAGGCGCTGACTGTCAGTGAATTTAAGATTTTTATAAGACAATTAATACAGTTTTCAGAAGCATTTTGATGGCCCAAGTATTTTCAACTGACTTCAAAAAAGAGGTCCGCAATTCGACTGTATGTTTTTGTATGTTTGTTACGCGATTACTCCGCCAATTATGAATCAATTTTGATGATTCTTTTTTATTTGAAAGGTGGTCTGCTTCTCATCTGGTCCCATTTAAATTTGATCAAGATCTGACTAGGAGTTTCTATGTTATCCTTAATAATGCGTATTTTCGTGGTAATAAGGTACCAAAACTAAAAAGAGGTAAAATAAGTTTATAACAAAAAAAAATAACCGACTTCCACAACAAATACAAAAAAAAAAAAAAAAAAAAGTTCTTTATTTAGTTAGACATCAGTTCACAAAATAGATTATTAATGACTTAAAGCTAAGTGCGTTTACAATAATAGTCTGAGGGATCATCTGCAGCCGAACTAGGTGAAAGCCTGTATTTCGGCATACTGCCCCCCATAATGTTATCTTTCTCTGTCACCCTAGGGTTTGCTGTAAGAGAACTCAACATTGAGTTAAGCTCGCCTTTGTACATGTACTTTATCATCACACTGTATGTAATGTTGTTTTTGGTGTGCAATAAAGAATTAAGAACAAAATATACAAAGCGAAAAATAACATTCTTTTCGGGAGTCAGTGTCAAAAACAAAAAGAAAAAATAGGTACAAAAGACACCGACTTCTCAAAAAATTTAAGTATGTTTTTCGCTTTGTAGTGTTTTAATGTTATATATACGATGTAGCTTTTTTTGCTCTTTGTAGCTCTTTTCTTTCGTTCGCCAAGGTTTGAAGAATTTGTAATGAATGTAGATGCATTTATCATAGAGCACCGCGGCAGCCGTGTCTATGAATTTGTATAGTTTACGAAGCTTGCGAATTCACGACAAACCAGTTGTTCATACAAGTTAAATTCATGAAGTAGTAACGTTTAGAAATGTTTAACTAGGCATAGGACCATTCGGTCTTATGGTTTAACTTGCAACAGTCGGACGGAAGGTGTTTTGTCACGAAACACCTTCCGTCTGACTGTTTTAATACACATCTCAGATTTAAGACACATCTGTGGAGACTAGAAAGGTACAATACAACTATTTTCTTAATGTCCCTCGGCAATCATCGCATTGCCGAATACAAACGAATGCTATTTTCCATGTCCATCAATTATTAGATTTGTCGTGAATAATAATTTGAATTCAGAACTAAGTACTTTATTGTTGTTTTGTTTTGATTTCCGTCTGAAGTATGTAGAGTAAAAAATAGCAGCTTTCCTCTCATTTTTAAAATATATGACACTAGCTGACCCGGCAAACTTTGTTTTGCCATAAAAACACCAAACATTAATCTACTCTACCTACCCTACCCTATTTACACTACCCGACCTACCCTACCCTACCTACCTATGTAAGTAAGGTATTTTTTTTTTTAATTCTTATTTTTTTTTTCATAAGATCCTTTTCCTAACAATAACAAACATAACAAAAAAAGAATAAGCGAAATCGGTCGAGCCGTTTACGCGTGATGCCGTGACCAAGGGAAAAAGGTATTTTTATGTACATAGATTATGTTAAAAGAGTATTAACAACGACTATGCTCAAAGAGCGTAAAGCACAAAACTAACATGGGTTATTTTGTGCTATACGCCCTTTGAGCCCAGAGGTATACTTCCAAGTTGATTCAGAGCGTCTGGTCTGCGCCAAGTGCAAAGAGCAACTGATAGAAATCCGACGACTGACGAAACACAAAGTTTGCCGAGCGATATTAAGAAAATGTTTGTACTTGTATGTAGAGTTTAAACAGTTTAGGACATTTTAGACTAGCCAGATCAAAGGCGAATGGGCATTTCTTTTTTTGATGATCTTTGGGTTTACCTGATAATCACACAGATTACAAAAAAAATCATTTGCGAAGGCTACTTAGGCTAGCCTTGTTGGTTGAGTATGAGCTCAAAAGAAGATGATTCGATAGTACTTGGTATGATCCCTCAAATTTTGTGTTTGCGTGGGTGATAAAAGCTCAGCACTTTTCTCATATTATTACGGGCAAATATTGTTTTTCTTGCAAAGATTTTAAATCCAAAAATCTAATTCAGCAAGTCAACACTGCCTTGTCTCCTAATCCTCCTGTTATTAATGTGAGCCTGCAGTAATATTATGCGCATATTTAAGGACGGCTAGCCACACCCTTGTAGGGTTTGTTTACATGGAGTCCACTGTCGCTGATGATAACTGAGGTCGTTTATATAAAGGTGGGAAATGGGTATAATTATACTTTACGTGCTAATATGATGTGTGGTGGAACGGATAGGCTATTTAAATTAGCTTCCCTTAGGAGTAATAAATGAATACTCGGTGATACTGTTAATTATTAGGTCGGTAGTCGGTTTTGAATATTTTCATGTAGTTTTTGGTACTCAATATTTTTAGAATCAGTTATTTAACTACTCCTTATATATTATGTCAGTAGATTATTGCAATCACCGTTATCTTCTACTACTCTTATATATAAAAATCAATTGCTGTTCGTTAGTCAGGCTAAAAATCTTAAACGGTTTGATCGATTTGAATATTTTTTTTTATGTTCCCCAGAATACAAGGAAGGTTTAAAAACAACAAAAAAATAGGTAGGTGGTCAGTTGATGGGAGCGAAGCCGCAGGCACAGCTTGTATAAAATAAATCGCGTGAGATTGAGAGACTATCGAACTATTAAAACAACATTTATTACAAACCGTGTTTGCAATAAATGAATGGATATTTATCCGTTTGTTAATCGACTTTTACCTGTCGAATACCTTTTTCCTTTGTCCCATTAACCTGGTATATGTCTATCTGCCTCAAATCATTAAAAAAAACACCTAAATACCCCGAAATTCAAATACCGTCTGTTCCTTATTCGTCAACGGACTCATATACTTTGAAAATTGTTTCCTCAAACAATTTTCCTATCCCCAGTATTTCATCCCATCGTAGTATATAAAGCAATTTAGTCCAGCATCATCACCACACTGGAGTGCTTCCCTCCGAAGCCGGAGTGGCAACATTAAGCCAGCCTCGCGTCAAGTGACATTACAAATAGGATCCCACATCGTATCCCATTCAGTAGGGATGACAGGGGACAAAATTGTTTCATGCATTCTTAATAGAAATGTCGGGTTTATGTGAATCTTTATTGCTTATCTGTTTTTGAGTAAGATTTCATTGAATAAAGAAATCTTATTTGTTCTGTTTTGGTTTCTCGGTTTATTTGCATACTTTTGTAAAAATTCAAGTTCTTTCAACTGTTTAATTCTGGGGCATTTGTTGCGCCACTTCTTCATCCCGGCTGGATTTCAGCCGGCTGAAATGGGTAACGGTTAGGCATTTTGGGAGACTGCCTTTATAAAAAACTTTGACGCTCATAAAGTGCTGGATTGTGCTTAGACTGATAAATGACTATACCTTTTTTAAATCCGGCTCGAAGGACCATTCTGTAAAGAGATCGGATGCCAAAGAGCTTTTAAAAAGCGAAGTATAAGTTTATAAAGACTAAGCATACTCATATTCAGAATTTTTGAATTCCTATTCTGATGTCTTTTTAGTCTTCCATAATTACCTGAATAGCATTTCCATTTGCACAGAAGCAAGTCTCGTAATAGAAAGCTGAACAACAGACACGTTTGAGTAACGTAGCTGTGTCACGATGAAAGTTTCAGCCGTGCCCACTACACAGGGCGACGACCTGAAGGGTTGCCTTCGTGCCTGGTGCATGTTGGAGGAACAGGCGACCTATTACTAATAAGTTAAGGTGTAAAATAGGTAAGGCTAAGCAGCATATTTGTGATGTCTTTTGTCACGCAAGTCCCTGGTTATAGCTGTGTGTTTACTTCATGAAGCTACTACGATGGCTTCATACGTCGAATTCCTCTCAGAAAGGTATGAAACCGTTGGGTTTAATGAGTAATGTAGCCATGTCTGAAGATTTTAGCGGCCCTCCGACCTCAAGGCGTCTTGGCCGTGAATGCCGTGAACCAAATTAAAGAAACGGTCACGGGTGACGAAATTTAATTACGTCCAATCCAAAGTCATGTTGGACAGCCCTAATATCGAAGGTATTTTGCCTGTGTTTGTCTATCCCTCTTTTGCCTTGACTGTCGTTTTCTCCAAAATAATGTCAAAGAAGGCTGGTAAAAGCCTTTAAAATTCTAAACTTAGGCTGTACTTATCTGTTTTTTTTATAGACAAAACTTCGCTGAATATTTAATGTACCAAGGTTGTGCATGCCAATGTAGGGATTACATTAACAACGACAGGAATATTGCAAGCTACAATCTGTTTTAGTTTTACCCCTTAAACAACTAACCGATCTCGAATAAAACAACTCGCTTTCAGCGTATCCCTTGTCCCGTGTTAGGCGCCACAGACGGACGAACTTGACGAATCAATTGTTTCAGCGGTACTCACTATATTGCGGGCATTTAGGGAGTGGGTGGGCCTTCTCAATGGCCCTTTAAGTGCACCCAGTGTTGTGTGAACGCACTGCTTTACTCATTTTATTGTTGTTTGAATGGATAAAGGTTTCTATGCGTGTTTTAGTTTAGGTTTCGTGTTTTTGTTCTTTTCGTAGGGCGCTACCTACGACCTGGAATTGTTAGAACCTATTAGGGCTTGATGGGCATCTTGACCATGCAGTAGCTTACATGTTGACAGTACAATCAGTGTTCCTTCGAAGATGATATGGTTAAAGGGGCCAACTATAGATGATTACGAATACAAAGTTGTGGAAGAAGTAGACATGTTGCGTCCCCAAATTAATTGGGGTGAGGGCAACAAGATGATGACGCTCATGTTCTTGGCATTGTAAGTTATGTCTAAGTACCTCAATACCGACACAGTCAATATTCTTAAACTTGTTAAAAGACTGTCTGGCTTCAAGCTCATCTGGAATGAAGTAGACATGATCAATCATCTTTCAACACTTCGCCGCGCATTTCACTCAAACATTTACAAAACATGTCAGAACTTAGTCCCGAAAGAGTTAAGATGCGGAAGCCCGAAGTAGCAGTCATATGCTTTCATTCAAACAATACTGTTGTAAGTAAAATGTTCTCAATAATAAGAATGACATTGTTTGCACTTTTACAAATAACACGTCGGTTCATTGGATTTTAACGAACG
Source organism: Orthosia incerta (assembly GCA_948252205.1). Taxonomy (NCBI): domain Eukaryota; kingdom Metazoa; phylum Arthropoda; class Insecta; order Lepidoptera; family Noctuidae; genus Orthosia; species Orthosia incerta. The sequence goes on along the minus strand of OX411750.1, from coordinate 3,781,619 downwards.
TGTGCTGTATCGAATGTTAGTTCGTGTGTTAGTCATTCAATGTGGTTATGGCAGTTTGCGGTCAAAAACTTAAAACTGGTACGAAACTAGGTAACCTAAATGTCTTACTAAATTCTAAGGACAATGACAGCTTACTCATTAGTTGTCCCCGAAAAAAATGGTTTTCCATGTCAATAGGAAGGTAAATACTGCACGAGCATTTTTGTTGGTTGAGGTCCATAATGTATAATTCTGTATAATATATACTCCTGAACATTTGTTCTATCTCACGACGGCGGATTGGTCGCAGTTGTGTGGGTAGAGTAGATGCACTGCACATTGCTTATGTGTACTCAGGCGATACCATAGACATATTAAATAGTATGGGCTGGAAATACCTACAAAACCAAGGTGCCTACCTAAAGCTTAAAATTTTCTTAAAATGGCTGCCGATGCTAGGGTTGTGTCAATCAAGGAACACACACACCCACAAATCTCAATAATACAAAAAGTTAAGAACCATTGACAGCAGGACTAACACGAACACAACCACAAAACTCGTCGCATATTATGGCGAAAATGGCACTTACCTACAACTGTCACTACGTTACTACATTAGAAAGAATGAAACAAAACGATGTTTCACATTCTGTATCGTATTTCACTTATATTTGTATAAGCTAATGTATGTATAGAACTTCCCGGCGCCTCCACGTATTTTCTATCTCAATGGCCGATACTGAGCGCTCCTGTGCCTCTACACACGACTAAGACCAGCTCGCCGTGCGTCGTGAGATAGAACAACTGTATAGATATATTTTAGGCTTCGGCAACGAACTTACACTGTACTAAGTGCATCATCTTTCAAAACACTGCAGTATCCTTTTTTAGCATCGATAACAAGGCTTCTAACAAGCTTTTATTTAACTTGTTAGTTTGTACCTATGTATGGGTCTTATCTTGGAACTGAATTTTAAAACAACTGAAATTATTCATAAACGTTTCGTTTGGATGACAATGCTTGTTTATAAAAGAAATGAATAATATAATTTCTGCATCAACTTTCTTAGCAGAAAAAAGAACATTTATTCGACACAGCCAGAACAACTATATCTTGACAAAGAGCTTCCCACACTATCAATAGCTTCTGGAATGAAAAACATTCTTCTATCACATACTTTAAAACAATATGAGTCACGTACGTAGACATGCCATTTAGTAACACTAACAGTTTGATATTTATAATAACGATATGTCACGTAATATGGGTCCGTCAGTCCTTATGGGGTGTCGACTACTGTCAATACTAAATACATTAGTACTTTTGACTAGGTCCTGGCTAAACTGAGATCATCATTGCCAGTGGCTGAGGTACTAAGAATTTTGACTGACTAATAAGTCAGTCAAAATTCTTAGTACCTCAGCCACATAATACTCCACCTGTATTATTGTAACCTACATTCATTGAAAATAAATATTTGATTGACTGAATACTATTAACTAGAGAAAGATTACAAGAAACAATAGTTTCTTGTAATCTTTCTCTAGTTAATAGTATTACTCTAGTTAGAAATTTTTAGTATTTCTCTAGTTAGAAAGATTACAAGAAACAATAGTTTCTTGTAATCTTTCTCTAGTTAATAGTATTCAGTCAATCAAATATTTATTTTCAATGAATGTAGGTTACAATAATACAGGTGGAGTATTATCCTGGTCATATAGAGTAGGATATGTTTTCAACCTCGCTTATCGTTAGATATCCAAACTGAAGTGCCCATTCCGTACGTTAGTACTAAACAGACTTAATTCTTATTGCTGCCTGCACTTTTTTTTAAATTGTTCTATAGCACTCCTGGGTAAAGACTCCCTTCACTCCACTTACCAGCTTTATTTATCCATACAATACGAGAAACAATTTATAAAATATATAGTATTTATGGACGTAAGTAGTAAGTATATTTATGTTTAAATTTAATTCGTCTTAAATTATTTTAATATTGTACACTGGATACCTGCCCTCTATCCCTCTATTGTCAACTTTCTCGGTCACCCTAGGGTTGAGGTGAGCCTGCAGAAAAGCTCCCTGCGGGCCACAAACTGCCTTGGCCCACCTGGAAATCTCTAAACCGACTACGAAGCCAGGTGGGTCGCTGCAGGCACAACCTAGTTAGATGGGGGTACTCCAATGACCCACAGTGCGATTGCGGAGCCACGTCCCAAACAATGCCTCACCTTTTGTCTTGCTCTCTGTGCAACAACACCTGCACCTTAAAAGACCTTTGTGAGGCAAATGACAACGCTGTTGGCGTGGTCGAATTCAGGTCAAAATATATTTAATTTTGGAATCATCGATACGACGAAGAAGAACCCTAGGGTTTGCAGTGAGAGAACTCAACATTGAGTTAAGCTCGCCTTTGTACATGTACTTTATTATACCAGGTTAATTTTCATTGACCAGACAATTTTTTTTCAGGCATCATTGATATCAATCATAAAACGGTTTATACAAAAATCAACTCCCAAAAACGAAGAAAAATCAGCCGTTCTGTAAATTTTGCCGAGTTAATGCGGGCAATAAGGTACTGAACGGCTGTTTTTTATATGATTGATACCTTATCCCTGAAAAGAACGTGGCTGGTCATTGAAATTTAACCTGGTATAATGTTGTTTTTGGTGTACAATAAATAATTAAGAAGAGTTGACAACATTTTTGAAGGAAGAGAAAGCATACTTGTAACTGAACTTCTGAATAAACCTAAATGATTATGATAGATGAAATTAATCTTACACACAGTATAACATCGTATGTACTCCCCGAATGGTTAGCAGAGGTGAATTCAGTCTTTCCATGTTAAAAACACAGTTACGAGTGTTTCAAGTTTGCACGGGAATGCATTTGGAAATGGGCAGGGGGCAAATCCTCTGCCAACGACATGATGTGCAGGTTGTGTGGGGAACATACGGAATGCATGGAGCACCTTCTGTGCACATGCGATGCACTGGCTGGTAATTTAATGAGTCTCCTAGGGGTTGGATATCAAAAAACCAGAGGACTATAGGCTCATATCTTCTAGTCAATCATGTTGAAAACTCATGAAGAGAGTTTTGAACGTGATTGGGGAGTAGTAGATTATCTACGGGACCACAATAAGTGTCCGAGTTATTTCTCGGCGCCTCCACAAGATAAGATGTCAAGTTTCGTTTTACCCAAACTAGAATCTCTAAAACCATGCAGACAATTAAGACTGACAAGACATTCAAATAAACTTTCCTATAGACAAGTCGGTAATATGAATACTCGTACCAGACGAAACACGACACAAATGAGCTTGATTAGACCAAACTTGGGCTTAACTTGGGCCACATTCATATCACGTTTCTCTGATTTAATAGTTTTACGTCCTATTTTGCTAATTGGCGACCCAAATGAGACGTATTCAGGCAATTAACTTGACACATGAACGGGTAACTAGACTGGAATACTTCACTTACTCATACTTTTTAATCTGATTATTTACTGACCTGGTTGAGACACTAGCCAGGGAAGCATGGCACATAAGTTAAAACTGGCTGGCACAGTTCTCGCCAAACTTCTTGGCCGTCCTGAAATCGGCTTTCCGATGCGCAAGGCACGGCGCGGTGCTGTTTTTGTATGAGATTTACTACTGCGCAGCGATTTTAGCGAACTTCAGGGCGGCCAAGAAGTTTGGCGAGAACTATAGGAGCAGGTATATATAGCGGATATTCAGCAGCAATGGGCTAAGTTTGGTCCTCCTCCAAGGCTGCCAATGAAGATGATTTATTCCAGCCTGTGCTGCTAATAACAATTAGATGATAAATGGGATCGGGTGAAAATACACAGAATGTTGTTTATGTAGTTTTTTACATGTAAGTTCGCAGATTAATAAAGAGAACAAGTTCTTGGTGAACTAGGGTAGGTTGCCTGTTATCAATGTCACCTTGTACAATTTTATATTCCCGAAAAATAACTGATCCAAAAATTTAAAATACTTTTATTTTTTATTCCCTCGCGCTTGTTTACTATCTCTCCTGATAGCAAGCGATGATGTGGTCGACAGTGTAGCACGCCTGCCTAGAAGTAACCTATTCACTCTTGACTTGAAGACCCCTAGATTGTAGCTATCGGGCAGCACAGACTCCGGCAGAGAATTCCACTCCTTAGGTGTACGCATAATACAAGTATTCGTAAAACTTTTAGTGCGTATGGGTGGGATATCCACCACGTATCGATGGCGCATCGCCATACGTCTGGTAGTTCGATGATGAAATCACCAAAACGTAACCGATAAAAACCGAAAAACTGGCAACTCTGCGACGATGTTCAAGGCTCTGGAGCTTTAACTTGACCAGTGAACTCAACGGTAGATGAATCAAAAAGATAGACGAGCATAACTAGAGAAATATAGAGGAAGACATGTCATTATTGCGTCGAGCTTAAATATATTAGGAACAAGTAAAATAAAAATAAAACTGCAAAATAATCACGTTTGTTGTATGGGAGCCCCCCTTAAATGTTTATTTTATTCTGTTTTTAGCGGCAACAGAAATACATCATCTGTCTAGCTATCAAGGTTCATGAGATACAGCCTGGTGACAGACAGACAGACGGATCGCGGAGTCTTAGTTATTATATGTTTAGGAGCTCTGATGCCACAGACAGATAGATACACAAATACACACGTCAAACTTTTAACACCCCACTTTTTCCGTTGGGGTTTAAACATGCAAAGAATGATTATGAAGATAAAACTAAACAAAGTAATTCACTTGCTCATAACTTTATTCTATCTTTTTTCCAATCAGATTTAAGTATTCCTTGTAGTGCCTACCTACCGTGAGAATTGTGACACTGAACTGTAAAATTAATTCCAAATTCTTGTTTGTTCCAGGTAAGGCCGCATCAAATCAACCACAACGCCTCGGGTTTCCGGATAATCTTAATTTTTGCGTTTAATTATACAGTTTCGACGAATCCAATCCGAACTAGGTAATATTATAAATTGAAATCTTTGTTGCCGAAAAAGGTCGAAACGACGAAAAGGTAGGCCAAGCCCTGAACGCAGATCAAAAAACTTTAGTAATATTTTTCATCTCAGCAAAAGGATCCCTAAGGATTCTTAAATTTACGTCAACTTTGGATGGTAATAGACCTCCGGTCCGAATTTCGGTCATGTCAGCAAATCACAGCGAAGATCATCGTAGAACATGGGTAGTCGATCAAAGTACAAACACATGTCCACCCCCTTTTTAGGGTTCCGTACCCGAAGGGTCCGAACGGAACCCTATTGCTGTCAATCACGTCTCCGTCTGTCTGTCTGTCCGTCGTCTGTCACACCGGTTTTACGGCCAAACGATTGGAGTTACAGTCTTCAAAATTTCACAGTATAAGTATATTTCATATTTTTAAGGGCCTTTTAAATTATGTACCGAAGATTTTTTTTAGCTTTAACCCGTTGACCCATGAACTAGAAATTTGGTGATAACGTTTATTATCACGTATATTTTACTAACAAATACCAATGTATTGACAAATCAGATTTTTTCTTTGAGATTCCTTATTTTTCCTATTACAACTAACTTATTTTTGCCGTTTGTTACGGAACCCTAAATGTCCGAAGTCCGACACGCACTTGGCCGGTTTTTCCTCTCTCTTATAGTCACTCAGTTCCTCGAAAAAACACTTTAAATACACAAGTAGAGTATGCCGTAACTATGAAACAACCCATACAAATATTACAATTTTTGTATGGGTTTTTTCATTTCAATCAAAGGCTTCCCAAGAAAGCTTATATAACGAGGACGAATACGTAAACAACAGCTAGTCTAATAAATAAAAGCTTGAAAACAGAAGCATTGTTTTGTCGTTTGTCCGCATCGGCCTTAGGAATTTACTGGGTAACCCAGATTTGAGCGGGTCGATATATTTCGACCTTTATCTAACTGATTATGGGGTAGCCTGTGTTATTCTAATGTGGAAAGAATCGTTAGGCTAGCTACTGTTTTAGTAAAAAGATTTAAACGTAGCTGAATCAATTTGGAGAGTCAGAAGTAGCTGGTCATCATATTTAATTATGATTGAACGGCGCAGCTAAAAAACCTTCTTGGCTTCTTAAGGTTTCACTAGTCGTCGGCACGAACTATTTTGTGCGCGGGGTTTTAATGCCTGCTATCTGATCCGACAATTCGTGCGAAAGAGATAGATGCTGTGATGAGCAGTAGGAAGCTAGTTCGCGTACGAATACACACTTTTGTAATTTTGTAGCGAAATGGATAATGATTTAGGACGAAACCGAGCGCGCGAAATTTTATAAACAGACCTTTGGCAGTCCAGATATCATGAAAAAACGACTAAATGTATATTTTCAAAATAAAATGATTTGCATTGTTGAACTACTAATCTATCCCTGTATGGTGGCCGTTTTGCAATTTTCCTTCTTCTTATGGTATTTATTGCCGCCCAACGATGTGTTAAAATTGGTGTTAAAATATGGAACTTTCGGCGCTCATAACTTTCAAACATTTTTCTTTTTAACCGACTTTCGAAAAAGGAGGAGGTTAATTTGGTGAAGATCTGATGAAGAACTTCGAAGATATACAACAGAACTCTTCAATAAATAACGGCAAATCTCTCGGGACTGCTGAAATCGCATGTCTGTTTATTGTTTATACCATTTCATAACATAACATCACGCCAGTATGCTCTTAAGGGGTAAGCAGATCTCTCATTTGATCGGTTTTGTTCAAGTTTCATGATATTCGGGTAATCTATTCTGGCGTTATAGGAAACTTACTAAACAACTTGCCTATTAGGTAGGTAAAACTAAAAAGTGAAAAATAAAAAAACTTTTTTACAAAAAAATACTACCGATTTCCAAATAAGAAAACTACAAAGTGAAAAATAACTTCATTTTTGGAAGTCGGTGTCCATAACGAAAAAAAATGGTACCTACGAAAGACACCGACTTCCAAAAATAAAGTTATTTTTCACTTTGTAGTTTTCTTATTTGGAAGTCGGTAGTATTTTTTGTAAAAAAGTTTTTTTTACTTTTTTGTTTCCATACAGGGCTAGGTAATGATGATACAAATTGATATCATTTTTTATTTTGATCGTACATCGTCAAACAGTGGAATAATCCCTAGACTACGTTTGTATGGAAGAATTATCGACTAGTGTAACCTTATAAAGCATTTCGAGAGAAAAAGGCAAAAAACTAAAACTGATAAATACTACCTATGTTTTCCTACTACATAGCAAACGCCTTCATCCTTTACCTCCTTCCACTTCTCCCGGTCTACTGTGATCGCGGGCCAATCCTTTTTGAATGAGTCCAGTTCATCCCGCTATAATTTTTTTGCCAATTGTTAATTGAAGTATGTTTTCAAGAGGATATTGCTGCTAATCTTGGCAACTTTATCGAAACGTACGGAGAAGCAGAATTCTTATAACACCTTAGGGCCTAGACAATGCACATTAAGTCATCGAAATCCTGGAAATAGCGATTGGTCCCTTACATTGTGCAATTTCGATCATCGTGATCGCTGACATGGAATGAGACTTGTTGGAACGAAGTTTCTTATCGCGCGTTGCGAAAGGGGGCTAGACGGAAAAAATTAAGACGAAAAGTTGTAACGACACTTTTTGCTATAGTTGTAAGCCGTGCGGCGTGCGCGTGTTTCGTGCGTGTTCTAACCTATACGCTGTTGTGTTTACGAAGTCGAGAGAGTATATATACATATATATATGTGTATACATATATACTAAAGGAACTTCGTTCCATCCGGGTGTCCCTTGACACCTCTCAAGTTTTTTAGACCTAAAACCGTCCGTTATTATGTGCCGAATTCAATACCTCTCAGCTCTCACCATTATTTACAACCTGTTCCAAAACTGAGATCAATCGCTTACCTAGAAGCAAGTTAATAATATATTAACGACGGCCGAGGTGCCGAGGTGGGCGTCTTACGGGCGGCGACAATCGCTCCATTATGTCCGTCCGGGCGACGAACCCGCACCCACATGCTTGTCATTACTGCTGCATATCGGCGGGTGTAGGCCACACTGCACACCCTAATGAGATCAGGAATAGTAGCTTTCTATGTTGGAGACTGGAAGCGGAATCAAGATGGATAAGTCAAGTTACTTTCCTAAAAAGTATAGGTGGTGTAAAATTCCAGAACAGCCAGTTTCCAGTTTCAGTCTTGTATAATTAAGTAACGAAGTAGCTGAGGGAAGATAAAGTACATGCCCAATTTCAAGGTTCAATGATAGATAAGCCGAGAATAGAAAAAATATGTTTAGATTCGAATCACTGTCAGTGACAAGGATAATAATATATGAGTGCGCCATTCAAAGGGTTTTTGCTGCCACGGTCATAGAGGCATAGCAAGAAACATTCTGCATACCATTGTAACACCTCCACAGCAAAAACTTAACATTCCACCACTGTCTGTCAGTGACGTGATGTCTCATAATCCCACCTATGACACAATGAGATTAGTCACATTCTGCCGTACTTAAGCTAAAACGCCATCATCGGACAATTTCGTTTTTTGATGCCATCTTAACAGCAAATAAAATTAAACAAGAACAAGAGTGGGACTCACTGCCTGCGTCTGTGTTTCCGAACGCATACAACCCGAATCTCTTCAAAGTTAGAGTGTACAGGCTTCTTCTGGGTAAGCTCACTCCATCGTCGACTTTGTCCCTGTCACCTCTGACCTAGACTAGAGTCAAGAGTAAACCCATCTCGAATAAAATAATTTTTTTTTAAGTACTCTTCTCAGCAAACCTGTTCATTTGATACCCATATCATGGCAGTGCAAAAAAAAAAATAGTCCGCCATCTTGGGCCGATTTAGAATGACGTCACTTAGCTGACCATGCATTGTCATCCAAACTAAACGTGTATGCAAAAGTTCATCTTTTTTGCTGGAGGATAACTGCTTTAAAATTCAGTGGCAAGATTTGACCCAAACACACTTATATACACATACATTGCAAGCTAAATAAAAGTTTATAAAAAATCTCTTTCTATGCACTATTTTTCTACTATCAGTTACGTTCTCCCAAACTGCTATATTTAGAAATCTATTTTTGATAAGATTAAGTAATTGATATTAACTAACAATGTCCTTATTCGGAAGTGCGCAATCAGCTTTTTTTTTTTGCACCGGAAACTCGCATATGAATTACTTCACGGTTGCTGGCCCATTTGCTCGAAAGACTTAACTCAGATTTTGTTGGTACACGAGGTTAAATGGACAATATTGTATGATAAACGGTCAATTTAACCGTGTTAGCAACTAACTCTGAGTGGGCCAAGTATCTCAAAATATGATTTTGTCAGATGTGACATTAGTCTTGAGGGCGGCAGCATAGTCACATCTGCATCATAAGCGAACAATCGAAGCATTAAGTTTTTGTGGACGGGCATCGAACTGCCGACCGTGCCCCCATGTCTCCCCTGCTTCCGGTGATGGTCTTATTTGTGGATATGAACTTGAAGTGAAGGATTTTACTACTAATCAAATGGGGGCTAAGAAAACTTTGGCGGATAGCAGGCTATAGTCCCAATTCTCGTTTTCGGCTTGGGCAATAACTGGGTCAATAATCAGACAAAAGCTCAAGACGATGATGGTCGACCGTTAGTCATTTAAAACCAAAAAAGGAAAAATAATACAAACAAACATTTCGGGTCTGGAACTTGCATCGTGTGGGCTTTATTTTTAAAGCTTTTTACCAGATTCTAAAATCTGGTAAAAAGCTTTACTAACCTAACCATATTGTAATCCTAAAACAATACATCTAGTATCATACCTTTCGCCCGGTTTCAATAACCGTGGACAGTGGTAATATGAAACTCCATTGAATGGTTCAACAGCTCGGTTCGTTGGCTCTGCACCGGAATCGTGCCTATTTGCATTTTTAGGCCTCGACACTGTCAATAGAGAACGCAAATATGTGCTAACGGGCTTCCAGCTTTTACGTCACTTTTTTCTAATGGAACAACTCAAATATCACGCTTGTTAATGTTTGAATGGTTAACGGCGATACCTACTATTGTACATCTGCTTCTGGTCTGTTCTTCAAACAATGTAATGGTCATCCATAGGTCTTGTTATTGTCACCGGATTAAGCACTGTAAAGTCATATTTTCATCATAAATCGTGTGATATTACTAAATTCTTTCTTCTCAATAAGACACGGTTTTATTTTAAACTATCGAATTTGGGTGAGATTTATTGCAATTGAAATGATCAGTACAAAATAAATCGAGAATCTATAATCTCTTAAGAGACAATAATCCAATGACATTATCAAGTCCATCGGCATTGTTATAGATTTCAATCAAAGTCCAGCGACTTTTGAAAGACCACAAAATTCTCTTATCAAACCTTGATAAGAGAATTTTGTGTTCTTTCACACAAAAATACAAACAGAAGCTGTACTTTCGCCAAGACCCGAATCCATTCGACCAGAACATCAATGTTTTGATGACTATTTCGAACTGCCGAAACTGTTTGGTCAGAATACCTTGCAGAACATAACACTGTGACCAAAATACCGCAGTGTGACGTCAGGGCCTTCAGAAAAGCCCATTGTTGTCTGTTCCCCATTGATTGATGGCACGTTATTTGCTGCAATTTGCTTCCAGTGGCTCCTTTTGAGGAAGAATGCTTTTCCTTTTTTTAATAGATGTGTATTCAGATTTGTCGAGGGCAAAATATTCGCCTGGTTATCTCTGAAATGTTATTCAAAATAATATTATAAACGCGAAAATAAATCTTCTTGTATGTTTGTGACGTCTTCTCGCCTAAACCACAATTTTGATGAATTTTGGTATGGAGGATGGAGGTAGATTGTACTTTTCCTTGGGAAGATATCCGATTTTTACGTCGGTGAAGCCGCTGGCAGTAGCTAGTATTTAATAAAGACAGTGGTCGACGCCAGAAAATATAAAAACTCTTTCATTAAAGAAGAAGTGACTTTTCATGACATAACAATTACAAACGCCATAATATAAAAACTGCTAACAAACTTTCCTCGGAGTTGTTACGAGTTTTCCGAAAGAACGAACAACTGAAACAGTACGAGTATATTATTTCACTTTATTTGTCGATTCCTGAAGATAATGAGTTTTCTCGGAAGAGTTTATGTGAAGCTGTGAGCATTTCATAACAAAAGTCCGGTAAATGATTTGTTATGAAATCAAAGGTGCTAGTGGGCAGCTGTTTATTAATTTCGCTCATTTGTCAAGCAGTCACAAAATCGATAAAATGCTGTTGGTAACCCTGTACTTGTTTTTACTACTCTTCTCTTTTACTCTGTGTTTGTTGCTGTTGTGTTGTGTCCTTATTGCATATTGTTTTTTTCTATTCTGTTATATCCAATCAATCAATCAACGACATAGTTTGCATATAAACATCCATAGGTCGCTGGTTCAGATCCGGCTCGAAGGACCAAAATATTTGGGATCTTGATGGAAACCACTATAATACACTTGATAATCCTTTATTCAGGACACTGCTTTACACTTGATACACCAAGTTTACACCATGACAATACCCTGCTAAAATTAGGAAAGCATAATTTTCATTATTATGCAAATAAAGCGTATATGTTATTAATTATGCTTTTCGTAAGCTAAGCGTAAGCTTTTAATGACGGATTAAATTATAAACATGGAGAATCAACAAAATAATCTTATTTATGTTCATTACTTCGATAATCTCTGCGATACACAGTGGGTTGATTGGTGCATGTAAATTATTCGTGTTCCCATCGAATGGTTCTTAATATGGCTGGGTCATTTGACGGTTGGGTAATTTTGTGAAACCCAAAATGGTGGAGGCAGTTAACAAGTTGGGACAGTTACATTTATAAATTAGTTTGTGATGTCGTCGTTCTAAATCAGTTTTATTTTATTGTTGATCTTTAAGTATTAAATGGTTTATCGTTTTCTTGTGCCTCATAGTCATTATCAATAAAATTATTTACTTGGGGGGCTGCTTTTTTAATTGAGTATTTTAAGTTAAAAACTTGTCAAGGCCTACTTTACTGCCAAAATTTGACAGGCTTACAGGCTATAGTAGAGTTTGATAAGTACTCAGCGTTTAATTCTTAATTCAGAAATCGGGACAACCGTAACCGGTTCGCTTATGTAAGAAATTGAAAGCTCCATATTTCGTGTCTATTTTTGTAATTTTACACACGTCTTTGTTTCGGATTTGCCCACAGATATAAATCTAACTTGATGACTCGATTGTATGCAGTTCGCGTGTCAAAAAACGGAGTACGGTCAATGATCGCACCAGAAATCCACCGAAATCTATAAAAATGTCTAATTATGCCATATTGAGCTGCAAATACTGTATAGAAAAAGTTAGCCGAGGCATTGGAAATGTTTTCTTTCATTGATAAGTTTTATTTCAAACTAGCTGTGCCCGCGGCTTCGCTCCCGTCATCTGCCAGCCAACACTACCATACTTACCAGCCTGCCTGCCTACTCCACATACTCAAAAAAACTTTTTACAAAAAAATACTACCGACTTCCAAATGAAACTACAAAGTGAAAAATAACTTTATTTTTCGAAGTCGGTGTCTTTCGTAGGTACCAATTTATTGCGTTATGGACACCGACTTCCAAAAATAAAGTTATTTTTCACTTTGTAGTTTCATTTGGAAGTCGGTAGTATTTTTTTGTAAAAAGTTTTTTTATTTTTCACTTTTTAGTTGTACCTACCTAATAGGCAAGTTGTTTAGTAAGTTACCTACTCGTATAACGCCAGAATATATTACCCTAATATCATGAAACTTGAACATAACCGGTGAAATGAGAGATCTGCGTACCCCTTAAGAGCGTACTGGCGTGATGTTATGTTATGAAATGGTATAAACAACAAACAGACATGCGATTGCAGCAATCCCGAGAGATTTGCCGTTATTTATTGAAGAGTTCTGTTGTATATCTTCGAATTGCTTCGTCAGTCCTACACCAAATTAAAATGGGACCAATTTCGGAACATACTCATTCAAACAAAAAAAGATTTATTGAAATCGGTCCACAACTGACGGAGATATCGGTGAACACTGAACATACACAAAAAAAAAAAATAACATACATACATAATGTCGAACATAGAACCTCCTCCTTTTTGGGAAGTCGGTTAAAAAATATACGTACTACATACCATTTTTTTTTTCTAGGGTCATTCTTTCGCGGAAAATCTTAACACCGCGATTCAGATAATGACTTTAAATGCACAACGCCATCTATCGAATAGCGAGTTCAACTGTCCGAGTAACCGAATTGCGTGAGCTGTGATAATTTTACTTCTTGAACACTTTAAATTCATCTAACTTTTGATAGAGTGAACCGATTGCGATGAAACAAAAACTAAGTAATTCTTCAAGATACGCACAATTTTTATGTATAAAAGTTATCTACATTGGTTTCGTACATTTCACGTGATGCGTGCACAAATAAACAGACAAACAGACAAACAGATAAACAGACAAACAGACAAACAGACAAACAGACAAAAATTCCAAAAATGCTAGAAATGGGTTCTGTTGGTTATACTTTAACACCCTGGCTATTTTTTTTGGATTTTTTTTCGATGTACAAAAAATATTTTTCTACAGATTTATTATATGTATTGATTGTGAAAAAGTGGCACACTTGGTTTTCATACAGATGGAGGGACTTTTTCTATAATTAGTATAATGTCTGTGGATTTGCTAAACAAGATTATATATTTTCGTGACTACGACTAAAATCACAGTCCCTTAAATTAAGCAAATAAACCAAATCAGTAGTGAGTAATGGAAGTGAAGGGTCGCCAATCAGTTCGGCTCACGGGGCGCCATGGTTCATGTCTGACTTGACTAATGTATCTGTACCAAGCTTATGTTTTATAGTGCGACACAGCTTTATCAGTGTTGCCTTCTAAGGCAGAGAGATCTAGATATTTCTGTGTTTGAAATCATTCCAATTTGGAAACGTGTTGTCAATATTATTCTTGTCCACAATGAGTTAATTCTCCTAGTGTGTCGATGGCAAATATAGTATTTTTAATCATCAATCAATACTACATATAATAAATCTGTAGAAAAATATTTTTTGCACATCGAATAAATTTCCAAAAAAATAGCCATTGTGTTAAAGGATAACCAACAGAACCCATTGCCAGCTTTTTTGGAATTTTTGCCTGTTTGTCTGTTTATTTGTGCACGCATCACGTGAAATGTACGAAACCAATATATATAACTTTTATACATAAAAATTGTGCGTAACTTGAAGAATTACTTAGTTTTTGTTTCATCGCAATCGGTTCACTCTATCAAAAGTTAGATGAATTTAAAGTGTTCAAGAAGTAAAATTATCACAGCACACGCAATTTAGTTACTCGTACAGTTGCACTCGATATTCGATAGATGGCGTTGTGCATTTGAAGTCATTTTCTGAATGGCGGTGTTAAGATTATACGCGAAAGAATTACCCTAGAAAAAAAATTGGTATGTAGGGTAGGCAGGAAGGTAAGGGTAAGGGTTGGCTTGGCAGGCAGATGACGGGAGCGAAGCCGCGGGCACAGCTAGTATTAAATATTATGATTGCCCAGAATTCAGCTATGATGAGTTAATCTGAAAAGAAACACAAGATCAATTACACAGACTAGCTTGGTGATATTTGCCAGTTTATGGAAGCCTATGGAGGTCTGAACAGTTCCCGTCCCTATTTTCATATCAATATCACCAAACAATCTAGCAACTGATTCATCAAAAAACATATCTCTACACTGATTACATTATCTACCATAATTATAAACCTCAAGATCGTCCATATACATCAACATATCTCCGATACCATTCACATCTCTGCTCATCAATCAATCATTATTCCCGTAAATTTAATTACGATCGCAGAATCCCTCATATTTCATGATCAAATTAATGTTCAAAATCCAAGGATCCCTGACATATTTCATGCCAACGCCATTGTTCATGTTCACACGAATAAGGCGAAAGACTGGCTAAGGGCAGGAATGTCACCTCTGGCCGCAGACTCGAGATGCTAAGGTATGGTTTACAACAGAGAGGACACTCATAAAGTGAGATTGGTCACTTGAAATATAGAAATATAAAAAGTCCAGGCTGATGTTAATCTAAGGAAAGAACGTATTTTGAACTTGGAACGGACAGGAATAGTTTGAATCATCGTTTATTTATTAAGCTTAAATCAAAAAACATGGTTCTAAGAAAACAACTATTAGGTGCTCGATACAACGATGACTATATTTTAATGAATGTTGTATCAGCGACACGAAGAAGACCTGCTTCATATTTGTATTTTATACTTTTTTAAAACGTGGTCAAAGCCTTGAGTCTTGAGGAAATACACAACCAAATTTAAAGACAGCATAGAACCGGAATGCAACTTCTGAACCTGAAATGGTAGGTAATGTATCGTTTACAAAGGTAGGGAGAATTGGACACACATAAAGTTGGACCAGCCTAGACACCTTAAATACGTTTATGGGTTTACTGAACTGAATCCACAAGCTTGCTTTCTCATAACACTACGGGAAATTTCGCTTGATTCGGATTCCATGTTGTTCAATTTGGACTGTCTGTATTAGGGAGTTGTGTTCTTGCTATTGGTCTATTTGTAGCAATCGTGTTTGTAGTTACTGAACTATTTGAGTTTGAGCCTTCTTTAGTCGTTTCGGTCGTCGTGTCCATAAGTTTGAAGATTCCATTGCAGAAGACATTTGACCTCTGAACGATTGTCACGAGAATGTAAGGATTCGTTTACGATTGAGACTACAACGATATTATTCTGGTGTTATTTCAATGTTCTCGTTTTGGTTAAACTGGTCGTCAGTTCTTCAAGATGCTTATCATCGTCACTATCTTCGTCTGTTGAATAATATTTTTTCTAAATATTCACATTTCCATGTTGAATATTACATTACATGACATGACTTATTATCTGCTTCTAATCTACGTCTTATAAGGATTAAAGCAATTTCTGTATACAGATTATAGACACAAAGTAAAGCGCCTACCTGGGATCGAACCCACGACCTACAACTTGTAAGTCGCGGCCGATACCACTGGGCCACCACTGCACTCAATGCAATTATTTCATCGCCACTGCTCTCAAAACGGTGAAGGAAAACATCGTGAGGAAACCGGCATGTCCTAGAACCAAAAATTCGAAGACATGTGACATCCACCAACCCGCACTGGGCCCGCGTGGTGGATTACGGCCCATTCCCTCTCACAGAGAGGAGGCCTGTGTCCCAGCAGTGGGAACATTAATAGGCTGATGATGATGATGATGATTATAGACAAGTAGCATTTGTCTGTAAACAAGATACTTAACAATCATTTACATTCGCCATTATCGTTTGACATTATCATACTGGAATATTCAATGTGCCGGATCCCATTTATAAACCAAAACATTCCAGAGGCCCTAGACCAAGAGTCATTCTATTAGCGGCGAAGGATAGATAGGATAGGATAGATGGACCCTCTTTAGAGTCCCATTTGGTCCGTTGTGCGTGCAGGCCTCCTCTCTGTCAGAGGGAATGGACCGTAATCCACCACACGGGCACGGGTTGGTGGATGTCACATGTCTTCGAATTGTTGTTTCTAAGACATGCCGATTTCCTCAGGATGTCTTCCTTTTGAGAGTAGTGGTGATGAAATAATTTACATAAACTAAAGCGCCTGCCTGGGTTCGGTGGATCCACGACCTACAACTTGCAAGTCGCGGCCGTTACCAAGGGCCATCACTGCTTCCCATTCTTCTACTGCTTCTATTAGCGAAGACGATTGTCGAAATGCCAAAAATCATGTGAAATTTCGATAGCACTTGGCAATCCCATATATTTTTGGCGTTTTTTTTCAATCACTATCGCGACGCTTTCGATGATAGAATGTCATTTATCTAGAGCCTGAATTCATTCATCATTATTTCAGCCGAAGGACGTCCACTGCTGGACATAGGCTTCCCACGAGCGTCGCCACACTGATCGGTCCTGTGCGTTTCGCATCCACAGGACTCGAGCAGCCTTGGCCAGGTCGATAGAGAGGCCTTCCAAGTTATTTAGATACGAAGACCTCTTTAGAGCAACTTGAACTTTCAGAATTCAACTTCACACTTTTCCATAAAACAAGTAAAATGTATCTAGTAGACACGCTTCGATCGACAATCTATTGAACAGGTAATTCAAACAGTAAAACGGCCATAACTTTAGAACGGCTGAACCGATTTTCATCAAACATAGCTACGATCACTCTAAAGTCACCTTTCACACAAAAAAAGTCGAAACCAAAATTGGTTCATCCGTTTAAGAGCTGTGATGCCACAGACAGATTCACAAATACACAATTCGTAAAATATCTTCTTCTATCTTTATCAAGAATGTTTAGAACATCCAGATGTTTTCTTTCTTTAATACAACCTTAGAGCAACTTGAACTTTCAGAATTCAACTGCGAACTTGTCCTTTCCAAGGAATTTTAGGAGGCAAGACTTCTCCTAAAATATCTTCAGCAAATGTCAAAGATGAACGATTCCCTAGGGCTGCGCAATGCCCTCCTGTGGTGCCATGCGACAATGGTATGCGGTGAGCTAAAGCATGCCCTGACCCTGTTGCTAGTCCGTATATATTAGAAAGGATTGGGACGTCGATCTGTCTGTTCGTTCGTTCGCTAAGTTCAGTTGCATGATTCACGATGTCAATATGCTTTAGGGCTTAATTTGTCGTTCATTTTAGGTTCTGCGTTTTTTATTGTTTTTGCTTTTATGGATCAACAAATGAGGTTTTAAATCAGTCTTTTAAGTTGTAAACCGCAAAAATTATTGTCCATTGTTGCAATTGTAATATTGCTTACAGTTACGTGCATATCGTTGTTTACAGCTGGTATTGTCAAAACAAGTTACTTTTCCTTATTTTCAAGTTCAGTGTTATTTCGCTGTAAATGATAGCCAGTCTTTAGTCATACATAATAAGTGACTAAAGTGTTTCAAAATAAATTTATTAACAATAACCGTTTCCATAGTTTTACCTGTCCGTCACTCATGCATGCATGAATCAATAGCTATTTCAGATCGTCTGCCGTTAAAATAACAAGAAACATACTACAAACATTGAAAATAGATTTATAGTTACTTGAAAACTACATTTGTCGAATGAGCATACAATTGGAAGATTAGGGTTAGGGCTAAAATCATTTTGGTGTCTATTTTCGGATCAACAGTGAGTCATGTGTATTCCTCATTCGTTACAACGTCGTGTGAAGCTCCACTCGTTTCTTTTTCCTTTCATTCTTTGGATTTTAATGAAGGGACTCTTCGTTGTTATATTCGTTTTAGGAGTATACTGCTATTGTTTAATTTGAACTGAAATCTGTCTGGTTTTATACTAATTGCTGTTGGTGTTACCTTTTCTTCGTAATTAAAAGTTTGAATTAAAATGCTTGTGGAAATATTATTCAAATGTTATTGTGTCTGGCTTAATTTGTCTCTGCAAATTATTGTACTTTTTCGTGGAAGAGTCACATACACATACATAAAATCACGCCTGGTTTTCCGAAGTACTATAGTACACCCACATACAGGATTATTATCATCATCATTTCAGCCGAAAGACGTCCACTGCTGGACATAGCCCCCCCCCCCAAGACTTCGAGTTCTGTCTACTGAGCTGCCGGTACTTCCACGCATCGTCAGAAGACTGCAGGATCATTTCACGCCTCTCATTCATGAACTTGAGAGTAGGATCGGATAGTTTCTTGTTCCTATTTGCATGACGGGTCTTGAAAAACTTAGACCCGACCGTATGGACAGTTTCCACGAACCCATCGTTGTAATCGTCCACGGAGCTCCCTAGGCACTCTAAAAAACGATTAAAATACAGGATAATAGCAGCGATATTAGTTACTGCAACAAATCATCCATATTGAAATGAAACTACGTCTATGCCTCTATCACGTTCAGCTTAGCAATAACTAATTCTTCCAAAAACAAACAAATTTCACTTTACGAAAACCACGAAAAATTAAAAGAAAGCGAAAATCTAGCTCATCGATCAAAATTACAGCTCCCGGGACGGTAGCGATCAAGAATCGGAAGATCTCTTAGAGTGGCTGACACGCAAGTGTCGTGCGATCGACATCACTCGCATACTTGCACGCGATATATCGATTTGTGCACTTGTCGACACGAATTTAATGTGGTCCGAATATTGATAGTGAAGCAATGGAATTATTGATTGTAAGTTTGGATTTGGATTGCAAACTACAGGAACCGACAACGTGGTAGGCCCAGAAGGAGATGGCGTGGCGAGTTAGAATCCTGCTTCCTACTAGAAAGAAATAAAAAGTATTTAATTGCCACAAAACGACATACAAACGTAACATTACAAGAACAAGAACAGTGGTAGTTGATTTTACAAACTAAACCCTTAACGATAGTGTTAGTTGTTCTTAAATTATGTTAAAAAAGTGAGTATACATAAAGGCAGATGCATGTCGTGGTTGTGGCAAGAAGGCTTCCACTCAGCATAATGCTGTGCCGTGGGAGGTACCCACAGCACGGTGCTGATTTTCAGCGGTCGCCTAGGACGTGACGTACGGAAACCAAATCTGTTGTGTATGTAAAAATAGATACTAAGGACATTAAATATATATACAGTAAGATAAAAATACGACTACTATTATAAACGTGAAATTGTGAGGATGTATGGACGGATGTTTGCAACTCTTTCACGCAAAGCTACTGAACGGAAAGAAAAAAATTAAAAAAAAATACAGAAATATGGCACATACAAAGTAACAGGTACAAAATTAAGTAAAAAAAAAAGAACTTTGCCTTGCAATACGACATAACAGGGTCAATGCATTGAATTTAGTTTTTGGCTACATGCTCTCTTTGTCGTCGATGTTGTTTTGGGATTGGGAATGAAACATTATGAGAATATTGTGTCGCTCAAGTCTAACACAGCACAATGTTTTCTTGTATGCATGAAAATATGCAACTATTAATAAGCAAGCAAGTGTTTGTAAAAAGTCGAATCGATGCAAGTGGCATTGGCGTTTTCATTGTTTAGATTCGCGTTATTATAACTTTTTCTATAAATGATGGGAGAACGCTATATCGTTATTTTATTAGGTAATATATTACGCTAGTGTTGGTTCCATCAGATGAATATGTTGCGAAATTGCTTTTCAGAAAACTTGCTAGGTTCGGGCGGCTATTGCTTCTCGTCGAGTCATCAAGTAATTTTTACATAGTATAAATTGTTATATGTCCTTTATTTAATTTCTTCCTTATTTCTTACATTTTTAAATATTTTTACAAAATACATACAAAAAAAAAGAAAAACATTTAAAAATATCAAAAATAGTAGCCCACCGGTATCGGGAACAGGGTCCAAGCTACCGGTGGTCAGGGCTCCTGAGAGAGGAACCTCCTAACGATACGCGCCGTGTCCAGGAGTACCGCTTTCTGGATCAAGCCCTTGATCCAGCTGCCCAACGAGAGCCTCCTCAGGTGTTCCTCGAGGCTCTTGGCTATTATGCCATTGGCTGTAACGACTATCGGCACAATAATTGCTGTATTCACATCCCACATGTCGACAACCTCGCGAGCCAGATCAAGATACTGGCTTTTCTTATCTCTCTCAGCCTTCACGAGGTTATCGTCATGGGGGACCGCTATATCATAAATAAATAAATTGTTATGTTATTATTAGAATATAATAGTTCTTTATTTGCACAGAAAGTTGATACACGTTACAGATGTTAAGTTTAAATATAATGATCCTTATACTAACTACGGCATGCAAACAGTTCTAGCGATAATAATAAAGACTCACTTAATATTATTAAAACATTCAATTAAATCAAAAGTTTTCCAAGTCAAGATGTAATTCAGTAAATAATTTGAAATAGGCAATACAATGCTTATTGTCAATTACGGCATTAAATTTCCGTTTTGTGAGTTTTTCATCTTGTATACTGATTCTTTAATGGCTGTGCTCCATACTTCAGTAACCCCGAATTTCCCCATAGCCAAATTACCATAATATTATTTGCATAGCAGTATACCTACTTTACTACACACCGGAAGTACGTCATTATTATCAGGAAGTGTCAATAAGCAACTCTCGATTCTCGAGAGCTTACCGCAGACTATTATTATGTCGTACAAATGGACCATTTGTGTGCAATATTGTTGGAAAGTACATTTGTCTTGCGATTATCTCCGTAACGACTCGGCAGATTTGTATCCGTTTGTGGAACTACATGGCTTTCTTTTTCTGTATTATAATTGAAAGCTTTCGTGTTATCCATTATTATGTTTTTAATTCTTATCCATAACTACAAATTACTTTACTTATTCGTGTGTGACTTTGGTCTGATTTATAAATCAACCATAGTAATGATAGACTCAGAATACGGTTAAGAATGTTTATTACTCACTAGCTGTGCCCGCGGCTTCGCTCCCGTCATCAACCCTACCCTACTTACCTTCCTGCCTACCGTACATACCTACCTACCAATCTTTTTCTATAGTCATTATTCCTTCGCGGAGAATCTTAACACCGCCATTCAGAAAATGACTTCAAATGCACAACGGCATGTATCGAATATCGAGTTCAACTGTCCGAGTATCTGAATTGCGTGTGTTGTGATAATTTTACTTCTTGAACACTTTAAATTCATCTAACTTTTGATAGAGTGAACCGATTGTGATGAAGCAAAATCTATGTAATTCTTCAAGTTACGCACAATTTTTATGTATAAAAGTTATCTACATTGGTTTCGTACATTTCACGTGATGCGTGCACAAATAAACAGACAAAACTTCCAAAAATGCTGGCAATAGGTTCTGTTGCTTCCTTTAACATCCTGGAAATTTTATTTTGGAAATATTTTGGATGTGCAAAACTTATTTTCTACAGATTTATTATATGTTTTTTTGATGATATCGATAAGAATTACAGTGCGTGTGAATACGTTACATGAAAAAAAAGTTTGATCATAAATGAACACATCAACACCATCCCCACTATATGCCTAACTTGTTCCAAGTCGCGAATACTTCTTAATTTTCACCAAAAGTTGGCACACAGGTCCTTCAGTTACGCCCGTTCCATACCACAAGTTTTGTCCACTATATCAAAAGCGAGTTCCACCTTTTTATGTCACGGGTATAATTTGGAGCCGTTTCATTTCGGTCTCCCTTTCGTCAAGTATTTAGTGATTGACTCACCCGAAGGCCGCGGTCTATATTCGTAACACTACCAAGTTTATTTTTTCTCCGTCTGATTCATCGGCCAGTGCTGCGCTATCGTTATCGATAAATTATCGGGAAGACGCGAATGTATCGATGCGATTCCTTGAAACGTTTAATTGCTTCCTTTCTAATGTAATTATGTTGTTTCCTTTTGTTGTTATAGCCTCTGGTCGTTTGTGTGTGTTTTATCGTGTCCTAGTGTAGATAACGATGCATGAATGAATCAAAGACCTTTGAACTTATTGCCAGAATATGACTTTTAATTTACACACAGCTGTTTTGCTCTTATCCACATGCTTAATATATATTCTATACTTCAATGATCATTTTTATGTCAACGACATGTCCAAAGTTCAGCCACGATTGTCAAGAAAATTGCTACAATCACCGTGAATGTCAAGCAGATTTACGATCGCAGTATCGAATGAGTCACAATTATTATACCGATGGATAGATTTCATTGCTATAATACTCGATATACCAATATCGTAATCGCCTTTTATGACAGCTATTTCAGAAGCACGGTGGTCTTATTTATATATATTTAAATGGGCATATCTACATCTGATTTCTAACACAGTTACGTCAAGCTGTCGTGGTCGACTCTGGTTATAATTCAAGCCACGAGTTTCCTCATTGTCTTTAAAGTGATTCATTACAATGTCACTATTTAATAATTTATAAATATGCTCTGTTTGTCAACGTATGTATAGAATATTGAATCACTGGTTTCAATGAATCTGCATTGGATGGCTGTAAACATGCGCATGGCAATAGTTTCCTATTATTTCGTAATGAAGAAGTTTCCATTTATCTACAGTAATCGCTATTAGAAACTACTGTTCTTCAAAGCTTTTATAATTACGTTAGTCGAGTAAATCATTAAAATTACACTCGTTATTTATATTACGTTTCTCAAGAATAATGTTCTTTTATACTATCTCAATATCTCCATAAACAACGCTCGAGTAAAATTGAATTATCGCTTTACAATCCGATAATAACTATAAATTGACGATTTATTTCCCCAATAACAAGCTCTATCGACGTCGATAAATCTCGATTAATTTATTAATACCTAATATTAAACATAGTATCGATAAACTACCGGTTCAGCTCTTTCACGTCACTACTGTACTGTACTAAATATAGTATTTTTTAAAGTTTACACAATCGTTTCATTCAGTAAATATGTGACCCGAAATAAAGAATTGACCGTGACTTGGTGGAAATAGGAAACATTAGTCTAAATTTGTATTGTTCTACCATTTAGTAGTTTGTAGGCTTTGTTTGGACTGCGCAGTACATTTTGGTACGCCCGTGCCTATTATTATTATTAGCCTCAATTTGAATGATTGTTTAATGTGCACTTATGGTGTTTTAGCCATGAATTTTGCAATATTGAGGGATTGTATATTTCTTAGTTCTGAATAAGGCGATATTTTGTAGCTTTGTCACTTTTAGTACAGTATGAATTAAGCCATTCATCTAATTATCACCTTCTTAGACGCGAATCCTGAGTATTCCTGAAGTTAGTATCCTGTAAAAATCTCACCATGATGACATTACTTTGGTGAAGTAAGCTCAAAGCGAGCCCTCAATCCCTTGCATCGGTGGTAATGACACTGTGAAGTGTTCGTGGACGAATAGTAATAGCTCAGATGTTTGGTTTTGTGGTTTGGTTATGTTTGGTGTTCTATGAGATGAATATGTAAATGTTTGTGTATTCTTTAACTTATGTAATTGGAGTATCGTCGTTATTAGGATTCCGTATCCGAAAGGGTCCAAACGGCGCCCTATTGCTGTCACTCACGTGTCCGTCTGTCAGTCTGTCCGTCGCTCGCCTGTCTCACGGGTTATACAGCCAAACGGTTGGGGCTACAGTTTTTAAATTTTCACGGTATAAGTATCTTGTTGACCAAAAGCCATAAAAATTGTCAAAAAATATTTCGAAGGGGGGCTCCCATACAGCTAAAGGGGGGGGGGGGGGGCCGTTTTATTATGTTCTCTATTTAGTGGGGTATCGTTGTTTAGAGCTCGTTGAGTAGATACATACTGTATTTTTTGTTTTAAAATATATTGGCAAACAAAGGAATGAGAAGCCACTAAAGACAGCTTTTTTACAACATTTTGTTCCCAAGAATGTTTTGACTTCCCATTGACTTATATGTACTTGAAATATGGTGATAACATTTATTATTACGTATATTTTACTAATAAATACCAATATATTGATAAATCAGATTTTCTTTGAAATTCCCTCAATTTTAGGGTTCCGTAACCAAAGGGTAAAAACGGGACCCTATTACTAAGATTTTGCGATCCGTCTGTCTGTCACCAGGCTGTATCTCATGAACCGTGATATCCAGACAGTTGAAATTTCCACAGATAATGTATTTCTGTTGCCGCTATAACAACAAATACTAAAAACAGAATAAAATTGCAAAAAACGTGTTTTTTTGCCGTTTTTTACGATAATGGACCCTTCGTGCGGGCGTTCGACTCGCACTTGGTTGGTTTTTCCTATTACAACCAAGTTAATTTTGCGGTTTGGTACGGAACCCTAAATGTGGAAGTCCGACAAGCATTTGGCCGGTTTTTTACAAAAAATTAAGTATGAATCAATCAATGAAAATCCCACCCCAGTTTCTTGCGATATTTTTGTGCAAGGGCTAGACATTTTTCTATGGCTACTAAGAAAATCGCAATTAGTATAGTTCTCGCCAAACTTCTTGGCCACAATGAAGTTGGCTACAATGGCTGCGCAGTAGTAAAACTCATACAAAAAAAGTAAATAAAAAAAAAATCCCGACTGCTTAAAAAGTGAACTAAAAAGACATAAACAAGAAGAAAATCATGCTGTGCAGTCGGAGGATACATATTCGCGAGCTGGCTGACCAAAACCAGGTGTATCCTCCGACTGCACAGCATGATTTTCTTCTTGTTTGTCTTTTTAGTTCGCTTTTTAAGCAGTCGGGTTTTTTGATTTATAAATAACTTTATTTATTTATAACTGTTTTAGTTAGTGTTTTTTTAGAATTAGGTACATTTAAAAATATAAGTGTTATATATCTTTGAAATCACCTCTTAAAACACATTATTTTGGGCTTGGAAGAAATTTTTTTTATTTTTTTCCCCACAAAATGGCGCCCAAATTCCGCCATATTTTTCTTTTCCAATTATAATGTAGTCAGTGACACTCGCAGAGTTAAGACGAATCGATTGACGTAAGAATCATCAAAATCGGCCAACGCGTTTGGTCTCTAGAACGCCACATAGGAACAAACATACATACATAGAACTAACACATTACCCTTCTTCGGCAGTCGGGTAAAAACAGCACCGTTTCGTGCCTCGCGCAGCCGGTAAACCAATTTCAGGGCGGCCCAGAAGTTTTGCGAGGGCCATTGACACCTGGCCAGAGACAACTCACAATACAGCCTTCTCGCAACTGTCTTTACGACCCTCTGAAGAGTTTACGAGGCATTCCGCACGATTGGAACACCGTCAGAAGATCGTATTGAATTAAAATGAAAAAAAACTGGCCAAGTACGAGTCGGACTCGCGCACGAAGGGTTCCGCACCATTATCGCGTTTGTTGTATAGGAGCGCCCATTAATTTATTTTATTTTAATTTAATAATAATTATTTTTTGAAGTGAATATACAACTAAATATTCTGTGAATATTTCAAGCGTCTACCTGTTGCCGTTATTAATATCGAGCAAAAACGGAAAAAAAATCACGTTTGTTGTATGGGAGCCCCCCTTAAATATTAATTTTATTCTGTTTTTAGTATTTGTTGTTATAGCGGCAATAGAAATACATCATCTGTGAAAATTTCAACTGTCTAGCTATCACGGTTCATGAATGGACAGACAGACAGATAGACGGATCGTGAAGTCTCAGTAATAGGGTCCCGTTTTTACCCTTTGGGTACGGAACCCTAAAAACAATAAAAGCAACTTTTATGACGATTACGTTATGAAGAAACATACTGAATTGCTTCCGTACTTCATGCAGTATTTTTTTATAATCTGTAGGCTCGCGTTTTACATCTGTCTCGCCTGATGGTAAGCGATGATGTGGTCTACGGTGAAGCACGCTTGCCTAGAAGAACCCTATTCACTCTTGACTTAATTACCCCAAGGTTGTAGCTATCAGGGAACAAAGACTCCGGATGGGAAAAATAACTTTCTTTATCGAAGTCGCTGTGTTTAGTACCTATTGTTTTCTATTTTTCGACACCGACGTGTCTAGGCTTATTGGAATCGTCCAATAAGCCCAGACACAACTAGGAGGATACATTGTTTAATTTTGGTATTGCAGTGCCTTCCTTCCGGCTTTATCATCAGATCAGTTCGATGGTACCATTTTCATCAGTACCATTTATTTATAAGTATCTGACCTGATGACCATGGGTCCATCTGGAAAGTTTACCCTTTCAAACAAAAGAAGAATTTTCCAAATCGGTCCAGGCGTCTTTGAATAATCGGGGAAAATACATTTAAAAGAAAAAGTCGATTTATTGAGAAACACCTCTTTTTTTTTAATCGGTTAAAAATGTTGAGGATTACCACAAGAATGTTATTAAGCCAAGACAGCTTTGTCTTTCTAGCTTCTTAGAATTAATTTCGCATTTATTAATCTAAATAAGGTTATCAATGACATAAAATTTATTAATATAAATAAGTGTGTCAATGACCGCTATTGTCATGCTAAACCGCAACAGCTTACTCATCATACCTTTACGAAACCCCCAATTAAACAAATAGACTTAGAGCCAAAGCTAATGTAAACGAAGATTTAAATGAGAAAATAAACCATAAAAAGGTCCGTGCACTTTCATGGTCTGATTGCAAGCATATGCGTCTAATGAGGCGGGAAACGTCCGGCGCCAGAGCGCCTAATTAGAAAGTAGAAAATCTAATTATTTTGCCAGAGCCTGTCTGAGACTCTGAGGCGCATATCTTGCAGACATTGGCCCCGGGTCAGATGAGATCAGTGAGGAATTTCAGTTAGAACGACAGTGTTTAAAATTAATTTGTCGTAAAAGTAATGAAAATAATGACGTAACAATAACAACTCGTGTATCTCGACGGTTTTTTAAAGGAATTCAGCCTAACCTTGCTAAGCTATCAATGCTTGCAAACATGACAGTTTAATTTCATTATTATGTGCCTCTAGAAGGCCACTGCACATAAGCCTCTTCAATCGCATACCTTTTTACTCAATCTTTGGGATATCGTCCAGCTGCTAATACCGCCCTTGTGATACGTGCTTGAAAATATGAGAGTGTCTTCATCATTAGATGGTCGATGCTGGGTGTTGGTCTTTTCAAATGCACACATTTAAACTTAATCCTTGGCTATCGTCTCTCATTCAGCTGGTACCACGCACCCTTCAAAGATCAAATGCCAATTTCCTAATTCCTTCAAAATTTCCTTATTGGTTACGATTCTAAGTCTTCAAAAATCCCTTTATATACAATTAACATATTCTCGCTCGATTCATAACGCACATAGGGTCTAGATCGTGGATTTATCGAGACTGCCATCTCGATAAATTCACGATCTAGACTCTATCCAGCACTAAGTCACCGGTTGTGATCGTCACGCATTTGCATCGCATTCGAATCGCTCCACTGAATCGATTCGAAAACAAATGCGGGACGGCATCGCAGCTTATTGTCGTGTGCTATCACTGGGCATCATCATAAGAACATATTCAAGTAGTGATGACGGGAATTCTGTACAGAGGAAGATTGTCGTCAGGAAATATAGGTATAATATCCTCGTGACTGAATTTCGGCCATAGCGGCGATTAGGTATAGTATAGTGTAGTATAGTGCATAAGTGTGCGCGCGAACACAGGTGAACAAATAAATATTAAACTATTAGTCAGACGTAGCTCTTAATCGTAATAAATATGGCGAAAAAGAGCACTAACATAAAATGTGCCGGCTTTGATAGGTGTAAAGACATCCTCCAGAACATTTTCATCATCACCATCTATCTTCCTACCCTTGTTACTTGGGGTCGGCGTTACACGTTTTCAAGGATCTTTTCATGTTAGTACCATTTTTCGCCACGTCCATATCGGACTCCCATTTCTTTGTTTTGCTCCTACAGCCAAATAAACGTGCGAATAGAAGGAAACGTTTTCGTTCTCAACACAATATTAAAATTAATAGACAAGCCATTAAGAGCATATCTATCACACCCAAAATTAATGGTTTCAACCTTTTATAATGCCATTACACCAAAGAGAACAAGACTTAACAAATTAACAGAAAATAAATAACGTCAGAAATCACCGTTTTACTTATAAACTCGCCATTATTTCTGGACTTGATATAACAGGTACAATAGCCCAAGTGACAGTTACAATGACAAATGTACCAGGAGTACAGTTTGTAAAGGAGAACCATTAATAACTTAGAAAGCAGTTATAATGCTGGATTTAATGATTTGTCTGTCTTAATATTGTGAAGGCGCGGCAATGGGTTTGGTTGAATGGTGGCAGATAATTCATCTTGGGACTTGATGCCTTGCTGAATTACGAAATTGACAACTGGATATGATTCTAGAGGTAAAAAAGGTATATATAATCTGGAAAGTTAAAACTTAGTAGATCAACTGAATAAAAGAACTGTCCAGGTGGCTACATACTGCCCGGACAAAATTGTATTAGTTTTAAGCACAGATCACCTTCCACATCTGTGTTCTAGGGGAGGTGGCCTATGTTCCGCAGTGGACGTCTTTCGGCTAATAAATTTTTAGATTGATTTCCCATAGATCAACAACATATACTCGTATTACACCCTACTCGTATCGTACACATATTTAAGGCATCAGCAGCCTATTTGCGTAAGTGAATTCGGCAAGGCGAAGGATTTGTCCTCATCAATCGACCAATCAAATCCTTCGCCTTGCCGAATATCTCCAACTATACACATGCGAGTGGATCTTAGGTCTATAGCGTCTTAAGAGTACAAGTATCTAATATTATCCTTGAGACTTCGCTCCCTCCGGTGACTCCCCAATCTATTATTCCCAAGTTATCAAACTCTAAAACAAACGGTTATTAATAAACGATGTACACCCATCCAAAGTGCACTAGGTCTGTTCTTCGAACTCGATAGCTACTGAACCCACCGTGACTAATGGCACTTAAGTTTCCGCTGACTTGTCAAGGGATAATGTTGACGTAGTTCTTGAATAATTGAAGTTTTGGAAAAAACATGAGACTCGTCAATAGTGTGCTTGTCTGCTTGACTTTGCATAACTGTTGTGTTAGTTTATGTTAATTAATTTGAGGAGCTCGTTGCTAAATAATAACAGCCGCACGAGACGATCTTCACGGTTAACAACGCTTGACGAGGTCGGTCCGTGGATGGGTGACCATTTCAACATACCGAGTTTCCTCCGTGCCTCGGAAAGCACGTTAAGCCGTTGGGCGCGGCTGTCATTTGAAGATCTTTGACAGTCGTGCCCAGAATAGTGGGGTAGTCAGAAGCCTGAGATCTGACACCAGTCTTGCCAAGGGGTACCGTGTTACCATGTTACAGGTTTGTGGAGGTCAGATAAGCAGTCGCTCCATGTAAAACACTGGTACTCAGCGAATCCGGTAAGACTGGAAGCCGACCCCAACAATAATTGGGAAAAAGGCTAGGCAGATGAATTTTAATTCGATTTGTTATCAGCTTAAATGGGGACTAAATTCTGCCAGCAGGTTCGTCCGCGTCAATATCCCAAGGAGACATACTTCCGGGATAAAACGTATCCTTTGTCCTTATTCAGGACATGGTCTGCTAAGAGTCATCTAAATCCTTTTAACCGTTAAGACGTGAAAAGGTTTTAAAATATATTTTTTGTTTGAAAGAGTATGTTCCCAAATTGGTCCCATTTTAATTTGGTGAAGATCTGATGAAGAACTTTGGAGATACAAAACAGAACTCTTCAATAAATGACGGCAAATATGTCGCGATTGGATGCCCGCTGCAATCGCATGTCTGTTTATTGTTTATACCATTTCATAACATCACGCCAGTACGCTCTAAAGGGGTACGCAGATGTACAGTTCTCCTCGGTACACTCATTTCACCGGTTATGTACAAGTGTCATGATATTCGGGTAATCTATTCCGGGATTGTAGGCACCTTACTAAAGAACTTGCCTATTAGGTACATCTAAAAAGTGAAAAATTACTTTCTTTCCGGAAATCGGGGTCTAGCTTATCATCACATCTTATCTTAATCCCAATTTATCACACTATATACACTATCTCACCTGATGGTGGTTCTTCTTTCAGACTATTCTCTCTTTAGTCGTCAGTCGTCTGTGGAGAATCTCAAACTACATTTTTTAATTTATTCCAACATGTGCCTTGAACATAGCTACTCATTTACCGGTCATGTGATGTCCACTATTTACGAACAAACACATACATAGGCCATTCACCTGCATGATCAGCGACTTTTTTGTTGCATAGTAATTACGTTAAGTGAATGTGAACGTTGATTGAGAAATTAGATACCGTGTTGTTATCGGAAGTGAATTTATCGCTTTTCTCATCGATTATATAATTTTTAGCTCACTGTGGAATTCTTGAAGCAGATCCGTCGTAAATGATCATATAATTATGTTGGTGAAAATCAAGGAATACTTATCTATATCTCTCTGGTCGCCCACTGCTGGCCATAGTCGTATCCCATTGTTTCAGTTCTCCTTTTGTGCCTGGGCCTAATCTGTTTGGAACTATTCAAAAACGTCACAAGCAGCTTTTATCTATCTATGTATATATAAAAGCGATAGATCACTCATCCACTCATTTGACGTATAAATATGAAATTTGGCAGGGTGGTTCCTCACGTGACGTAAGTGCGCACTAAGAAAGAATTTTTGGAAGATGGATAGACTGTGTGACGAACTGACGAGTGAAATGAAAGAAAAGTAAGTCAGTGATAGCGTAACGAGGGATAGGACATGGACGGTATGGAAGAAGAAAACGTGTTGTGCTGACCCCAAGTAACATGGGACAAGGGCAGGAAGATGATGACTCCTCGAAGGTTTAAGCAGAGGTGCACCTGTAGTACAACTAGATTTTGCTAGTCATATTTAAAGTCCTATGTAATAGAGGTCGTTTTTTTTTTTTTTTTTTTAAACTTAACACTGATCCCGCCACAAAATTTGGCGCCTATTCTGTGCTCGACTTCTCTCATTCAAGTTTTCGCTTATATGACTCTCGCACTTTCATCCTTCATACTATATCTTTCTATCATCCATCATCTTTCATTCTGTGGGTGGGACTCACACTTTACTTAATCTGGTATATGGGCATACTTTATTTATTAATCAATTTAGGTAAATAAAACATGGTGCTAATATTCTTACAATTTTAGAATTGCAAAAAGTTGCTTATCACAGATGGTTAAAAATAAAATTGTGTAATAAAACATAAATCCGGTACAGTTATCACAAAAATTATATCATCACTACGAGGACCATCAGGACGAGCCTATTGCCATCGACAAGCTACAATACTAGACTCATTCTCTTTTTTCTACTACTCCGTTATTCTTTTCTGATTAATTTCGTTGCGGGATCTAAGACAGAGTTTCATTGCCTCGGCGCTTTTCTGGTGGTCGCCACTCGCCACTGTTGATTCTGGCTTTCAAAAGTTGCAGTAGTTTTGGAATAGTGCGGTGGGATTGTCCCAAAGGAGATTGCCCATACACAGGCCCCTTATGAGGTATCGTGTCTGCGATTTCAATATTATCCAATAATAGAATTTATATATTGTGTTTTTTCCATCCGTGTCCTTTACTTTTTATGTACAGACAACAACAGATCAGGTTTCTTCACTTGGACATTTGTATGCAGCATTGTAATAAGGGTTCATTTCAAGAACAGAAACATCGTTATTTCTCGTGAACCCCACAAAATAAATAAAAATTGTTTTCTAATTATGAATATAACGTGTTTTTTCTACAATATACAACCAAATTCATCAAGATACAACCATTTTTCAAAGGGCCCCAAGTTCCCTTACAAAATGGGCATTCCCCTTTAAGTCCAGACTCACACTCACAATGTACTAAATTCTATCCAGTGTAGTATCCTGTTCAGATTGGTTGAATACCACAAGTCATCTTTGCGAAAGAGAAAATAAACTTAATTATTATTATTATCCATCAAAAGACTATTAAAACCGAGTGCATACTAATTAAAAATGTAATTGCAGAATGCGCAATTTCAACAGCGGTATTCGCTACCTACAAAATTTAATTTAAGACCACACCTAAGAGATCAATGCGTGGGATCACGCCCATAGCTTCATAATTGAGAACACATCGTCTATGCTAATACGAACATCAAAACACCAACTTATTTATACACTCCAGACAGATAAAAGTAACCTTTAGGTCTTTACAATAAGGTGTAAATGGATGGCGTTGATAAAATTGCTGGAGTTGAAGTAGTGATTCATAGGAGATGAGTTCCATTCCCCGCAGTAGGCAGTATTGTAGTAATGAACCTTGTCATAGAGACTTTACATGGGCGTGGATTCTCCATAAATGTTATCAAGACAATTAATGTAGTCGTTGATAATTATTGGGGTTTAACGAAATATGGCTTTAACGAAGTGGATTTGAACGACCACACGCATGAACTTAATCTGTACGATCCAGACGATGTAAATTTCTGCGGTTATAACCTCATTTGTGTTCATTACCCTGAACATGTCTTTTAACACTTACGGGAAGTGGATGACTGGATGGTAACGATTTCAGAATCTGGACCATGTGACATATAACGACCTCCTGGCCAAATACTAACAGCCACACGGGTCGATCTTCGAGGTTAAGTAATGCTGGCCTAGAACAAACAACAACAAAAAAGAACCACAAAATACCAGCAACCACCATAAAAGTTACGTTGGTTGTAATTCAAAAAACAAGGGAAAACGGCCAAGTGTGAGACGGACTCGCGCACGAAGGGTTCCGTACCATTATCGCAAAAAAAACACGTTTGTTGTATGGGAGCCCCACTTAAATATTTATTTTATTGTTTTTAGTATTTGTTGTTATAGCGGCAACAGAAATACATCATCTGTGAAAAAAAAAACGGACAGACAGACAGACAGACGGATCGCGGAGTCTTAGTAATAGGGTCCCGTTTTTACCCTTTGGGTACGGAACCCTAAAAATTAACATTATCACCAAATTTCAAGTTTAGGTCATAGGAAAATCAAAAAATTCTAGTTTTTTTTTTTTTAAGTAAAATATTTTAAGACATAAATAAATACAGTATTTATCTACTTCACGAGCTCTAAACAACGAAACCCCATCGATGGGGGAAGTCGATTTTGTTTTCAGTCCCCCCTTTAGCTGTATGGGAGCCCCACTTAAAAACATTTAAAAATATTTTTTGTTAATTTATATGGCTTTGGGTCAACAAGATGCTTTAACTGTGAAAATTTTAAGACTGTAGGTCCAACCGTTTGCCTAAAAAACCCGTGTGACAGACGACGGACAGAAGGACGGACACGTGAGTGTCAGCAATAGGGTTCCGTTTTGACCCTTCGAGTACGGAGCCCTAAAAAAGGATTGTCCGAAGATGGCTGACCATCCATTGACACAAACTCCTGTATGCCTCGCAAAGCACGTACAGCCGTTATGGATATGCAGAAGCCAGAAAATCCGTCACCAGTCTTACCAAGGGGTCAGTACCCGTGTTACACAGTTACTGGGTTGTGCAGGTCAGATAGGCAGTCGCCCCAGCATGTTAAATACTGCTATTCAGCTACATTCGGATAGATTGAAACCAGAATCCAACTTAGCTGGAAAAAGTTTAGGCAGATTGACGTCATATTCGGAAGAAAGGACGACACCTTAGCACCAAATCAACGAACCTCATCATTTTTTTATATCCTATAGGCTCGCGCTTGACCACTATCTCACCTGATGGTAAGCGATGATGTGGTCGACGGTGAATCACGCTTGCCTAGAAAAAACCTATTCACTCTTGACTTAAAGACCCCTAGATTGTAGCTGTCGGGAAACACAGATTCCGGCAGGGAATTCCACTCCTTAGCTGTACGCACAATAAAAATGTTCCCAAAACGTTTGGTGCGTATGGGTGGGATGTCCACCATGTACCGATGGCGCATCGCCGTACCTATGGTAGTCCGATGATGAAACAGGCTAGGTGGAATTAGATCATGCAATTCCATCATCATTTTCGTCAAAGAATCCTCAGACACTTTTGTATGCCGTAACATCCTGCAACTGTTAGATGTTGAACAAGATTACGATGATGCTTAAGCTTTCCAGACAGGTTTAGGTCAAGTCCACATGGCACGTGCCGCGGATTACGATTGAGATGGACGTCTTGTGAATTGACCGATTTACTTTGTTTAGATCTTGCGAAAGTGATTTTGGTATTGGCATTTTGATAAGCTTCAAACTATGGTGAAGAGTTTTTTTTCTATCAATGTTGTTACAAACTTTTTAATAACTATTAATATAATTAAATTGCTTTGTTCGTATGTGTGTCCGGTTATATTTATAATCCATTTATTCAAGTAATCTATTTTCAAGCATCCAATTAAGCTGAAGCGTGGCTTATATAAATAGCTCCAAAGTACCCTGTTATTGCATTTAGGATTTTGTGGAGCAGGTTTCATATTGTGGCCATAGGAACTCCTCAATCCATCAAGATATTACCGTCGTGTTTGGACTTACTGAATACGTAATGATAAGTAATGATATTTATTATCATTAATTCAAATAGTACATTGTGATACTTGTATCATGATGTACTATTGCAATAACCTACACACCCGTGTATCACACGATGTTTTTCAATACAGTTGTGGGAAATAGTAAAAACAAATCAAAGAACGAGATTTTTTTATTCACAAAAAAATTGTTTTTTCAGAAAAAGGCGCGTTTTTGCAACTGGACTCTTTTTTTACAACGACAACAGCCTTTACAGCCTATTAGATTTTTGACAAATGTTGATGTGAAAATATTTAAATTAAAACTGGTAATTAAATATAATAAACAACCATTTAAAAACTTTTGAGAATTCAATACTAAAACATACGGAACTACGAAATCAATAATCTTTCCTCGTATAAAATCTATCCCATTTTATTCTATGTATGAAAACTCCTTGCTACTAAACTTTAATAAATTGACTTATAAATTAAAAAAACTCAATTGCAAAAGTAAATGATCGATCTCGTAAACAAAAGTCACGACCGCGTAACAGAAAGATGCCTATGCAAAAGATTTAA
The DNA here is from genome assembly GCA_948252205.1 of Orthosia incerta. Lineage (NCBI taxonomy): Eukaryota > Metazoa > Arthropoda > Insecta > Lepidoptera > Noctuidae > Orthosia > Orthosia incerta. The sequence goes on along the minus strand of OX411750.1, from coordinate 3,746,001 downwards.
TTTTCGAATCATAATTATAGCCTCTGAAAGTACGCCATGTTTAACAACTGTATTGAAAACTTCTTGAGTAACTTTTAGTTGAAGTTTTTGGTAACTTCGGATGTCTACAAAAACTAAATGCCTTTACTTTGACCTAAACAACGTCAAACAGGGATAAAACAAAGGTAACTTAACTCCACAAACACAATTTCGGCAGTTCTGAACTCCTAAACGACCTAACTTGCCAAACATCTGGCTTCTAAGCCACTTTATCATGTAGAGTACGCCGAATGTCGCGAAACTCAAACTGTCCAATTTAGTCCAGTTTAGTTTGGTATTCCCAATTAGTGTACTGAGTGCACTACAACATTTTGTCTTTAGTACCTATATGTACTATGCGTAGACGAGTTTTGTTCCGACCGAGGTTAATAGGGTTACCTCGAGTTTTCTACAACAATATGCCTCCGTTTATTGCTGTGGAACTGCCGAAGTTTATGTTAAAAGTTTACAGGAGTTAGTCCTGCAAGCTTTTACTAACTAATGGAGTAATATGAGCTCTTACTGAACCATTATTAGAATCTACTTATGTTAAATAATGCACTGGATTAAACCCGGATTCTGATTTGAGTATGTATTTCAAATTGAGAGCTTAACAAACGTAGAAATTTTACATAATCATTTTAAATTCTAATTTGTGCGAAAACTTACTTGTACGAAACTCGCAAATACTGTCTTCTAGTTACTCCGGGCCATAAAAACACCAAACATTCATCTACCCTACTCTACCTACCCTACCTACCCTACCCTAACTACCCTACTCTACCCTACCCTACACTACCTACCCTACCTTCCCTACCCTACCCTAACTAAAAAAAAAACAAAAAACTTCACATAAACCATCTACTAAATAGTCCGAACAAAGCCTAAACATTTGGTTTTGATAAGTGAGCCCGTTCTTGATTATGAAATTACAACAAAAACTGGCATTGATTTTTTATATATATGTATAGAAGGTGGGGTTTGGCAACCTGTAGATAATGATTTTGCTGAGTTACCTTCTCCACAATCCTAAGCGATGTCTTTGCATAAACTCACTTTTATACAAGGTTGCCTCCTAAACCTAGCCTTCATAAAACTAAAGTAATGATAAAGAAGCCCCTTTCTGTACCTAATAAAAAGGGATATTTACGATAGCGCAATATAACCGCGGATTTATGTCTACGCAGCGTCGATGGTAAGTTCGCGAACCGATCGGTTGGAAACATTGCCAATAAATAATATCGTAGTAAATGTCAGGTATTCAAACGTGCTTTTATTAAGAGGAAATTGTATGGCCAGGGATATGGACCATTCCGGCTTAGACATGAGTTCAAATAAATCATAGAGCTTTACTGTTTTGGGGATATGCAGAACAGAGTGTAAAGTCCCACAAACCTTCATAGAAAAGAGAGGATCCTCCAAGCAGACGGGTGTAGTGTCTGGTCCGAGCAACTGCCCAAGGGTTATTGTCAGACTGTTGTATGTGTTCAAATCGCGCCGAAAACTTCGCTTGCGCGATGTAGGATTTGTGTGACGTCATGTCATTAGTTCGTATATGGCGGCGTTTGTGCCGCTACACCGTCTTAAAATACATCAAGAAGTCTGAGTGCGATTCCTGCAATTAACAGGTTTCTAAGATACCTTCTGCAATCCTAAAAAACACGAACAGTGATGATTTCCGGTGGAAATCACCAATTTTAGAAGTTTTTTTTTTTTTAGCTGCCCTAATGTCTGCGTGTGTGTGTTATCAAAGCTTGCGAATTAAATTCGACACAGTGCCCGGTGTTCGGGACCAATCAACATAAACCTCATTCATTCATGAACTAATCAGTCAGCCCGGCTTTTGTACTGTTCAACTCATCATTCACTGCTGGCCCGGGAATATGTTCACAGTTCACACACATACATCCAAATCCAACGAATACACTACGACATCCGCGCGGGCGCGGGGACTGGGAAAGCAACAGCATCTCGACATTGCTTATGCAAATAAATGTTATTCTATTCTGAAATGTTGAAATTTTGCTTGACAATGTAATTTTTAAACTAACAGCTTGTACAAAAACGAAAACTTTTCCTCTATGTAGGCATTATCCTGCCATTCTCCCTTTTCGAAATTAGCAGCCCCTCAAGAAGTCAAGACTCAAGAGGTCCTCTAGCTACCTAAGTATACTTCTAACTCTTATGTGAAGTATCTCTTGTAGTCCTCGACACGTCTTGAACTCACTTTGAAGCTTTGGAATGACTTTATCAGATTAGATGTGACTTTGCGATTATAGTGGATCAGGTATATAGCTAAGAACATTCACCTGTGACTTGAGTACAGTGATTTGTTGGAATTTGTTTAGAACAGAGATTGATAGATTGTGGCCCAAATGATAAAGGACCATATGTGGTCATTGGTTGAGTCTTGCAAAATGATATCAGCTCGGAAACGCCCATTGACTGTTACTTTGGTCTTCAAATTCATATTGGAACTACCAGCGGCTTCGCCTGCGTGAAAAATGTTTTATCATCCCAAGGGAACATTATACCGGTATAAAAATCCAGACTATAATCTATCTCTGTGCCAAATTTCATCCAGATCCGGTCAGCCGTTCTGGCGTGATTGAGTAACAAATATACATCCATCACAATAATTACATTAATAATTAATAAGATTATTAGGACCTTTACTGTCTTTGCCTTTGAACAGATAGCTAAAGAAAAGTTAGCAGTTTTCTGTGCGAAATTGTTGGATTACTAGCTGTGCCCGCGACTTCGCCCCCGTCAGCTGCCTAGCCTATCCTACTTGCCTCCCTAACTAACATTTTTTTTTTCTAGGGCCATTCTTTCGCGGAGAATCTTAACACCACTATTCAGAAAATAACGTCAAATGCACAACGCCTATAGAATATAGAGTTCAACTGTCCGAATTTCGTGTGTTGTGGTTGTGATATTTTACTTCTTGAACACTTTAAATTCATCTACGGACATACATTTCAAAAATGCTGGAAATGGGTTCTGTTGGTAATCCTGTAACACCCTGGCTATTTTTACAATATTTTTATTAACTTGCAATGTATGTATGTATGTTTGTATGTAAGTGTGTTCGGATCAAATCTTGCAACTTAATTTTAAAGCATTTATCCACAACCGATTGAGATGAAATTTTGCATACACGTTTTGTTTGGATGACAATGCACGGTAAGCTGAAAAGCTTGTACAAAAAAAGTTTTTCTCAAATTGGAAAACTGATTTGGAAATATTTCTGATGTACAAAAACGACTTTTCTACAGATTTATTATATGTATTGATTACATACAATACCTAAGAACCCTTATATAACACCTACGAAAAGGAAGACCTACCTCAACCACCTTCAATTCTTCACCTAGACTGGACCTGCCCCCTTACCTCACCATCCTCTTCACTTACCAAATGCCTTGTCATAAAATATAATCATTTACTCGTAATGTATCAGCCCTGTAAGTCTGCGTATACCGTTACCGACGTATAAGCCAATATCTTGGAAACTGGTTCAATGCTAGCGATCCTTGTTGGGATACTAAATCCATCACGATTGTATACAATATGCTGTTATAGCATCGGCGTAACTTAATGTATACGTGGATGAGATTTTTATACGAATTTATGATGCTCAAAATAGATATGGAGGGAATGGATAGCTACATATACTATCTACTACTCTTACGTACTTCATCTTGACTATTTTTTTATGCGAAGGCTTTGCTGAATACTGAAATATTCTGTTGTATTCTATTTTGATTTAGATTATCTAAGAAAATAGGGAATGGCAACTTGTATTAAGTGAAAAGAAGATTAATTAAATATTGTGTGTATTTTTGATATTTACTATTTAAACAAATAAATTATTCATGAAAAATATTTTTTTTTAACAAGATTTTTCGTATTCTTCTTAGCAAATCCTTTCATTTGATACCCATATCATGGCAGTGCACAAAAAATAACTTGTCCGCCATCTTTGGCCATCCGCCATATTGGATTTTGAATTTTAACTAACCATTCATGGTCATCCATACTAAACGTGTATGCAAAATTTAATCTTAATTGGTGGAGGATAACTGCTTTAATATTCAGTTGCAAGATTTGACCCGAACACACTTACATACATACATTGCAAGTTAAATATAAGCTTGTAAAAATGAGTCGTCTTCGCGAGACCAAGATAATGGACATAAAAAGAAATGAAGAGCTTACTCATCTCCGTTTATTAAAGTAAAATATTAATAACATAATCTTAACGTATCATATATTTTGTTACAGGCGTCTATGGACCTCCCCCCGGACAAGGCGAAACTCCTGCGCAACTACGACTTGGAGAAGAAATGGGAGATCATCTGCGACCAGGACATGGTGCAGGCTAAGGACTCGCCCGCACACTACCTCAACAAGCTCAGAACGTACCTCGATCCTAAGGCCTCCAGGAGTCACAGGGTATGTACAGACATAGATTAACTGGAAACTGATGTTTAGTGTATGAAATAAATCTATACTTATATTAATATTATAAAGCTGAAAAGTTTGTTTGTTTGTTTGAACGCGCTAATCTTAGGAACTACTGGTTGGAATTGAAAAAATCTTTTTGTGTTGGATAGTCCATTTATCGAGGAAGGTTATAGACTATATAACATCACGCTATGACCAATAGGAGCGGAGCATAAATGAAAAATGTTGCAAAAACGGGACAAATTATTCCTTTTTGAGAGCTTCCGTTGCGTGCGCTGCGTAAACGGTTTAAGTTACGCAACAATAGTGTATGTAGGGTAGATAGGTAGTTAGGTAGCTAGTTGACGGGAGCGAAGCCGCGTGGGACAGATAGTAGAGGATAAAACAGTGTCGAGCCGATAGTTGGAATTGATACGAACATCATAAACTCCTTCTTCATCTGCCAAAAATCTTAAAGCTTAGGGACTTTCTTGATGGCGCTACGCAATTAAGGCGATATCGCTCATGTATTTTATGAGAAAATTTCAAATGCAAATCGCTGGAATTGCATCACACTGCGTCCATGTGGACGTGCTTACAATTCGCTTAGTAAAAATCGCTTATAGATGCGATATAAATCGAATCGCGTCGAGCCGTCAGAAAAATCGCGTCGTCATAACGGTGACTAATATTAGGAACCAAAAGGCTTAGCCAGTCCTTTATGTAGGGTAAAGATTGGTAGGCTGACTTTTGAAAAGATCAGTGACTAAACCACCCATATCTTAGTCACTAACTTTGTGAGGGAACCAAGTTTTAATAAGACCTTTGTGTCTTTGAATATTAGGGTCACATTCTAGAGCATTAATGGCATCATGATGCCGTAAATTGAATGTCCATGTATAGCTCTGTCGTTTTTCTCGCACCGGAATCATGATAGTATTAAAAGTTTATAATACCTGATCCTAAAAGTCTTTACCTCTTCGTCGTGTTAAAAGCTTTTATAAAGATATCAGGATACATTCTACACTTCCATATCGCCGTGTAGATGCTATCGTCACAACTTACAAGACCACTATATTGTTCCCTCCACCGTCAAAGGATACTATAGAAACGTTGAACAAAGTTGCCAAGCTCGCCGTATTCGGCGATACCGTTACACTTGGTAAACAATGAGTGGCTTTAGCGAGCGATAGAGATCTGTGGCCGCCGGCAATTTGTGGCTACGAGACACTATTGTGCACTGAAACTGGCTGGAAAGGAGTGGGTTTGTCTGGTGGGATGTTAAACGTCTTTATGTTTTGCGCTACGATGCCATTTCTTGAAGTTATATCATTCTCCCGGCCTTACACCAATTTGTTTGGGGTCTCGTCGGTGCAGCTCGTCTTCGTCTTTCGAAACTTTATTCACAGTCATCTCAATGGTCACCTCCTTCTCCTCCTCCTTCTGTCTTTCTTAAACTTATTTTCTTCTTGCTTAAGAATCTTCTGTGGTCAATAAATAAAGCCTATTGCAGTCCTCTTCTGGACTCTGCCTGTTACAAACAAGGTTCGCCGACTTTCGCATCTAGTCTGTATCTGCGGTGTTTTTGGCTATTCGTTTTTTCACCTGAAAAGTATTATTCTCGTTTAAGCTGAGGAAAAACACACGGCTTTCCGCCTTTATTTTCCAAACATCCAAACCAGCTTTTTGGCTTAATTTTTTCTAGGTTTTCAAGAATATCGTTGATATTGCTTTATCAGCACAATGTTTAGGTACTTAAGTTCGTGTGAGGTCGTGTAACTTCCAACGTCAAATACCATGTTTCCTACACGATAAACATAGAAAACTCCTCAAGCTCCCAGTCCCGTTACATGTCGCGAACAATGAGCAATACATCACGTATTATCGATAGGAATCGCTAGCCTGCTACAATTTGTGGGCAATCCCTTCCCATTCCCAAGCTTCTGTTCAAGTGATCGTTACGACTAATGGCTTAAAGCCCTTTATGGTTTCTTTAATGTTCTGGGAATCTAAGAAAAACTCTGGTCCTATTAGGAATTCTGTTCACAACTTTATTGGCTTTTCTATTGCGAGTTTCCGAAGCCGTTTAGAACTTAGGAAAGCCAGACGTCATTTAGTCGTTTGATTCAGTTATCAATGTCTGCCCTATCAGCAAGGAAGTTTAATTGAGGTTGGTCGGTTGGGGTGATTTGATGTCATGTTTTTCTTAAGTCTTGTTAATAGTATTCTTTCTGCTGTCTGATTTAAAGTGAAGAAGTGCTTTACGTGTGTTTTTTAATCAATTTCATTATTTTTATTTGCATTTTCCGGCAGTTAGTGCAAAAGGAAAAACTTGTTCTAAAGGTTCAACATGACCGTCGTTTTATTCGGTTTCCCAAATATTAAATCTTCTCAAGCTCCTCAAAATTTAGTAGTTTGCATCAATTCACAGTATTGAGCCTCAACAAATAGCTGATTGAGAACCTTCACATATTTCATAGTAATAATGATCCGCGTCATATTTGACCCAAATTTGAGCAGAATAAACTTGAACTATTACCACTATTACTAGGTTATTGATATGACCTCGAGATTCGGGACAAACAAATAAACAGACTCCCGTTGCTGTAGCTACTGGCTTCTCTATAGCTAAGCGTAATGCTGTAGTAGATTTTATGGACACGTTCCATTACCATGTTTAGAGTTTTGTTTGTGAATAGCGGATTATTGTGTTTGTTTAGGAAAATATACGAAGATATTGTTTGTCTTGTTCTGATGTAAGTGATTGTATGTTGAAGATAAATTATGTATTTCTTCATCTTGTTTATTGATTTGTATTTATCTCTTGAGATGTGTCTTGTATCTTCATAATGGCTTTTAAAAGGATTTTAAAAGCCATATATACAAATTTTCGGGGTGAAACTTCAAACAAACCAAATGGCTCGAAGACAAGGCAGTGTGGGATTCTTACCCCCAGTTTAACCACCCTGGTAGTCAACATCAGTACATAGATCCCTGTGTTCTAGGCTGCGGACTCCATCTCTATGGCTACCAAAAGATCTTTTAAACCAGACCCGTATTCACGTACAACGGAGTCGGAACGAATGGGAGTCAAGTGCGGAAAAGGGAGTCTCAATACTACTACCAGGAACATCCATCTGTGTATTGTTGCCTTCAAATTATGGTGTAAACATTGAGCTCAAGGCTTGCAAAAGCAATAGTGCAAATAATGATAAGTTAGCTGTGTGGGCACTGTAACGACTCTTTTCCTACCAACTTGCAATCTCGTGGAAAATCAAATGCTCAATTGACTACTAATCGTGTAATCACAGTAATTACGAGAACTACCGCATCCTTGTATGAAAAGGTCGAAGCATTTTGAGTAGATATGGAACCCCTTTACAGAATATGACGAACATACTAGAGTGCCCCAAGTGCCCATACTATTCTAATGAACGCCACTGACGCTGATTGCAGCGTCAGTTGGCCAATATATCTAAAGAGTTTTCCATAGACTCGAAAATAAGAAGCATTATACTAAAAGAAGTTTGAAAGTAAAATTCTGATACACGATTCAAAGGCTTCACTTGGATCTATGATTTGAATGGTACTCATCGCTCGCCAGTAGTATTTCCTTACCTCATTGATGCCATTCGTATCTAGGGAGGGCGGAAGGAAATATCAGTCTGATTCCTCCCGACTACTAAATACAAACTGTGCCTGAAAATCCCGACTTTGGTTTTGTTATCGTTTTTAATTTCCTTCTTTTCCTTCACTGGTTAGACGTTGTGGTTGGTGCTCGCTCTCACGGGGTAGGGTCTGTGTCCCAGCTGTGGGAATTATATAAGCTGTTAGTATAAACATCTTGCGCTATGCTTAAGGCGCCGATTCCCTTGAGTAGCTGATTTTAAAGTGAGAATCACGTCTAAATGGCTAGTCGTAATTTTTTGAAAAAAAATTATGTTATATTAGACTATTTTCTTAATAATTTGATCTGAGCAAATTTTCAGTTTTCATCGTATAACATAGTGTAATTAATTTGTAAAGTTATGTCTAAAACGGACAAAAACTCGACAATCACACCAAAACCGCTGGGCGTATTTTAATGAAATCGACACCATCTCATAGACAATTTAATTATCTACATTTTGATCTGAGCCTTTTTTTTTTAAAGTCATAGAATAATAAGGAAAGTACAAAAACCCTACTAAATTTCGGGTCGCGCGGGTGTGAAACGAGTGCGCGTTTTGTTCCCTCAAAGACGTTGGCGTTAGTCGTCGTCTTAACACACCGATTTCGTCTCTATAAAAAAAATATAATACGCGATGAATTGCGAATCTCCTTCTGTTTTTGAAATAATAAATGGCTACCAAGAAATTTATTTTAATCCGCGTGCAGTATGTAAGGTTTGTAAACACCTGTGCTGTGGTTTGGCAGCTTTTACGTAAATGTGGAGACGCAGGTGATTGCAGCGGCCGTATGTAGATACGATACGTCATACAATAATGTAGGGGGTTCGATACGAACGAAGAGTTGTTATTGGAAAAAGTACAAATAGTATTTTCATTGTGGCTAAACTCCATTTGCGATAACATTACACGTTTTTATTTTTTATATCTGCTCGCGCTTGACCACTATCTCACCTGATGGTAAGCGATGATGTGGTCGACGGTGTTACACACTTGCCTAGAAAAAACCTATTCACTCTTGACTTAAAGACCCCTAGATTATAGCTATCGGGAAACACAGACTCCGGCAGGGAATTCCACTCCTTAACTGTACGCACAATGAAAGTGTTCCCAAAATGTTTGGTGCGTATGGGTGGGATGACACCATGTACCGATGACGCATCGCCGTACGTCTGGTAGTCCGATGATGAAACGGGCTAATTAGCCCATTTTACAGCCCGTTCAACCGATTTTGACTTCTATTGCGTTGGTGATACGACAAAATTAAATGGTAGCTGTAGTAAACAGTTGGTTTTGGTAACAGGTTTATGCTTTTTATGTCATCCTTATGTTTACGTAATAGAACTCAAAATCGGTTGAACGGACTGTAAAAAGATTTGGAAACGTGTCTATAAATGTTATTTCAAATGGAGTATAATGAATGTATGAAACTGTAGTTAGTTTTAGATAGGTAGCTTGACTATTAGTTAATTTCAATACAAATAGATTTTTTCCTGGGCGGCGCATGTTGCGATAGTGGTAGGTAGGAAGTAGGAACTGTGGTGTTTTAGTCAGTTGGAGTCCGATAAAACCCGTTCTCCACGAGAATACAAAAAAACCGGCCCAGTGCGAGTCGGACCCGCGCACGAAGGGTTCCGTACTTGGTAAATTGCGGTTTACGATTTATGGCGTATTAAAAAATACTACTTACTAGATCTCGTTCATACCAATTTTCGGTGGAAGTTTACATGGTAATGTACATCATATATTTTGTTTAGTTTTATCATTCTCTTATTTTAAAAGTTACAGGGGGGACACACATTTCACCACTTTGGAAGAGTCTCTCGCGCAAACTATTCAGTTTAGAATTAAATGTTATTTCAAACCTCAATATCATTTTTGAAGACCTATCCATATACTCCACACGTATGGTTTCGATGATAAAAAAAAAATGAGTTTCAGTTCTAAGTATGGGGAACCCCAAAATTTATTGTTTTTTTTTCTATTTTTGTGTGAAAATCTTAATGCGGTTCACAGAATACATCTACTTATCAAGTTTCAACAGAATAGTTCTTATAGTTTCGGAAAAAAGTGGCTGTGACATACGGACGGACATACAGACATGACGAATGCATAAGGGCTCTGTTTTTTGCCATTTGGCTACGGAACCCTAAAAAGGGGAAATGGTGTTATTATTAGTGCCACATTGACCCTCATGTTTCAATTTGACGGCTGTGTTGCCAATATCTGCCATTTTGTTCGAACGATGTATACTGTTCCTAATACGGTCTTTAGTTCAGACTCCGAGAATACTTCGTTTTATTGCTCGCTGGCTGACCCCAAGTACTGACTTTTGACGTTTCGTTAATGACCACGTTTGCGCTCAAGTTCACCAAGAAAAGAAAAAAAAAAACTTTTTACTTCCTTCCAGACCAGACCTTAGAGTGACTATTGCTAAAGTCACCGCCAGATAGCACAAAAATAAAAGTCGTTGACCTGTCTACCAATGTATTCTAATATTTCAAAACAAACGAAATTTTCTTTACTAAAGGCAGTATCGCTAAGTCAGATAAATGTGTTTTATTTTTTTGTTATCTTTACATAAGTTTCGCCAACATTGCAAATGTTGGCGAAACTTATTAACACATATACTTAAACTTTTTATAAGTACCACTTTTGTACCTAAGGACCAAATTACTTTAAAAGAAGCTTTTTCATATAAAACACTATTCTTTCGAGCTCGTTATACATAAACTTTTGAACCAGACACCTTTCATAATGTTTTCTAATTAAACCACAACGTAGGGTTGACATAAAAAAGTTAACAACAAAAATATAGCAAGAGTATTTTTAGAGGTACCGTTAGCAACCAACGGTGCTTCAAAAACATATAGACTTGATTGATCCGTGTTTTACAAGCACTTGTATCAAGTACATAGAGTAACAGCTGTAAAAAAACGTGTGGTATTTGCATAGTTAAACGATTTTGGTCCATCTGAATACGCAGGTAAGGAATATTTTGTTTTGTTGCAATGATCTGGAAATAGATGTACTCAATAATGTATTGAGTACATTAGCTAATTGTTTCCGGACTTTCCGGTCTAATCAAATTGCATAAAAGAATAATATAATAATTATTTATAAAATTCTCGACATTGTATTAACACCTCAGGGATTTTTATAAATAAGGCCCCAAAACTTTAGAAAACCTAAAAACTCTATAAATAGACATAATGTTTGTTTTAATTTACATAAAAATATATCATTTATATGTGAATGGCTATCGCAAATGTAATAATGACTAACAATAGAATGCTATCTTTACTCAGAACACAGAAACTGTTTGTTATGTACTTATGTACCAACTTAGAAGTGTCCAAATCATTACGATGTGTGAGAAATGTAGGTAAATAAAGAGCGACACTTTGGCGCCTGTTGCTCGGTTTTTTGTAGCAAATAGCTACCGTACCCTTATGAGAGAGCCTTATTAGAGCCCGTGAGTATGATGTACATTGTTCTCAGTACTGAATTCAATCATGTATTTTGTGTCTAGTGGACGGCACAAACTATTTTGTGCGCGAGGTTAAAATGCTTACTATCTCATCCGACAACACGTGCGAAAGAGATAGATGCTGTAATGAGCAGTAAGAAGCTAGTTCGCGTACGAATTAGCACTTTTGCAAGTTTTTAGCGAAATGGATGATGATTTAGGACGAAAACGAGCGCGCGAAATTTTATAAACAGACCTTTGGAAGTCTAGATATCATGAAAAAATTACTAAATGAATATTTTCAAAATAAAATTATTTGCATTGTTGAATTACTAATCTATCCCTGTATGGTGGCCGTTTTGCAATTTTCCTTCTGCTTATGGTATTTATTTCCGCCCAAAGATGCGTTAAAATTAGTGTTGAAATATGGAACTTTCGACGCTCATAACTTTCAAATATATGTATATAATTTTTTAACTTTTTTGTTTCCATATAAGGCTAGATAATGATGAGACAAATTGATATTGTACAGTGTAAACACGTACAAATTTGACACCATTGTGTCAGCACTTTACTTGCTACGCGTGGTCTATACTTTAGTACACAAAAACCATTCAAATCGCGTGCACTCATTATCATTAAATTAATCATTAATCAATAAAGTTTATTATACTTCGTGCCTCGTCCTCGAGATTAGTTCCTGTAATTAATTATTATTATATACACATGTAGTAGGCGGCTATAGGCTACTGCGCAAATCACTAGTTTTCAGAGATTTTTTTTTTTTTCTTTTTTTTCTTGCCTGGCATCACTGTATCAACTTGTCATTCGCGATTATAGTGCGTCGCTGCGCGTCACGTAATTAAACTTTTAAATAAAAATAACAGTTTTTCAAAGTGAAAAAATGCCAAAAAGGACACATTCAACCGAGGAATTAAGAGAATCAGGAGAAACATGAAAAAATCTGGGAGCAATTTAAAAACGTGCTCGACTTAAAAAAAGTAAAACAAAATAGTCTCAAGAGTCGACGCCATATTTAGACCCACAAGGTACCTACCTTACGCTGATAAAATGTATTGTATGTATTACTACATATCTACAACTATTTTATCAATCCTCCGCCCTAAACTTGCATCTCAAACAAATAATGCACTTCGGGCAAGCCATCGGGCCGTCCCACTGTATATTTACGAGATTATCAATCAAAACAAAATTTATTTCTTAAACATAACGAATATATTCGAGCTGATTATCGGACTGTCTCAAATAATGAAACAAATAATGCATTTCGGGCTAGCCATCGGGCTGTCTCACGACGTATTTACGAGATCATCAAACAGAATTTATATCTTTTATCTAACGAATGTATTCGAGCAGATCATTGGACTGTATCAAAACATTCAATAATACACTGGTTTCGTTCAATTCTTTGGAATTGCTACAACCACCAGATTGCAAAAATCAGTTATCAACCGGAAGTAAAACAATGGTTATAATCATTCCAGGCGAAGTCCTAGACGACGACGTCACAAATGAAATGGAAACAAAGTCGAATACGACTAACTTAACAATAGTGATCTTCCACACACTTCAAACCTGAATAACACAGACGCTCTCGAAATTCTCAGGGTTGACCCAACATTGAACACGGAGTATGGTGATGGGGCCGAACTCCACAAGGAAGTGACCAGCTGTCTGGAGTGTCTTGCAACGTGAGGTCTGTCTCCCTAGAGACCACAGGCGGGTACTTCCCCTACAGATCCTTCAGCAGGAAATATACCCGCTGACATTAAATGTGAAAAACGTGAGGCTCTTATGCTATACAGCAAAATAAAAGCAAAATTCTCAAATTATTGATAACCAAGGCCATAGAATCGAAACAAAGACTACTCAGCACCGTCTCCTGCTTAAAAGCAGCATTATCCAAAGTACTGGATACAAAAGAAAATGATACAGAACTACTAACTTAAATAATGGATGCCACTCGCACCTTATGTGAAGTTCAATATTGTGACTCAATGACTAGATGCAAATTTAGCTGCAGCTCAAATTAAAAAGGATCTTAAGGACCAAGTTCAAAACACAAAGATAGATAAATATCTGTTCGGGAAAACACTTGCTGAAACTATTTGAGTTGGTAAAGCGGCTTCTAAATCAGGGCTGCTACAGCACCTAAACCCAAGCAAAAAACCAACACATTCCAAACAAAATACTGGAAAGCTCACCAGCGCCACAAGGACGACAGGAGAACTGGGAGCATGGCTATAGCCTGATTCAGCCGTACAAAACTTTAAGTGGTTGTCTCACCCGACCAAACAACCTTGACACCGCTAAACTCAGTAAGGTACGTTGGTCGCTTATAAAATTCTTATAAACAGTAATAACTTATCACTGATCATAAGACCATGTTATCATGGATTGAGGGTTTCAAAGGTACCCACAACACTTCACCAGTGGAAAAATTATACTATAAGGAGACAATTATCTAATTGATCTCCATTGGTGCAATATTTAAGTGCTAGCCTTGAAAAGGGCAAAATTGTCTCAAGTGTTTCTTACGTAAGACCAAAACTCAATGGCAGTATGTATTTTAAAGTTAAAACCTTAATAAGTTCATGCAAGCCGTTCAAACTTGAAGATTTCTGCATAGAATTAAAGATGACATCAAATGATAGTTCCATGGCCATATGTTACATAACATACCTTAATAATAATTAACATATTAATATTTAACATACCTTAATGCATAATATCTTATAAAATATCACAAAAATTCTAGCAAATATCTAGAATCTCTTTCATGAAAAATTGTATGAGTTCAATCTACTGCTGTTTGGGTAAAACACTGCACCTAACATTTTCACTTAAGTTATGAAAACTCAACAAATACTGAGATCCTGTGGCTCTTGATTGGTAACTGAAAACATTCAAAACACTAAGAAGTTAATCACAAGTTATTAAATAACAAACTTACACCCACTAATATTAGTACAATTATAGGATATATCATTGACACAAGATTCTTACCTATCATGTAACGTTACCTCCAGATAAGAAAAATCTTATTAATTATGAAATCAGAAAATTAACATGCTTTGTAGGACTAGGTACTGGTCTCAGCATGCCCTTCTATTTAATATGGATGGCTTTATATAGGTATATAACTAAAAACTATAATGTTGTAAAAGCCTAAACCTCCAAGGTGAAGAAAATTATAAAAAAAAAAAAAAAAAAATACATGAATATCCCCAGAAGAATTTCCTGAATGGTGGCCATATGCCATTCAAAATTGAGTAAATAAAATCAAACTTAATTATGCAACCGAAATGGTTTCTGACGCCTCAACCAAAGGGGGGGGGGCTGCCTGTGGTGATGAGACTGCTAGGGGCAAGTGGTCAGACAAGAAATGTAAATATCACATGATTTTTATTTGGAATTAGTAACATCATTCAATCATGAAATAATTGTGAAATACCGTCATGTATAGAAAATTCAACAGCAATATAGGCTGCATTATTAATCAAATGGGTGGAACTCAACACTCATCTCTTCAACTTAGCCTGCGGCATTGGTTGAAAACTGTTATGTATTATTTTCATTTTAGTATAACAATCTCTTCAACTTAGCCTGCGGCATTGGTTGAAAACTGTTATGTATTATTTTCATTTTAGTATAACATAATTTCATTTTCGCTTCTTACATTAGGTCGACTGGAAATCAAGAAGCTGATACTGTATTGCAGAAGTCACATTCCGACGTAGAATGGGAACTAAAAGAAAATGCTTATGCATTGAGTTATAATGTACTTACGTAGTAGTATAACTCCAATGTGCTTATGACCAATTATTGAAAGATAAATTTGGAACACCTGAAATTTACCTATTGCCAATTCACATTAACTATAAATATGATAAATACATAACATGGCATAACAACCCAAATGCCTTCACAATTGACACATTCACAGTATACTGGTAACCAATTTTCTCTAACGCTTTTCCACCATTCTCAATCATGTTAAAAGATCTACAAAAATCATAATGGATAAAGCTTAGGGCATCATGTTGATCACCATGCCCAACTGGTTCCCTTTACTTAGGGAACTTCCCATAATTCAGGGATGCTCATACTCAAACCTAATGAAAATGTTATAGTATTTCACAGCAAGGGAAAAGCCATACCTACCTTACCCTGGCTGTCAGAGTCCAGTGGGTAGTGAAGTCTATTGCAATGAAGCATACCACCATCATCAATTGATAAGATAGTATCTCTATCAGAAAACTCTTTCAAACAATATGACACATGTTTAATATAAAAATCTTGAAATCATATACATCAACGGTGATATAATTACTTAACAGAACTTTCTAATTACAGTAAAAAATATAACAAATGATTAACTGTCAAAAATTTATAATACCTACTTTAATAAACATTAGAATGTCCAGGAATGTCCTCTGATGACAGATTAAAAATAATGGTTAAGGGCTTGTTCAGACTGCGAACACCTGCCCAAAAATACAATGTCACCTGGGACACATCCCAAATGCTGGAAGCCTTAGGAATTTGGTACCCAAATGAGATGTTGTCTCTAGAACTGTCAAAATTAAAATCAAAGCATAGTAATACAATCAATGCATACATATAACCATCAAAATTTCAGACCTCATAAAATCTCTAATTTATGAACTAAATAATCAATCAATTCTTCAGACAAAGAACAGGAATAATTCCAGCTGAAACCTTGTAGCCTACATTAACAAAACCTCTAACCACTTTAGGCACTAAGAAACCGTACCACATAGTGTACTTTAAACACTAACAGTCTTAAGCCAGGTGTAACATGATCATTGATCAGATACTAAAAACAGCTGGCTGGAGTTGCAATTCAAGTAGATTTGGTAAATTTTATAACAGTTTCTTAGTGTAAAGCATAAAAATAATTTAGCAAGAAAAATCTTAAGATGTGATTAAACAAGTACATTTGGTAAATTTTATAACAGACCTTTAGTGTAAAGGATCAAAATGATTTAGCAAAATAAATCTTTAGCTGTGATTAAAGATATCTTATTTAACTTAAATGTACTAATTATTACAACAACTAACAACTTTAACTTATAACGAAGGAGCATAATAATGTATTGATAATGAAACTAAGAATACCTAGTAATAAAAAAGCTAAAATGGATTTTGATAAGACAGTTATATTTATTATTATCTGAATGGTTAATCAAGAACTTTCTTTTTCAAATGACAACTATGATTGTTACTCTTTAAAATAACTTTAATATTGATAGCAAGCAGGCAATAAATATTCGGTTGAAAAGATAATTAAGAATTTATAAAAACATTTTGGTTAAGAACCTATGTTACTTAATAGCAACTGTGATAGTATTTATAAAACTGAAATACTTAATGATAATAAATAGGCAAAAATATTTTGTTAATAAATATAATTAAGATTAGAATAGTAATTAAGAAAATTACTGAATAAGAATCTTTGTTATTTAATGATAACTATGATGGTCTATAAACATTATAACAATGATAATAAGAAAGTAAATAATAAATTTTTTTAAAACAGATAATTAAGAATATATAAACTGATTAAGAACCTGTGTGTAACCTATGGACAACCATGAATGATGGATAGTCCACAAAAAAAAAAAAAAAAAAAAAAATATATATATATATGTAGGAGGAAGGTAAATTACTAATAACAATCTAGAACAAAGAAGTATGACGCATTTAAACTTATTAATTCAGTTTTGTTTAATTGGCAACATTTAGCCTACGATTCAATCTCAGTTCGATTTTATTCGATTGACAACACTTTATTTGGCTTATGTCAAAATACTCGATTTTGATTGGATGTTAAAAGCTGTGAACTTTGCCCGAGGTGTTCTTAAACCAATGAAAGCAGGGTAGCCAAGGATAATGGCGACCTGAGCGAAGTCGCCCGCCATATTTGGTCGGAAAAAGAGTTAGAAAAAGGAACGCGCGGGAGCGCGTTTGCAAAAAAGTTGAAAAACAGAGTTGTGAGAGAAATAATTGAGAAGTAGCCTAAAGTGTGGCGTTATAAACTTGAAAGTGTGTTTTGTTGAGAGAAAGCGAAACGAATAGGTGGCCGAATTCGCTGCTTTGATAAGATTGGAACAAGTACTATCTCCAAATCGGCATAAGTTACCTGCTTTGTAGCATGCATATACCCACGAAAGCCCACAAGATCGAGTGTTAATCCAAGATAGCCTTCGTATTTCCGATATCAGAAGTCCGGGATCAGTGCAAATACAAAGCGATGATGGAGAATGGACCAAATGAGACGAGTAATGGCTGGCGCGCTCTCTTTGGTGCGCAAGAAAATGGCATGGAAGTAGCTCGAGCTACCTACTTATAGAGACGTTTCGCAACTCGTCGGCTACTGGCGACAGGAATTCATGTTGCCCGAATTCAACCGTATAGTGTGGCCTATACTAGACAATGTGCGAAGTCGGGCTGCAGATAATGTTGATGATGACATCGATGCCCAATCCTGACTAGATACTGAGGAAACGCAACTGTGGTGGTGATGTTCAGGGAAGTATAAACTTAAGTATTCTGATAATAATAAGTACCTACCTAATGTCTTGTGAAGTTTAGCCGCAATATTGTTAGTTTAGCTTGGTGTAAAGTGGCTAAAATTTAAAATAAAATTCTATTTTCGTTATGATGCTAAATGAAACTCAGTCAGTTTCATACCGTCAGCGGAGTTCGCAAGAGATTAAGACGACTTGTGCAAATACAATGCAAGATAGCAAACATCCTAAGCTACAGCTTGATTTAGCAAAACATCATTATGATTATGCTTGTGGAATACTTATTCATAGACATGAATTTTTCAGCCATTCGCACAACATGCAACAGATAACAGGGACGTCTGAGCCCTTAAACATTGCTGTGGATACCACAAGACCTGTTGTGACCAGCTGCGTGTGGTGAAACAAGTGCGGAGCTCGGGTTCCAATTCAAGAGGCAACACACAAACTGCAACCTACAGCGCTATGAATAAGGAAATTTTGTGGTGTTATACATGGCGCTGCGGTGATCAATCAATTTGATATTTTCTGAAAGCAGCTAGGAGTCTGGACAAGTGCATGGTCAGTGACAAAATTTTGCTTTTGTGCCTGGTGTACTAAGCGCTGCTGCCTGACCTTCCCGTGAGTACAGGCTTAAAGGTATGTGACTTTGATCTGCATTCAACTATCTGTGCATCGGCATACATTTGTGGCAGCCGAAGTATGTATTGGGTTTGGAAGTACCTATCTTATCTTATGGAGGGGCCGAGAAATGACTCGGGGCACTTCGACCCATTGGGATCTATTGTGGTTTGGAAGTACCTAAGTTTTATAACTAATTGCTGTTTTCATTGCAATTTATAACTATTGCATTATTTTATTTCATGGAAATGTGTAAGGTAAGTTACATTAAAAGAGTAGAAAATTCAAACAGCGCCATCTATGTAATGGTATTGATACTGTGTTTCTTTCAATAATCATCGAAATTAGCTTCGGGACCCCATTTTGCCGTAATATGCTGCTTGGAGGAACTTATTGAATAGGTGCATGATTTTTTAATGATCAATTTAAAAACGAACATATTATTTTTACATACACAGAATGAGAAGTTGGTGCATGTCACGCCATCTATTTAAATCTATGTTGTGTTCGAGCTTTGAAATATTTTGCTACAAATATTTTAATCGTTTTGTTCACCAACAAAACAAACAACGAAACGATTTTCGCAATATTATCTTTAAAATGTACCCGGAGCATTGAAACGTGAGTACAAAACGCAAAGAAATCAAATTTCATTATGTTATGTTGCATGATGTTAGAACAATATACGGTTTTGTGACCACTAGTGCTGTCACAAGCGTACATACAGATTATTAAATAGGTTGTTAGTTTGCTGAAAATCGAGAAGTGAAGATACTAGCAATCCGTTTTTCTTTTACTTGTTTGAACACTAGCAATTTCAGCCATGCATTATTTTTTTGTTATCAATAGGTGTCACTTCAGATTTCCCGTAAATATTACTACCACTGAGGTTGTTGTTGATTTGATCACCAAGGGAATTTGTGAATATGCTTTTCTTTGAAATTAACTTACTTTCTAACTGTTCGCGTTGGTATTTTTTAATGCAAGTGTGAATACAGTTACGGAACGCAAAAAGAAAAATCGTAATAATAGCCGATCTTTAAACATCATTGGCGGATCAGGGTTGTTTTCACAACTAAATTAAAGTATCAGGTATAAGGGAAAGATATTTGTTTACGTTGAATTCACTTAAGTTTGTGTAATACATTAAATTATTCTTAAATAATATTTTGGTTCATATCATAACAGCAAAATCTAATCTCGATTTTGTAGGGTGAAATATCGATTCGCTGAATCGATTCAGTACTAAATATCGGTTGGAAAATTGTTTATATTTTTTTGTGCTTTAAATCGATTCGTCGATTAATCGATAACAGATCGCCATCCCTTGCCCATCTCTATCAGAGAGTGACATTAAGTGTCAACATTGAAAAAAGTTTGACGAAACAAAACAAATAACTTGTTAGATGATTTTTAACTTATAAGTTACTAGTTATAGACTAGATTATTAATAAATCGATACAAGGTGTGAGTCAATGTGAGGATTAAACTTTTGTTTTGTTCCAAAGACTTGCGATAACTTTCAGTTAATAGTTATATTGTGATCAAAATTATTTCAAACCGGTGTTTAAGTTTAGTGAAATAATTTGTTGTTAGACTCGATTTGGAATCTTACAACCCGAAAATATCACGAAGATTAACGTGACTATAGCCTAGAGAGTTGGCGTTTAGTTTTGTTGCTACCAACGGATGAATAAAGGTAAAGTTAATGTCTGCAGTTGTTATATACCGCATTGTAGAGAACTAACCAAATAATAACATGTCATTCTAACGATACCTACAAAAAAATAATGATTTAAATTGACTACGGCGAATGAAAGTGCAACTAGACATTTAGATGGTGTCTAGCAGATGTATTTAGGTATTATGAGATGCCCGAGGGCCAATAACTGTTGAAGTTGTGGCTGAAGATGAGATAAATGTTCAATTGGCAACATTTTAATTTACATAGAACAGTTTCTTAGTTTCATGGGTCAGAGAGCTGACGGTGTCAAGAGTTGATTCGGCAATTAAGTTGAAAGTGCATTCTGTGTAGTGAGTTAATTCTAAGTTATTGTGGATTGTGGACACTTGGGTTTTATTTTATTTACTTGGTACAGGAGTCATTTTTTTTGGAGGAAACTTGGAATGGTTTTCTTGTTCTGCGTTGTTCAACGATGCTTGGCCTCGGTAATCTTGAAGATTGTTCAAAAGTTTTAATAATTGTAACATCTCTTTAAAATAAAGGTGTGAATTTGTGAATTGTGTGATTGTGTGGTGTCATGTAGGAAGTCTAGTACCTACCTAACTTGAATAATAAATGTGGAATTTAAAGTGTCAGTAATGGTTGTGGTGTTCTAACTTTTTGAATGTTCTGTGCTGGTCATTGTGAACATACCTAACGTAATTTTGTGTTATTTGCTATCTGACCAAGCTGGATAAGATAATGTTAACACAGATGTAAAGTCGGTGACATGAGGTGCATGATTTCATTTTCTTTTTATTTTGCAAAATTGGTAATGTTTGATGATGGTAGTTAGTTGGTAGATTATACCTATCGCACTGAGGGTTTGGTATGAAATCATGAACATAAAATGGAGTTCTTGAAAATGCTTTTGGCTGGGTAAGAAATCCTGAATGTGAGGTTGCTGTTGTATTTTGTACTGAGAATAAAGTATGAAATAACAAATTTTGTTATGGTTTAAAGGTGCTGTTTATGGTTATTGGAGTTCTGAATGGTGGCAACTATGTGTTGAATTAAAGGCTTTGTTTGGTTTATGATGAGTTAGAGAAAAGCTGAAAGAAAAAGTACCCATTGGCGTAACTGAATGTACTATGTTGAAGACTGATTCAAATCAATCTGGCAATGGTGAGGTCGGTGTGTACGGTCAAAGGACTGACTGTACGGTGAGGTGTGTACGGTCAAAGGACTGACTGTACGGTGATGAGTAGTCACTGCGGTGACTGCTGTAACCAAGGAGGGTTACGAGGTGTGAGTGGTCAAAGATGACTGCTGTAACCGAGGAGGGTTACGAGGTGAGTGGTCAAAGATGACTGCTGTAACCGAGATGGGTTACGTGGTGAGTGGTCAAAGATGACTGCTGTAACCGAGGTGGGTTACGAGGCCTGGTCAGGATGACTATGGTTGCAGGATGGTCACAGGGTTGACCATCGGGAGCCACAGCGATTGCTGTGGGACCAAGAAACATTGCTGGATATGTGTGGGGGGGAGCCTGGTCCCTCTGGGGCTTCGGTGACCTGTTGTATGTCTGGGGAAGCCTGGTCCCTCTGGGGCTTCGGTGACCTGTTGTTTAGTGTATGTGGTATGGGTATCTGGCAGTCTTGTTGCTTTGAGAGGACCGGTTGTCTGGGGGAGCCTGGTCCCTCTGGGGCTTCGGTGACCTGTTGTCTGGGGGGAGCCTAGTCCCTCTGGGGCTTCGGTGACCTGTTGTGTGTCTGGGGGAGCCTGGTCCCTCTGGGGCCTCGGTGACCTGTTGTTTGGTGTATGTGGCATGGTATGTTGTGTTGGGCGTTTGGGTGGTTTCTGGCACACTTAGTGCTTCGAGACCGAATGGACGTCTGTTGGGAACCTGGTACCTCTGGTGCTTCGGTAACCGTTTAGAATGTGGTAATATGGTTGTCTAAACGGTGAGGTGGCTGTTTCGATAGTACGAAGATGGTTGTGTACGGTGTACGGTGTGGAGACCTAGATTTACATGGAGAAAACAAATGAACAGTGTGAAAGCTATGAGAATTCCGTTTTCATGAGTAAAGAAGTACTTGATTTTTGTTATAGGCTGGTAATATAGGGTGTTGATTGAAGGTTTCACGTAGAAGGAAGATGTCACGACCACGTTATTTTTTTTATTTGGTCAGGAGCGGCCGAACTTAACCTATTACTTATTTTTTTATTGTTGTTCTGTCTCTCTGTCTGTTTTTTTTTTATTAAAATTGAGTAACGATTTCTCTCGTCGCTCAAACGTGGGACCGTTTGTCTGTCAGAATGGCCGTGTAGGAGGAAGGTAAATTACTAATAACAATCTAGAACAAAGAAGTATGACGCATTTAAACTTATTAATTCAGTTTTGTTTAATTGGCAACATTTAGCCTACGATTCAATCTCAGTTCGATTTTATTCGATTGACAACACTTTATTTGGCTTATGTCAAAATACTCGATTTTGATTGGATGTTAAAAGCTGTGAACTTTGCCCGAGGTGTTCTTAAACCAATGAAAGCAGGGTAGCCAAGGATAATGGCGACCTGAGCGAAGTCGCCCGCCATATTTGGTCGGAAAAAGAGTTAGAAAAAGGAACGCGCGGGAGCGCGTTTGCAAAAAAGTTGAAAAACAGAGTTGTGAGAGAAATAATTGAGAAGTAGCCTAAAGTGTGGCGTTATAAACTTGAAAGTGTGTTTTGTTGAGAGAAAGCGAAACGAATAGGTGGCCGAATTCGCTACTTTGATAAGATTGGAACAAGTACTATCTCCAAATCGGCATAAGTTACCTGCTTTGTAGCATGCATATACCCACGAAAGCCCACAAGATCGAGTGTTAATCCAAGATAGCCTTCGTATTTCCGATATATATATATATATGATTTTAAAGAACGAAAGCTTTTACTTCAAAAAGTCATCATATTTTATGCGATAATTCCAGAACTTAACTCTCAAAGTCTACATGTGTATATAATAATAATTAATTACAGGAACTAATCTCGAGGACGAGGCACGAAGTATAATTTATGATTAAACGAACTTACCCTAAGTGAAGTTCTATCAAAATTATACGAAGTGCCTCGTCCGAAGAGATTAGTGACACCCTCCCAACCCTAAGGTATAACCCAGAAGCGTTCTGGAAATATCTAAAACATCAGTAACTCTAAACTAAATGACAAGTTGATACAGTGATGCCAGGCAAGAAAAAAAAAAAAAAAAAAAAAATCTCTGAAAACTAGTGATTTGCGCAGTAGCCTATAGCCGCCTACTACATGTGTATATAATAATAATTAATTACAGGAACTAATCTCTTCGGACGAGGCACTTCGTATAATTTTGATAGAACTTCACTTAGGGTAAGTTCGTTTAATCATAAATTATTACGTATTCTTGCGTATCACTCAAACTATCATCAAGAAAAGGTGTAAAGACTGTATCTGTAGGAGATATAATTTTTTATTTTGAACGTACATCGTCAAACAGTGTAGTAATCGCCAGACTACGTTTGTATGGAAGAATGATCGACTAGTGTAACCTTAAAAACTCAATGTACATCGTTTCCTGGGCTCTCGCGCGAGAGTGTACAGCCAGCATTAGAGTGAAAGTGATCTTATTCGAAATTTCTATAGTTTCTGATTTTGCTATAAACTGACTCAGAAAGGGACAACCATCGGACATCGATTGCTTTTTGCTTATTTTCCACAAAATGCATTTTTTGAGTCAGATCATTTTAATTCTGAGGTTGGCGATACATGTACTGCGTTCACGTTTTCGTTACTAATCATTCTCTATGCTCTGCGGTTATTGATTGTGATCGTTTTTTAGGGTTCCGTACCCAAAGGGTAAAAACGGGACCCTATTACTAAGACTCCGCGGTCCGTCTGTCTGTCTGTCCGTCTGTCACCAGGCTGTATCTCATGAACCGTGATAGCTAGACAGTTGAAATTTTCACAGATGATGTATTTCTGTTGCCGCTATAACAACACATACTAAAAATAGAATAAAATAAATATTTGAGTGGGGCTGCCATACAAAAATTTTTTTGCCGTTTTTGCGATAACGCTACGGAACACTTCGTGCGCGAGTCCGACTCGCACTCGGCCGGTTTTTTATACCCATCGATCCTATATGGGCTCAGAATCAAGTTCTTATCCTACATACAGTAGGTATTATAAACATAAAATGGTCACTTACTACCCCGGAGTTCGGACGGACTCACACAGTTCAAGTTATGGATGACTACGTGTGAAACGACATCTCTTCAAAACATAAATATCGACATTGTAACGAGATATCCCGTGTGATGTTTCATAACACTCGCGAGAATCACCGGAGCAATTGTAAAGTAGTACACTTTGAATAAGTGAACCGGAGCGAACTTGGAGGTGGATGACGTCAGATGTATCAGGTTATCGCAAGAGAAGATTTTATAGTTGTATGTCCTAAGAACTTAGATCTAAAGGTCTGAGGAAAGTTGGTGAGGGCACAGAAAATATAATACTAGCATCTTAAGTAATTTACCAAAATATTAACACTTCCGGAACAGAATTCTGTTGATAAGCTACGTTTTGACTCTTCCAACATCACGATACAGACAGACAAATCGATTTTACAGTTACAAATCTCTACATGAAGCTATCGACCACACTTATTCTTACTTCATAACCCTGTTTCTGAGTCTGAGACCCTCAAACAAACTTATATATCAATTCAGATTATTTTCCCGACTTCTAAAAAGAGGAGGTTATCAATTCGACAAGTATGTATGTAATATTGTTGGAATTGCATAATATTCACATATTATGTTACTCTGTGTAAGCTTCTAAACACGTGTGCAAGGTTCATAAGTGTATGTATGTATGTTTGTCCACGTATATTTCCGAAACTAGTAATCTGATTGTGATCATTATTTTTGTATTGGATTAGGTATCTCTTAACTTAGGGCACAGTAAAGTTTTATCAAAATTGGTTCAGCAGTTTTCAAGATATGGAACATACAACCGAACTCCTTAACGATAAACAGCACGAATGTGTAAATTGAGTTATTATGGGTAATATGTCAATCCTTTAGGTACCTTATAATAGCACTTGCTCACTTTTTAGTGATGGAGTACCAAAACTAAAAAGAGAAAAATAAAAACTTTTGCACAAAAAATTAGCTCACTTGCAAGAGCAAAATGTCTTTGGTGCCTATTTTTTTTTGTAGTTTTGCGACACCGACTTCCGAAACGATAGTTAATTTTGTTCTTTTTATTGTTTTGCTTTGGAAGTCGGTTATTATTTTGGGACAAAGTTTTTTTTTTTTTTTAAATATAAGCACCTACAGTGAATATTTCAACAGCATTTTCTCTCAACCTCTCAATAAAGACACATTTTCCTCGAGAACCAGTCGTATCTCAAACGTAACTAACAATTAAACTAGCATTTTATAACAGTAAACCCCGATGAGATACAACAACAGATAGGCGAGGCCACACAGAACAGTGTCACTTGACCTCGAGAGCTCGTGGCTCCAAGATCACGAGACACGTGTGAATTATATGGAGACGAACTTTTCCTGTTGGAAACGGTTGTGGAAGCTTGGGATGATAATTTGAATGAGCTTCTTTGATGAACTGTTTTTCATGATTATCAAAATCAATTATGGTTACGTAAGACCGGGATTGGACACAGGCTAGCTTCTTACATGTTGCTACAGATCACCACGTTAGTCAGAATCTGTAGACCATTTCAATCATTTGGATGAAGAGCCCAATCACATCACATTAACATTATTAAGGCGAAAGTTTGTGAGTGTGTGTGTGTTTGCATGTTTGGTTACTTTTTCGCGCTCAAACGGCTGGACCAATTTTGATGAAATTTAATATGAAGGTAGCCAAAATCCTGGGCAGTGGAGTCTCATCCCATACAAAGAAGCTATCCCGACGTACTGTAGTTACTGATTATTTTTGTACATCGATCGCGAACGGAACCGAACGCGATAGATTTACAAAAAATCACATCACATCATCGGCCTATTAATTTTCCCACTGCTGGGACACAGGCCTCCTCTCTGTGAGAGGGAATAGGCAGTAATCCACCACGCGGGCCCAGTGCGGTTTGGTGAATGTCACATGTCTTCGAATTTTTGGTTCTAGGACATGCAGGTTTCCTCACGATGTTTTCCTTCACCGTTTTGAGAGCAGTGGTGATGAAATAATTTACACAAAGTAAAGCGCCTACCTGGGCTCGAACCCACGACCTAAAACTTGTAAGTCGCGGCCGATACCACTGGGCCACCACTGCTCACAAAAAATATTCGGTATTAATTATCAGATGAAAAACGCTAGTTACGTCGGCACGGTTTCTTTGTATGGGATGAGGCATCTGTATGCTAGTATTATATTATCTGTGCCTCGGTATAATTTTCGACTGTTATAAGTATCTACACTTGTATATGTCGCTGATGATGCAACCAAACCGTATCTTATGACACAAGAAAATCAACAGGGTAAACTATCTTTCAATCAATCAATCTGCCTAGCCTTTTCCCAACTATATTGGGGTCGGCTTCCAATCTTACCGGATTCAGCTGAGCACCAATGTTTTACATGGAGCGACTGCCTATCTGACCTCAACAACCCAGTAACTGGGTAACACCGTACTCCTTGGCAAGACTGGTGTCAGATCTCAGGCTTCTGACTACTTGTAACGACTGTCAAAGATCTTCAAATGACAGCCGGGACCAACGGCTTAACGTGCTTACCGAGGCACGGAGGAAACTCGGTATGTTGAAATGGTCACCCATCCACGGACCGAGCTCGTCAAGCGTTGCTTAACCTTGATGATCGACCCGTGCGGCTGTTATTATTTAGCCACGAGCTCCTCATATAAAACTAAAACTAGTGGTAAACTTTCTTTGTTGAAACTAAATATAGCTACCATTATTATTATTTCGAAAAATACGCCAGTAGTAGGTATCTGTCATTAGGTTCAGTGGAGCGAGGTGATAATCTCTGACCTGCTGTTCCTTTATTTTAATTATTGAGGTCGCACGGCAATCGCGTCGCATTACCGAAAAGGTCGCGTGCGGCGTGAACGCGACTCAGACTGTAGGTAAACTGTAGGTCTGACTCACATATTGTGGTGTCGTGCTTCTGACGGGAGTGTGGTGGGAGTGATGAGCAGATCAAAAGCTTTATGAAATTATATAGACTATTTCAAACTCCATAATTAGACCCAAGAATTGTCGACATGAAGCACAAAACCGAGAGAAATTGAAGAATTGGGGTGGTCTTTGTCCAGAAATGGAACAGTTCATGATGGTAAAGATAAAGTGGACTGACGAACTAGTGACGTTAGCAGGAATCCCCTGGATATGGACAGCGCAGAACAGTCTTTGTAACAATTCTTGGGGAAAGGCTATATCCAGCCTCCAACGTCTTCTGGCCTGAATGAGAACTCCTTATGTAAGTATAAGGAGTTCTCATTCAGGCCATGCAAATTGCAAAGTATCTTTCCGAAAACGTTTGTTTAGTTCAGGTTTTGAAGTAATATAATCACTATTTCTCCTCACTTGTGGCACACCGTGAAGGCGAACACTCGTACAGAATGCAGATACAGTCGAGATGAATGCTAGCGCAACGTATATGGAACTTAGATTGTTTTATCTATTCGTGATATACCTAAACTTTCGCCACATACGGAGCACTTGTGGTATAGTTTGGCGGGGCACTAAATATCGGGCAGATAGTGATTTGGGATAATATGTTTGTGTACCGGGAGACCACCTCTACTTCACCAATACTTACCAGCCTATTTCTTTAGCCTCTGCTTATTACAAGCATATACGCAGAGATTGGTCGGAAAGCTTGGTCTAAGCTTGGACCAATGCTTTCATGAATTTTCATGTAAAATGTTGCCAAGACTAGACCATATGGCTCGCACGGTCAAAAGTTATCAGATCTCATGTAGAGCTAAGCTACTAACTCTACACGCCCCAACTAACTTCACAAACTCTACACCTTAGTCAAAATATGTGGCTTGGCCGTTTCGTTACAAGTTATCGAAGGCTTCGACTCGAAGCTTTGGCCATCCCAAAGCAAATTCCGTAGGTACTGTCTCCCGACCGTATGGCGCATACCTGACCTTTCTCGATCCACATGATGTTAGCTTGTGCTCGTGCAGTCGTGATCTACCCATACAAACATACCTGTATCTCTGCCAGGTCTCGGGTGCGGGAGGACCATAGTCTGCGACTTTCGCCGGATGTTTAGATTGTAAGCTTCGTGATTAGCTGGCGGCGGTGTTATCTGGTTAAGCTTTTGTTTATTAAATGTACCTTAACTACCTTACTATCTGTCTACATAAACCTATCTATTTACTTGCAATGTGGGGGTATTGGTTTAGATAACTCTTGATCAGTAATTAGGACTTTCCTGGTTTGATTGTAAAAATTGTGCGTTGATTGTTGCATTGAGTCTATTTGCCAGCTCAGTCTCTTTATCTATAGGTACTAATATTTTAAAGAGGTAAAGTTTGGGTGTAGAAGGTAATCTCTGGAACAACAGAACCGATTAAAAAAAAAACACCTGTAGAAAGCTACATTATTCCTGAGTGTCACAGCGGACCAGTCAGATATAATTGAGCTATTTTTAAACAGGCTTGTTTATTCCTGGGGCTTGAGCAATTAAATTAACGATAATTCTTTATATCTTTTCCAGAAAAGAAAGATGGTCGGCGACTCAACTTCGACGCAAGTCCTCCGGGACTTGGAGATATCCTTACGAACAAATCACATAGAGTGAGTATACTCTTCTTATTACTTTACTTTTATATAAAAAAAAATAGAATTTTAAAGGATAAGCTGATTGACGTAGGTACTCGATATCATAAATAATTCCTAAGGATTTGATTGCCCGAACAATCGACAGTCGGTATAGATGGTGTTAGCAGCGACTTGCAAGTAAAAGGGTTTGTACCAAAATGTGTTACAATACAAATTTAAAAAATCTGGCCAAGTGCGAGGCGGACTCGCGCACGAAGGTTTCCGCACCATTATCGCAAAAAACGGCAAAAAAATCACGTTTGTTGTATGGGAGCCCCACTTAAATATTTATTTTATTCTGTTTTTAGTATTTGTTGTTATAGCGGCAACAGAAATACATCATCTGTGAAAATTTCAACTCTCTACCTATCACGGTTCATGAGATACAGCCTGGTGACAGACGGACAGACAGACAGACGGATCGCGGCGTTTTAGTAATAGGGTCCCGTTTTTACCCTTTGGGTACGGAACACTAAAAATCGAGTGCATGCCTCAGAAATTTAACACCGCGCCATCGATTTGAATCAATTTTAAATGATCCATTAAAATAAACTTTGAAATGTTCATTAAGAGCCCAATATTCCATAATTTTGTGCTTAGGAGAGTCAATTTAAAAATAACATTCAATTTTTATAATCATCATCATCATATCAGCCGAAAGACGTACTGTGTACACTGCTGGACATAGGCCTCCTCCAAGCGTCGCCACATTGACCGTTCCCGTGCGTTACGTCGTCGTCGTTATAACCAATTCTAGTACAATTCAATAACAATTCGATGCATATCGCGCCATCTAGTGACATTTATTTGAACCAAATTTTCTTTATTAGCGCTGATATCCTGTGTTTAGGGTCAACTTTTAGTCTAATCGGACGCAGCTTTACATAAAGCGTCTTTATACCTGACCTGCACAACCCATTAACTGGGTAACAAGGTACCCCTTCTTGGCAAGACTGGAGTCAGATTCTCTGGCTCCTGACTATCCGTAATGACCGACAGACTGGGCTTATCCCAGTTGTAAACGACCCCTTGTGCCTATTGGCCTTGTTTGTTCTGTCTCCTGCTTGATATGGAGGGAAGTGGAAATTTGTACTTTTTCCTACTCCTCCGTTATTATTTTCTGATTAATTTCGTTGCGGGATCCAAAACAGTTAAATTCATTCTCCGGGACTTCGTCGAGCTTCATTGCCTCGGCGCTTTTCTGGTGGTCGCCACTGTTGATTCTGGCTTTCAGGAGTTGCAGTGGTTTGGGAATAGTGCGGTGGGACTGTAACAAAAAAAAAAAAAAACAACAACATAATAACTTTTTCAAGGCACGGAAGAGTCTCAGTATGTAATGGTTAGTCACCCATCCACAGATCGACCTCGGAAAGCGTTGCTTGACGTCAAAGATTGCACTGTGCGCCTGTTATTTTCTAGCCACGTATCTATTTACGAAGTACAAAATGATACAGCAACCATTAAAAGCAAGCACGCGTGTAACTTACGGCCTATCAAGTCCTGGCACGGAATATAGTGCATTCCCATATCTGTCTGGACTGGAGCCAGGAAATTATGGACCGCTTAAGGGTACGCTCGCATATATCTTCCTGGCAAGGAGAACTGGGGCTGAATAAATTTGTTCATATCGTACTCGTATTATAAGAAATTAGCTTCAGTTTTGTTCGAGGGAAATAATAATGGACTTCGAAATTTCTTCATCTTTCTTTTCGAGTCGATCGATGTTTTATTATTAAGTGACTAACGCCATGATGTTGCTCCTTCAATAAGCTCCACTGCATGAATAGTTCGCGGTTTCTCTGCAGGAGTGCAGGCTTAAGCGAATAAACGTAAGCCTGCAAACAACTGTTCTTCAAATTGGGGTTTAAAACATATTCAAATCCATTAAGTACATTAGAAGAGTGCGAAGCATAAAAAAAAACACAAAAAGCTGTAGTTGCCCAGTGTTTAGGTATTAAAATCTTATTTGAGAAGTATATTTGGCCACCATGTACCGATCTGGACAGCACAAAGAGACTGGCAGTCAATAAGAGATTGAATGAATGTTTCCAGATGGGTGCGCGAGTTCCTGAACGAACAGAACCAGGGTCTGGACGTGCTGATCGACTACCTGAGCTTCAGGCTCAGCATGATGCGGCACGAGCAGAGGATCGCGCTCGCCAGGAGCCAGTCCAGCGATGGCATCAACCAAGGTATTGTCTGATCTAAAATAAAGTACGAGATTCGTCACTTGTAATCCTAATCCTTTACGGTTGAAATTGTCTTAAAGACTGATAGAATACTCTCAATAAATAAATGTATTTATGAACAATGAAGAGTAGGGTGGAAAAGAGTGTTTAAATAGTTCAACTCATCTTTGCCCGCAGAGCCATGTGTGAGTGCGTTTGTAATACACACGTGTTGCTCGGACGACGACTGCCGAGTGCCGCGTCACTGCCACACACATTAAAACTCTATAATTACAAGTGCACGCACACATGGCGCCGCGCGCAAAATTCAGTTGAACGATCTATAACATTTTCATTGCTCATAGCTTAGCTTGAGAGTGCCCAAATAAATTTTGATAAATTATACTCGTTATGAGTAATTGGTGAACGCCACTGATCCTGAAAATAACACACATCACATCACACATCATCAGCGTATTAATGTTCCCACTGGGAACACAGGTACACAGGCCACCTCTTTGTGAGAGGGAATGGGCCGTATGTCACATGTGATGTGGTGTGGTGTGATGTGGTGTGGTGTGATGTGCCTGAAAATAACGTGGTCACCTAGTCCTACACTGTCTAGAAAGACAATAAGTAGTAATCTACACTTTAATTTAATCTGGAAAAAGGTCTAACTATAGGAAAGCTACGCTTATTTATAATATATTTAATCCTCATGAACTCCCTTCTTTAATGAACTCACTCTTTCTTTTATATCTCCAGTAAACACCACAACATCAGAATGCAGCGGGCCAACTGAAACCGGCTCCACCATGTCGGCAACCTGGCGGAGACGAGCTCGCTCGGCGGAGGCCGAGTGCGAGGGGGCCGCCAGCCCGGCGGTGGCCAGGAGACGCACCAGGCACGCGGCCCGGCTGAACATGGGCGCTTCCACCGACGATATACACGTGTGCATCATGTGTATGAGGGCTATCATGAATAATAAGGTAGGGTTACAAGAGAGCCAATCCAGGTCATGTTCCAGATGATGTGTCATCTTTTTAGCCAACAGATGTCCACTGCTGGACATAGGACTGGGCAGGCATACACATAAGTTTAATTTGAATCACTTAAACTGAATAAAAGTCATTTGTAAGTCGATCGTATTTCATCTCTCGTAACAAAGTGTGCACTCAAAGGACCAAACTAACTAAAAATAATGGAACTTCAGCCATCATATAAGAAAATGCATTAAAAGATTGTATCTTAACAATAATCATCTATGAAAGAAATGGAAATAACTTGCCATACGAATTGTCCAGATCTAGGCGACTCTGAGATCTAAAAGCTTACTTAGGATTATATAATAGAAATACAGTAAACATTTACAGTCTTATTAATAAAAATGGCGTATTCCCAGCTTACTCCGAAGTTACTCTTGGACTAGCTACTCCCGGAGTAAGTAAGGATTAACATAGATCTAGCTATGTTATTAATAAACATGGAATAACCTCGGACTAACTATTCATATCTTAGTCTTGGATTTACGCGTAAGCTCTGGCAACCCAGTTGACTTTAAAAGTAAAAAGAATGAACTAGTGAATGAAAAATTAGCAAGTTGAAGACATTATGTGGAAAAAAAAAACTAAAAATGACATATGCCATAGAGATTTGACAGTAAGGGTGAAGGATCCCTCCTTTTCAAATTATCGTATTACCTTTAAACTTAAAAATTACATAAAATGATGATTAATTAATTAATTAATTTGTAATTTCTTTGACTAAAGCTAAACAGCTGCCAATGACCTCATTTTTTTTAATGTTCCACATCTACGAAATAAAAATTCAGAGTCTATGTAATAATTGTGGTTGCGAGAGTTTTTGACGGGATTTTTTCGAATGTAGTTCAGCGGCTGTTAATATTATTTGCAAATTGATTCCTAGTGGATATTGTGATATTAAATTGGTGTAGTTTTATGTCTCAACTGTCTACGCAACTGGTCAATCTGTGAAAGCATTGACAGAAGCGATCTCGGGATAGTGGAGCGGAGAATTTTATTGTAGTATTGACTACCTCCCGCAAAGCTTACTGGGAAGACTGACTTTTTTTTTTTTAAATAAAAAAAAAACGTTGCCCCACACTAGGAATTTCTTCCTGTATCGTGGGTGCGTTTACAAACATATAAACTCACATACACAAACACCCAGAGCCGGAACAACTATCTGTAGGTCATACAAATATTTGTTCCGTGCGGGAATCGAACCCGCGACACGCAGCGCAGCAGTCAATTGCTCAACCACTGCGCCAACCGTGCGTCTTGATACAATTTTCTGCCAAATACTCCAAAAAACATTAGAATCTGTTGCATCCGCATTCTAATGCATACCTACTAAAGAATTCAAGAAGGATATTATGCACTGAACACGAGGCGGTATGGTCTAAGACCTTAGCCTGCCCGAATAGGGCGATGCAAAAAAATTAAAAAAAAATTGTGGTTGCCATAGTTACACTACTCTTATTCCGACCTTAAACTAGCTGGCACCATGGTTTAACTTTTAGTCCGAGACTAGTGTCAGATTAGTATAATCCCTCCTTATTCCGTGTTTATTAATACGGATTTTTTTTAGTACCAACCTAATGCTTGGAATAAAGTTATTCTTACCTTAGTCCACGTTTATTAATAAGACGGTTAAATATTAACCTTATTCTTATAGAACTAAACTGAACTCAGAGTTACACAATGTCAAATCGACATTATCTCGTTTTAGCAAGCGGTCCTACGGTCACTTAATCATGACATAAACTATCCCAAACTGATGTTTTCCCTTTTCTCCAATTCCAGTATGGCTTCAACATGGTAATCCAGCACCGTGAAGCGATCAACAGCATAGCTCTCTCGCTGGTCCACCACTCGCTGCGCACCAAGGCTCTGGTGCTGGAGCTCCTGGCTGCTATCTGCCTGGTGAAGGGCGGCCATCAGATCATCCTGTCTGCCTTCGATAACTTCAAGGAGGTGGTCGGGGAGCCTAGAAGGTTTCACACGCTCATGGAATACTTTATGAATTATGATAATTTTCATATTGAGTTTATGGTGAGTTTTCTTTATTTATTCTACATGCTGCGGCTATTTTTTATTGAAATAAAATTGCAGTTTTTTTTTCTTCGTAACTGTTTCAATATTAGGTGTATTGTGAATCGTGTAAAATGCGTCGCGGAATTGACGCTGCATTTGATGAGTTGTCTGCTGGCTGACGCATATTATTTCAACCGAAATGCGCTCGAGGTGAGGGAGGGGAGCGAGGCAAGCGTCAGCGCCCCGTACAAACGCAGAATAGCAACTGAAATTATGTCCGTCCGTCTGGCAGCCCAACCGAATTTCAGTTTGAACGTAAATTCCGCGACGCATTTAACGCGACTCACAACTCACAAATTTACTTTCGTTTGGATTAAATTCGAAAATTTATCCAGTTAGGACCATTTAGAAATTTATTAAGTAAAGCAAGATATTGTGGTATTGGACGCCCCAGTTTACTTGGACTCTTATAAATAAACCATGGAAGAGATAAAAAAAAGAATAGATCAAAGACAAAGATATTTTATTTCAAGTAGGGCCACCAAGCGCCACTTTTGAACGTTACATTAAAATTTACAAGGAATGAAAATTGATTCTACCGTGCATTCGGGAAGTAGCATGTTATGGAGAATGCACAAGAAACTCCATAAAGATGAAAATGTTACCAAAGTTGCGCTAAGCCCGCGCACAGTTACAAGACAGTCGCAAGTCTGCGCAAAGTTGCGTAAAAATATCTTTGTATTATCGTTTTTTTTTAAAAAAAAAAACGTTGCCCCACACTAGGAATTTCTTCCTGTATCATGGGTGGGTTTACAAACATATAAATTCACATACACAAACACCCAGAGCCGGAACAACTATCTGTAGGTCATACAAATATTTATTACGTGCGGGAATCGAACCCGCGACACGTAGCGCAGCAGTCAATCGCTCAACCACTGCGCCAACCGTGCGCCCAAAACACCCCACAGGCTATTTATCTCTCCAGTTGGTAATTACCGATAGTAATAAAATTGCTATACCCTCATTAATGCTACTTTTTCTCACCAGGTGGCGTGCATGCAGTTCGTGAACATTATAGTCCATTCGGTTGAGGATATGAACTTCAGGGTACACCTTCAGTACGAGTTCACTGCGCTCAAGTTAGATGACTATCTCGAGAGGCTGCGGTTGTGCGAGAGTGATGATTTACAGGTAAATTTTATCACAATGCGAACTTTGTAAAAAGTATCATTTTCGTTGACCGTATTGGGGAGAAAATCAAAAATTAGGAAACATTTTCGAGTAAATATAATTTAGTGTGGACAGTTGAACCCATTATCTTCAGCGTCACTCGGACCCGCTTCTTCGCGATTATCCGCAGAGTACAGTAGCCACATCGGATCTTTGTGTCTCTGAAGATGGCTCTGCGAACCATTGCGCAAGAAACAGTTTGTCATTGGGTTTACTGCATAGAGTAAGCAAGATAGGACGATGCAACAAATGTAAGCGAGTGAAAGAGGCAGTTATACAATGCTATCTTCTACTTCAACATTCACACAAAAATAGCAACTGCGAACTGCTATAGGGTCTTGCAGCCAACTTCAGAGATACAAAGATCCGCTATGACAAGTGGTGATGATGCTGTTATGTCAAAGAACTAAGGGTTCTGAAATACCAAACATACTATACTTACTCAACGCCAAGACTCCGCGGCATACAACGCAACTTTAGAGCGAAATGATGTTTTTTTTTTTGAGGTTAGTGCCGTCCCGTCGTCGGTCTCACGTTTTATGATCATGATTGTCATGAATGTTGTTTTAAATAAAAACCCTATTGCACTTCCACTTCTCTTCTCCTTCGTACCGCACGTCACACTTCCAGCCGCTATGATGGCTCCTTCTCTGATACTGCAGTGCGTCTCTGGAACTCTCTACCACATTCCCTACGCGACAGCCCTTCTCTGAAAGTCATCAAGAGGAAAATCAAGGATCATTTTCTTTCGGAATGACATAATATTAGTACACTGGACTATTTCTCTTCTTCCTTTGGTAAACTCTCTCCATCACTTTAAGGTTTGCTGGTAAAAAACTCTTCTTTGAGTTAAGCTCGCCTTTCAACTTCAAGCAACTTTATAATCACTCATGTTGTATGTGTAATATTTTTGTGTACAATAAAGAATTAAGAATTAAATCTTGTATCACGACATAAGCTATTAGAAGAAACCGAAGATCTCTTTACCTCCTTATTATTATGGTTTTATTATCCTATTTTACTAGAAATTGTTAATTATTCCAGGTTCAAATCTCAGCGTACTTGGACAACGTGTTCGACGTGGCCGCGTTGATGGAGGACAGTGAGACCAAGACCGCAGCACTAGAGAAAGTCAACGAGCTGGAAGATGAGTTGGGACATGTAAGTTATTAGTAGTGTCCGACCGAAGGTGCAATTCTGGCCGAAGCCGAAGCCGAAGCCGATTAATCGGTATTCACCAAAACCTTCGGCCGAAGCCGAAGCCGAAGGTGTCATTGACCTTGAGAAATACGATAGTTACTTTGATCTCAGAATATACTAGATACATATTGTGAGAGCTTTAGAGATTTAGCCCAATAACGAGCCGAGTGACCAACATATACAAGTAGGTAATAAAATATTGTCTAAAATAAAAGTTTCAAATATACAATGTTAATTAAATATTTATTTACTTAAAGTAATTTTAACAAAAATAATCAAATAATCAGTCACATTTTTTTAATTATCAGACGAACACAAAATATTTCTATAAAATAATTGAGCAAAGTTTAACGCTTTTTCAATATCTATTTTTTACATATAATTTTTTGGAATTTTTGAGAAAATTAAATACTTATAAATAATTTCTTAGGATAATTAAGTTAAACATTTTTGGTAACAGTTGGAGAAAATAAAAACTTAACAAGTTTTGGTGACAATTTGAGGCACCTTATTAATAAAAAATAAACTCACACACATCTTCATTAGAATTTTAAGACGCGCTCTCAAATCAAATCAAATCAAATCAAATCAAAATATTTATTTGCCAGAAAATACATGGTTTAACAAGGAAAGATCTCAAACAAACTTGTTTTGACTCGTTTAGTTTACTAACTGCGATTCGTTTGGGCCGGTGCGGCGGCGCGGCGAAACTCTGCTGCTCTGCACACTCTCCGTCTCGCTCTAGCATCGTTCAGTAAATTTCAAATTTTGACAACTAGCAAACCTTCGGCTTCGGCCAAACCTTCGGCAAATTTCTGGCCGAAGCCGAAGATTTGGCCGAAGGTGCTTTTTTGGCCGAAGGTGGCCGAAGCCGAAGCCGAAGCTTCGGTCGGACACTAGTTATTAGTGGATTATGGAAAGAGTGTCCGTGGAGTTTCTGGCTCGTTCTTCTCCATATAGACCTAGTGACGGTTGAATTGCAATTAGCTTCATTTTAGCTTTTTTTGTGGACAATTCAAAATGGTCTAATTGAAATAAAAGCAAAAACGCTCTAAATTAAAAACATGCAAAAACGTTTGCATGTTTTTACAGTTGCATTGCACCAAAATGTGTTACAATACAAATTTAAACAATCGAGTGGAATGTCTTAGAAATTTAAAACCGCGCCATCTGTTGGCATCAATTTTAAATGATCCGTTCAAATAATCTTTGAAATTTGAATTACGAGCCCAATATTCCATAATTTTGTACTTAGGAGAGTTAATTAAACAAGAACATACAATTTTTCA
Source organism: Orthosia incerta (assembly GCA_948252205.1). NCBI lineage: Eukaryota > Metazoa > Arthropoda > Insecta > Lepidoptera > Noctuidae > Orthosia > Orthosia incerta. The sequence continues at coordinate 3,707,755 of OX411750.1, read as the reverse complement.
CCACCACTGCTCTCAAAACGGTGAAGGAAAACATCGTGACGAAACCGGCATGTCCTAGAAACAAAATTTCGAAGACATGTGACATCCACCAACCCGCACTGGGCCCGCGTGGTGAATAACGGCCCAATCCCTCTCACAGAGAGGAGGCCTGTTTCCCAGCAGTGAGAACAATAAAAAGGCTGGTGATGATGATCATACAATTTTTATATTCAGTGCCAGATAATGTTAATGTCACACACAATTCAATAACAAATCGGTGCATATGGCGTCATCTAGTGATATTTATTTGAACCAAATTTTCTTTCTTAACGCTGGGACCCCATGATTATACACTTTTGTTAGTACCATGACGACTGCTTCGGTCACTAAGAATAATTTTAAAGTAAACTGAAAATCCTATTCCTGACGATTACAGGCACACGAACGAATGGCGGCGTTAGAGAGAGAAGCGATAGCGAAGCTGGGCACACTGGAGTCGGAACTGGCCGCCGTCACCGCCGAGAGAGACCAGCTAGCTGAAGCCAGAAGACAAGTTGTTGAGGAGGTAAGACTTGACGTATTCATAGTGCAGACGGGAGTATGCGTGATGAATGATCAGATCCTGAATTTGTAAAAATCTTATTTTAGTAGTAAGATGTTTAGAAAAAAAAAATTGAATTTAATGATTCAGGATAATATGAGCTGACTATATTTAGGGATATGCCCGAATATTCATTCATTTATTCATCAAACAATTTACATTGTGTTCGAATTCTACAAAGTACATTTCAAATCACAACAGAAGCAATAATCAAATACAAAGCAATCAGAAACAGTAACACAAAAATAAATACCATGCATAAATCAAAAACTGTTTACATGTCAAACCATAAAAAGCACAAAACAACCATGTCTATTCCAATTAACATAAATCAACTAAGAATTATATGTCAATAAATTACTTTTCACATGTCCAACCATAAAAAGCTTAAAACCTAAATTTAATCAAATGAGAATTAGATGCAATTTTATACAAATTAAATGTCAACTGAAATACCATAATATCCCTACAATGAGGCGTGTAGAAAGATCTTCATCAGTCTTCTTCTGCGCCTACCTATGCAAAAACAATAGCTTTTGGCAATTTTTGGCCTGTGATAATCATTAGGTAAACTTCTGTATCTAACTGCCGCACTCAGGGACGGTTACTTAAGGCGCTCCTTAATACAGATTTTGTACTAAAAATCTCTTCTAAGTAACCGTTAACGTTTTTGAGTGCAGCAGTAAGATATTATGTTTACATTACAATAATTTATTTGCGGGTGTTTGATCATTTCGAGCTATTTATTGCCAAAATCGTTTATTGCCAAACAAAATTAGATCTTTTGCTTTAGTAAATAAGGATGTATTTCAAATGTTTGACGGTTTTTTCCCCAGGTGTCGACGCTACGTCGCGCGCAGCAGGACTCGCGCAACCGTCAGTCGATGTTGGAGTCCAAGGTGCAGGAGCTGGAGTCTCTCACCAAGTCACTGCCAAGAGGAGCCTCCAGTGAGTATCATTGTGACCCAACCTGCTAAGCAATATTGAACCTTGCTACTAATAGGTGACCTTACAGTCAAATAAACTTATTGCTCGGCAATAATCAACTTTATGACTAAAGTATGTTCAATATATTGCCAGTCTATTCAAATCTTCTATTTGATAATTATTATTATTTCCACATAAACAAATATCAGCTTTATGGAAGTGTAAATTAAGGTGATTTCAGAGCACTATTCTAAAAGTAATTAAATGTTCTGTTTACTCTACAGTCTACAGACACACACACATATGGATGCATCTGGATTTTACTTATTTATTTAGGATCTCCTACAAAATCTAATTTATTTAAGATATACACAATGCATGTCACATAATTAGTGAATAGGTACTTATGAAATTATGACACATTCAATTTTAACTTACCTTTACCTTTCCAGTGGGTGCTATCTCCTCACACGCTCTCTGCAACGGCACAGCGAACGGCCACCTCCCTCCGCCCCCCTTACCAAACGGTGACACCCCCACATTCAAGTCGCCGCCCCCTCCCCCTCCCCCGCCGGCCCCCGCGCCTGCTCCGCCCCCTCCCGCGCCGTGCCCCCCTCCCCCACCGCCCCCCCCGCTGTCGGCCCCCGCGCCGCCGCCCCCCGCCCCCCCCGCGCCCGGCCTGATGGGTGTGCCCATGCATACGGACGCTATGACTATCAAGAGGAAGGTGGACACTAAGTATAAGCTGCCTACGCTCAACTGGATCGCGCTCAAACCTAATCAGGTGAGTTTAATTTATCTTTACCATCATCATTTCAGCCGAAAGACATCCACTGCTGGACATAGGCCTCCCCCAGGCGTCGCCACATTGACCGATCCCGTGCGTTTCGCACCCAGCGCATTCCCGCAACCTTAACCAGGTCATCAGTCCACCTAGTGGGAGGCCTTCCAACACATTGTCTTCCGGTTCGTGGCCGCCATGCCAGAACTTTTCTGCCCCATCGGCCATCCGTTCTGCGAGCAATGTGCCCTGCCCACTGCCACTTAAGTTGTGCAATTCTTCGGGCTATGTCGGTAACTTTGGTCCTCCTGCGGATATCCTCATTTCTGATGCAATCACGCAAGGAAACTCTGGGCATAGCCCTCTCCATTGCTCTTTGGGTGACTTTAAGCTTTCTGATAAGGCCTATCGTGAGCGACCACGTTTCGGTCCCATAGGTAATTACTGGCAACACACACTGGTCATAGACTTTTGTCTTGAGACACTGCGGTAAATTGGACGAGAAGGAACCGCGTAACTGCCCGAACGCTGCCCAGCCGAGTCAGATTCGATGGTTGACCTCTTTCTCGAAGTTAGACCTACCGAACTGAACCGTTTGTCCCAGGTAGATATAATCGTCTACAACTTTTTTCTTTACATCAGTCATCAATTTCTATGATGACCTATGGAAATGGAAAGTATGTTGCTGATCTCACTCCAGTGTTCCGCGTATCTACATCAATTAAGATTAGCACCTGCTACCTAATCTCCCTAAAATCTGTTATTAGCTGGATATCAATTCCTACTTAGCCACTTTGGTCGCTCAAACTTGATATAATTTGTCTTTACATACTGTTCAAAGTCAAAGTCAAAGTCAAAGTATTTATTCGTGTGTTTTTTGGTGATACAAAAGGTCTTATAATTAGGATATGGTAACTCAAAAAACTACCCATTAGGGCATACACTATTTTGCAATTTAAGAACATAAAATCGACATTACATACAAATTAACATAAAATTTCAATAGGTTCAATAGGTAATAGGTAAATACAATCTATTTTTATAATGACCATTCAGAATACAATTAATAAGTCCAAATTTTGTGAATTGTCAAGCATAAATACATAATTATCATTTAGTATATTACATTTTGTCAAAGAGGAATTCGTCAATGGTATAGTATAGTAGCATTTTTCAGTCAATAAGTTATTTAGTCTCCGTTTAAATTGTGTCAAGTTAAGATCTTTAATGTCATTTGGTATTTTATTGAATATCTTCGGGGCCACACAGAGGATGCTTTTGTGCATAAGGGCGGTTTTTGAGGGCCTTAGACATAATTCATGACGATATTCTTGTCTTGTCGATCTATATCGTTGCTCTGAAGCTTTTTTGAACAGTTCACTATTTTTCTTGACAAATAATGCTGTCTCATAAATATAAATACATGGTAATGTTAGTATTTTAAGTCGTTTGAAAGACGGTTTGCAACTTTCCGTTGATTTAAGACTGCATATTGATCGAATGCACCTCTTCTGTGCTTTAAAAATGTTCTCTTTTTCGCAGGAATTTGCCCAAAAAATTACTCCATAACGTAATATGGAATCTACATAGCCATAATACGCAGATACAACAGTTGCCTGATTAACTATTTTATTAAGTTTATATAGAGCAAAGGCGAACCTACTTAGTCTTGTTATAATAATTGATGCCTGTTGTTTCCAAGTCAGTTTTGAATCAATTGTCAAGCCTAGAAATTTTATATGTCCTACTTCTTCAATTATGTTATCGTCAAAAGATATATTTATGTCAGGAGAGGTCAATCTTTGTCGAAATTGCATAATTTTAGTTTTATTTAAATTTAATTTTAAATTGTTATGTTCAAGCCAGTTAATTGATTGTTGCAATGCGTCTTTGATGTCACATTCATAGTTTCTATTTTTATTATTTCTTACTATTACCGTGCTATCATCAGCAAAAAGAACCATAGGAAAAGCGACGTGTTTTGGGAAGTGTTAACGACTCAATACAATTTAATACTGTATCTAAAATCAAGTGGTGGTTTAAAGTGGAACCAAACTTATGGTCTAGGTCAAATCCTTTATTTCATGCTTTTCCGCATGTTCAAAATAACTAAAACATTGTCTACTCGCAGGTCCGAGGAACAATCTTCAACGAGCTTGATGAAGAGCGACCCCGACGGAGAATAAACTTCACAGAGTTTGAAGAGAAGTTCCGCATTGGAGGCGCGTGTCCACAGATGGACACAGACACCGACACTCTCGCCTCCTTCCCAAGCAAGCGCTTCCGCAAACCCGACACTGTGTCGCTGCTGGAACACACACGGCTCAGGAACATAGGTAGCTAAACTCAATATTAGTACTCCAATAAGGATACAGAACTCACAGGATAACCATGTGATTCGGGAATCATTGTCATATTACGGAAGTACGAACATGCTATGTTCAGAACCAATATAGAACTACTTGTCTATTTTCAATAACTATCATTACAAGATTATAGATTGACAAGGCTATGCAGTTTTAAAAAAACTATTCAAAACTTTTGATTGACAAATGATCTGCGACCGGGTTAGGTAACCTATAGAGAGAAACCTTCATACGAATGCGCTATCATAGTGCATCGTCCTGCTCTTATCCCATCTTACTTGGGGTCGGTGCAACACGTTTTCTTACTTGGGGTCGGTGCAACACGTTTTCTTACTTGGGGTCGGTGCAACACGTTTTCTTACTAGGGGTCGGTGCAACACGTTTTCTTACTTGGGGTCGGTGCAACACGTTTTCTTACTTGGGGTCGGTGCAACACGTTTTCTCACTTGGGGTCGATGCAACATGTTTTCTTACTTGGGGTCGGTGCAACACGTTTTCTTACTTGGGGTCGGTGCATCACGTTTTCTCACTTGGGGTCGATGCAACATGTATTCTTACTTGGGGTCGGTGCAACACGTTTTCTCACTTGGGGTCGATGCAACATATTTTCTTACTTGGGGTCGGCGCAACACGTTTTCTTACTTGGGGTCGGTGCAACACGTTTTCTTACTTGGGGTCGGTGCAACACGTTTTCTCACTTGGGGTCGATGCAACATGTTTTCTTACTTGGGGTCGGCGCAACACGTTTTCTTACTTGGGGTCGGTGCAACACGTTTTCTTACTTGGGGTCGGTGCAACACGTTTTCTTACTTGGGGTCAGTGCAACACGTTTTCTCACTTGGGGTCGGTGCAACACGTTTTCACACTTGGGGTCGGTGCAACACGTTTTCTCACTTGGGGTCGATGCAACATGTTTTCTTACTTGGGGTCGGTGCAACACGTTTTCTTACTTGGGGTCGGTGCATCACGTTTTCTCACTTGGGGTCGATGCAACATGTATTCTTACTTGGGGTCGGTGCAACACGTTTTCTCACTTGGGGTCGATGCAACATATTTTCTTACTTGGGGTCGGCGCAACACGTTTTCTTACTTGGGGTCGGTGCAACACGTTTTCTTACTTGGGGTCGGTGCAACACGTTTTCTCACTTGGGGTCGGTGCAACACGTTTTCTTACTTGGGGTCGGTGCAACACGTTTTCTCACTTGGGGTCGATGCAACATGTTTTCTTACTTGGGGTCGGTGCAACACGTTTTCTTACTTGGGGTCGGTGCAACACATTTTCTCACTTGGGGTCGATGCAACATGTATTCTTACTTGGGGTCGGTGCAACACGTTTTCTCACTTGGGGTCGATGCAACATGTTTTCTTACTTGGGGTCGGCGCAACACGTTTTCTCACTTGGGGTCGGTGCAACACGTTTTCACACTTGGGGTCGGTGCAACACGTTTTCTTACTTGGGGTCGGTGCAACACGTTTTCTTACTTGGGGTCGGTGCAACACGTTTTCTTACTTGGGGTCGGTGCAACACGTTTTCACACTTGGGGTCGGTGCAACACGTTTTCTTACTTGGGGTCAGTGCAACACGTTTTCTCACTTGGGGTCGGTGCAACACGTTTTATTACTTGGGGTCGGTGCAACACGTTTTCTTACTTGGGGTCGGTGCACTCCTCCTCCGCCTCATGGTTCTGGTATGCTTGTACCTAACTCTTCAAAAACGTTTAAAACAATAAAAATCTTAGCATAAGTTTATGATACATTCATACATTCAACAGCACTAACAAAATCCTCTTTTCCAGCAATATCAAGAAGAAAACTCGACACGCCCGTAGAAAAAGTCATGGCGGCAGTAAACAACTTAGACCTCAAACAGCTACCCTTAGAAAGCGTCGAGATCCTTCAAAGAATGGTGCCGACAGAAGCAGAACAAAAAGCTTACAAAGAATACGTATCAGAGAAGAAACCAATAAATCAGCTTACAGAAGAAGACAAATTCTTAATGCAACTAGCCAAAGTAGAACGGATTTCAGCAAAGCTTTCGATCATGAGTTACATGGGCAACTTCTTCGACAACATACATTTAATAACTCCTCAAATTCATGCCATTATTTCTGGGTCTTCCTCAGTCAAATCTTCGACGAAATTGCGCAATGTACTTGAAATTATTCTTGCGTTTGGGAATTACTTAAACAGTAGTAAAAGAGGGCCTGCGTATGGGTTCAAGCTGCAAAGTTTAGATACTCTTATGGATACGAAGTCGACTGATAAGAGGATTTCGCTGCTGCATTATATTGTTGCCACAATAAGACAGAACTTCCCAGAGTTGATGAACTTTGATACTGAGCTGTTGTATATTGATAAGGCTGCTCAAGGTGAGTTTTATTTATTCTTTGATCTAAGAAGACTATGTTTAATAGGTGCTTTTGGAAATATCTCTCCCTAAATGAGGATCGACTAAAGGATTATTAAAAAGAACAGAAAGTCACTCAAATTTAACCCTTATTGTTGACAGCAAAGGCTTCAAAACTAAACCAATTTTATTTCTTCTTCCAGTATCCCTAGAAAACGTAGCAGGAGACGTATGCGAGTTAGAACGTGGCATGGAGGCTGTGAGAAAAGAGGCGGAAGCCAGGGACGGACTGAGGGCATCTCCACATGTGCTGAGAGACTTCCTAGCCAATGCCGCTGATAAGCTGAGGAGGTTGCGGGCTGAGACTAAACATGCTCAGGTATTTAGACCTCTATGTTTAATTCATAATTCGAGATTATGTCAATCCACCGCCACCAACTCAATTATTTACCATGAATAAGGTTGATAGTTGATACGAGATTATCAGATGTAGTCAGCAACATCTTGTGTTTCTAGCAACGTGGTTGCTGCTACATTTTGGGTTGCTAACAACATGTTTTCCCTTCATTTTGCGTTGCTAGCAACATGTTTATTGCAATGTTTTATGTAGCCAGCAACATGTATGCTGAAACATGTTGTGTTAACGCTCGCAACAAGTTCGCTGTATCATCTTGCGTCTGCTAACAACATGTTTGCTGCAATATTTTGTGTTGTTAGCAACATGTTTGCAGCGATATTGTGTGTTGCTAGCAACATGTTTGCTACAATACTTTGTGTTGCTAGCAACATGTTTGCTGCAACACATAAAAATGATTTTAGGAGAGATTTCTGCAATTGTTTTTAATTTCCTTGAGTATGTGGCTTAACCCATCTGTTTCCCACCAGGACTCGTTCGCTATGTGCGTGGAGTACTTCGGCGAGGCCCCGCGCGGCTGTGACGCCAACGCTTTCTTCTCGCTGCTCGTCAGGTTCACGAGGGCGTTCAAGGTATACAATTATATTCATAATCCTAACTGTTATATTTATTACTGGAGATATGTAATGTAATCCAATGATAGAACATGCGCAAGCGCAGGTTACATGGGACAATTACGCGCCTCTCTAGTTTTTAACTCAATACGCTTGCCTTGTAGCTTTAACGGGTTTAAATTACTTGTAAATGAGTTGCACCTTTATGAAGATTACAACAAAAAATATTACCTGTTTTGTGACATAAATCTTGGGAAGTACATAATTCCAAAATCAAAATCAATTTTCTTTTATTTTACGTAGGCCTACATGGGCACTTATAAAACGTCGACAAAAGGTGCACGGTTCGAGTTAGTCGTTTCCTATGGAGAAAAACCGGCAAAAAACTCCACGGTTTCTCTTTTAAAAATGGTTTGGTTTCACAATATTTCCATGTTACAGCATTAGTACATGGATATGGGGGGACAACGTAGGCCCGACAATAAGTAGTAAGAAATATATTTAAAAAAAAAATGACATATCTCGAATAATCATCCGTGATATTATTCTATTAACATCAAACTAGCTGACCCCCGCGGTTTCGCTCCCGTCAACTGGCTATCTACCTACCTACCAAATTTGTTTAACTATTTATTTGAATAAGAATTAATACTACAATACGAATGTAACCAACTTTTGTTTCTACCGGGCGGCGGCGGCGGCGATCTAATTAAATTGTAGAATACAAAAGCTGCTATTGTGACTTAACTATGATAGTTAGATATATTCTCTCGCAGCCTTTTTTGTAGGTAATAATGAGTACTTTAACCATGTAGTACATATTTTTTATGTATCATCAATAGTTTTCTCAGCCGACGCCAAATAATGAATTTTATAGGCAAAATTTTGCTACTTTGGGTTACGATATTGCAATTTTCATAATGATCTCAAATACTTTTGAATGAAAATTTTACCCTAAGTTACTCCGGAATAATGTAGCTTTCCATAGGTGAATGATTTTTTTAAAACGGTCTTGTAATTTCGGTGCCTATTCGGTACAAACAAACAAACAATCTTTCCTCTTTATAATATTACTAGCTGTTGCCCGCGGCTTCGGTCCCGAGGACCACCCCACACGACCCATTTTCGAGATTAAAAATAGCCTATGCCACTCAGGAATAATGTAGCTTTCTATTTGTGAAAGAATTTTTCAAATCGGTCCAGTAGTTTCGGCGCCTATTCGGTACAGTACAAACAAACAAACAAAAAAATCTTTCCTCTTTATAATATTAGTATAGATTATAGTATAGAAGTATAGATTGGTGCTGTGATTTCTAATTTGCAAATTTTACTGCTAACATCCCAAAACAACAACCACAACAACTTGTCAAATCTTGAATAATGAGAACCTATATACCATCAATCGATACGAAACTCCTGAAGGACGCAAACATCAACTAACTACATAAATTCTACCTCCGATTCCAGCAAGCAGACGGTGAAAACGAACAACGTCGCAGACTGGAGCAAGCAGCGCAGCAGGCGGAGCACGTCGACCCTAACAAAGCTAAGATCATGCAGAAGAAACAACAGGTATGCAACTGTGAGCCTTATGTGTGTGGGCGTATGAGCGATTTTGGCGTGGGCGGGAGGCGTAGACGGGGTTAGGCGCTGTTAGGCTTGGAGTAATGTCATCTGATCTGTTATTTGTATTAGGGGGAGAGGAAAGTCACTTTTCAATAACATGGAGTTTGAAGGAAATTACAATACAACTCGGAGGTGACCATAAGCTCTTAGAGTAAGGTTATTTTGAGTGTGTCTAAGGGACAGATGTCTACAAGTCATATACATCATCGTCCCTTACAGTCACTAAAAATAACCTTACTCTAAAAGGTTATGGTCACCCCCCAGATCATTCAAATACATGTTTCGGGTTAAACATTTGCTTTTTTGTACGATAACCTAATTTTCCAAGATTAAGTTTCATACACACACTCGTCATCAAAACTCTTCGGATTATTAAGAAAATTTATTTTCGGAACAATCTACCATATCTAATGTTCCAAAAATATATCTTCTTGAATGAAACTTGTTAACCTAGCCGGCAAATGTGGCTTTATGAGGTGTATCCTCAATAATAGTTTAGGCTCCAGGCTATTTACAGCTGTAAATACGCCTCTTCTTTTGTAAATATTACTTTAATAAACTGAACAGCGCTTAACTCCTAAAACTCGATTTTGCATTAATTGTTAGATTCGCTTCGATGGCTCTACATAACGCTTCCAAGGTGAATGGACAGTAATTTGTCGTAGAGTTCAAAGCCAAACACTTTGATTACAGCAAGTTTTGAAATAGCAGTTGTGTACTTCAAGAATATTAATAGGAACAAAAGATGCTGCGCCGAATTCAGATAATCAGACTTGAATTGCGTTTCGATGGCAAACATTAGAATTGCACATTATACAAATGCAATGCACAGCTGTCACAAACACACCACTCAAATGCACTTCACATGAGTGTGGAAATGTGTAGCATTAAATAGTACATTGTGATACAAGGGTGGAAAGTAGGTTATTGCAAACGAGCTGTCATTAACAAGTTTTTAATGACACGAGTTTGCAATAACCTACACACCCGTGTATCACACGACGTTTTTCAATACAGTTATACAGTTGTGAGAAATAGTAAAAACAAATCAAAGAATTAGATTTGTTTATTCACAAAAATAAAATTTTCAATATGGCGTGTTTTTGCAACTGGACATTTTTTTTTTCAACGAAAAACGCCTATACAGCCTATTCGATTTTTGACAAATGTTGATGTGAAAATAATTAAATTAAAACTGGTAATTAAATATATTAAGCAACCATTTAAAAGACTTTTGAGAATTCAATGCTAAAACGTACGGAATCATTCATTTTCACTCGTAGAAAATCTATCCCATTTTATTCTATGTATGAAAACTCCTTGCTACTAAACTTTTTTAAATAGACTTATAAATTTAAAACTAAACTGCAAACATAATGATCGAGCTCGTAAACAAAAGTCACGACCGCGTAACAGAAAGATGCCTATGCGTAAGATTTAACTTTCGAATCATAATAATAGCCTCTGAAAGTACGCCGTGTATTGAAAACTATTGAAAATTAATTTTATTGATGACTTTTTTGTACGGTAGAATAAAACCGGCCAAGTGCGAGTTGGACTCGCGCACGAAGGGATCCGTACCATTATCGCAAAAAATCACGTTTGTTGTATCATTGCATGGGAGCCCCATTTAAATATTTATTTTATTCTGTTTTTAGTGTTTGTTGTTATAGCGGCAACAGAAATACATCATCTGTGAAAATTTCAACTTTCTAGCTATCACGGTTCATGGGATATAGCCTGGTGACAGACAGACGGACCGGGGAGTACTTAGTAATAGGGTCCCGTTTTTATCCTTTGCGTGCGGAACCCTAAAAACAAGATTGTATAGCAGTTTATCTAAAGAAGTTTGTAAAAAAAGAATCAGAAAAAATATAATTATGTGCCATTTTATGCGGGTATTTTGTTCTATTTGATAGTCTAGCTTGTATTCATAAGACAGCAACGAAGTCGTTGCTTGGCAGCGAATTAGTTTATTAATGACGTGTTCGAAAATTATGAAGTTTATACTATTTTCGCTTTAACTCAAGTAAGTGTATCGCGAGCTTGTAAGTTGCAATAATCAAAGTGTTTTCGGCATAATATATTGTTGCATTCTGTCTACAGTACCCATGTGTCTACTGTTTCTACATAATGTACTCATATTTTCCACTAATTTTGTTTTTTTATTTTTACTTTTTGAGTTTTCTTAATCACCCTTATGTCGCTTTTGTGTTAGTAATAATTGCAAATAATTATACGAATATATTAAGAATTGTTATGTAATTAACCCATTTAAAGTGACAAGATTTTTAAATAAATATTTTAAGCAGATTGTCGGCACAGATATTTTTAACAAGCTGTTCCCAAAAATAGGGTAATTCTTTTAAATTTAGTAACTTTGCTTGTTCTAAAAGGTGATTAAGAAAGCAAGTTTGTTTTTATTTCACTTACAATCTGTTACTTAAAGATGTGAGTGAGAATGTGCATTAATCTTGTTGTTTGAGGTGACAGGTAGACAACATTATACATTGAAACACATGATATAACATGCTATTTAGTGGTGGTGGTGCATTACATTTAACGGTTCATATGGCAACACTGGTAGAAATCTACTAATTTACTTGAGTATCCACACAAAACTACAATGATTTTTATATACCTTTTTTTTAAATACAACAAAATAAAATTTAATCATAAAAAACACTTCACAGTAACTATTCTAATTTCAATTCATTTCCTACCAGTGTTGCCACATAACCCAACATCAAAAAACTACCAAAAAAATCGTAGTAGGTGATGGTAACACCGTAAACTTTCTCACAGAGGTTTAACTACGCGGCCGTCAACGCAGGCCTATTGCAGCAACACTTGTCACAGTTGAGGCACAGTCTTGAGCCCGTATAGGCCTCCCGGGGCCCAGGCTAAAGGCCTAACTTATAGGAGTAAGTCCAGTTCACACTGATGGGGACACTTGAGTGTGCGTGTGTACTAACCACAGTGGGTGGGGTTGGTTGGTGTGTAATGGCTGTAGATGGCTACTAAAATAGGCACATAGGTTTTTCCCAAAAATTATTAAATTCTTAAAAACTGTACATGTTCCCGAAATATCTGTACTGAAGAATCATGCTGTAACTGTGTAGGTAACAACAAATTTATGTTCTTAGGGTCTGTCTGACTTATCAAATCAAATTAGCGGCGCGGTACTAAAATATTTAATACAATTTTTTTTTTATTATGCACTTAAATACACTTTTTTTTTTGCAATGGTCCACACACAGGATACTCAAGAATTATTTGCTTACGTATTATTATATAATACAGGCCTGTTTCACAATAATCACTATCATGGGGTATGTGGCTCACCAGCAGCCTTATTGCGTAATGAATTCGCAAAAGGCAAAGGGCGAAGAGTATGAAAATGCGACCAATATACCAATCACATAGACCAGGGGGGTGACCATAAGCTCTTAGAGCGGTATCAATTTGAGATCGAATAAGGGACAGATGTATCTGACGTGTATACATCTGTCACTTACTCGATCTCAAATTGATACCGCTCTAAGAGCTTATGGTCACCCCCCAGGGGTCGGCAACCTTTTGAGAGCCTAAAATTACAATTTACAAAATTTCAATTTTTTTAAAGTCACAACAATTTTTCTTGTACTTGCATAAATAAAAAGATATTATTACTATTTAGATTAGCTTTTTAATATATATTAAAAAGCATTTTTTTTTAAATATATATTTATTCATATATAAGTAGTATTTTTCACAACAAATTAGATAATATATATATGGTATTATTAGATAATCACTTATTATTTAAGTAAAAAACTTAAACAATTAAATATTTACTTACAACACTAACTTGTCCTTCAATAACAAACAATTGAGCAAATAAATTCAATGGGAGCGATGGCTTTGCATAGTTATTCAAGTAGAAAATTTAATATATGTATGAACCTAAAGAGCCGCAGCTTCACATCCAAAGAGCCGCATGTGGCTCGCGAGCCGCAGGTTGCCGACCACTGACATAGACGGAAATCCACATCGAGTCTTTCAGCTCGCTTGTGATTGGTTGATTTTTCAAACTAATTACGCAATAAGGCGGCAGCCTTATTGCGTAATTAGTTTGAATCCCGATTGGCGATTGGTGATTGGAGGATCCCGATTGGTGATTAGAGATGGGCAATCGTCCGGGCTGGAATACCCAATCACTGGATTCAAACCCATCTCTGGCCCGGCAATCAACAACGTTTGAAGCTATGTCTAGCCACTGTCTATCTATCATCAGGTGTATGAAAAAGTGACCAAAAAAAGTTGCCAAATATTACCGCTTTTAAAAAGGTGTTCCTCAAAAAGTAAAAAAAAATCTTCTAAATAAACGCCACTACTGCTATTGCACACCAATACTGGGCCAACGAGTGACTAATGACCATGAGAAAGATTCAGCATGTTTTGGGGCAAGTCTGGACTGGTTGATAACCCCACGCGCCTAGCATGCACACAACCATAGTAACCCTCACCGAGATAGGGGTAGGTCTAGAGGTATAGATGTTTGGGGTAGTGGTGTGTATCATGTATGCACGGGTTATGGAGGACTCTAAAACTCTTGCTTGGGGTTAAACGAAGCGCACAAAATGCTTTATTTATTAACTAAGCCTTGTTTTTTTACACAAACTAAGTATTGTAAGCGTTTCATCCGATTAAGAATCTTATTGTATAACATTAACAATAATATCCGTATGAAAAGCTGGATTACAGTCGCTTAAAAGAATATACACATTAAATCCATATTGATAAGGCTCAAATTAGTGCGAAACGCTGCCTTAAATTTAGTAAAAACGAAGTACGCTCTATAGATTTCAGCGTAAGAAGGTGGACTATCTTATCTTATCTTATGGAGGGGCCGAGAAATACCTCGGACACTTCGACCCATTGGGATCTTTTGTGGTCCCCTAGATAACTTACTCCTCCTCATTCTCGTTGAAAACCGTTTTCATGAGTTTTACAACGAGACCAGGAGATATGAGCCTATAATCTTCTGGTTTTGGGTATCCAACCCCTAGGAGACTCATTCGCTTACCAGCCAGTGCATCGCATGTGCACAGTAGGTGCTCCATGGGACTAAAAGAATGTCAAAATTCATAAGCAATCAGAAAAAATTACTTCTGAAGAACAGTAGAGTTTCGTTTGACCCCAAACTATAAAAAACAAGAGTATAAACTAAACTAGAAGTGTGATATTGGAGTTGGAAATTGTTGTATATTTAAACATGGTGGTTTGAAGGATAGCAAGGTATTAACATATCGCACAATACATTGTTAACATGAATACGTCATCTCTGCATGCATCAATTTTGTTATTTATTTTTATGATGTAAACACCGGCAAAAGGAATATAGTCGATTTTATAGGAACATAAATTTATGTGGTTTGTGATATGGTGCATGGAATGGGTGTAGTATTAAGTTTTACCACCGCTATGAAAAAAGGTATAGGAATAGCAGCTTTTTATGATATTAATTTTTCGCTCTTAGCGAATGCTGTATAAAGGTATATTAGAATTAATGTAACATTTCAGATGCGATTTTGAGCATTACATTACAATACTGCCTCCCTGGCTGACGAGCATTCGCCTGTAATGTAACATTAGATTTGATTTTGAGCATTTAATTGATTCCACAATGTTTACAATTGGGTAGCATTGATGTTACAAGTTGTATCAAAATATTATACATGGTATCATCAAGTTGCGCACTGTAATGCTAGGATCCCTTCCCTCACCAATGTAATGCTCAAATCTGTAACATTAAAGGTAACGCAATGTAATGCTCGTTTCTCTTCCGTCACCAATGTAATGCTCGAATCTGTAACATTACAGGTTGCGCACTGTAATGCTCGGTTCTCTTCCCTCACCAACGTAATGCTCGAATCTGTAACATTACAGGTAACGCAATATAATGCTCGGTTCCCTTCCCTTACCAATGTAATGCTCGACTCTATAACGTTACATTACATGCGAATGCTTCAGGTGAGCGAGCACCTTTTAGGCGAACAAACTAGGACTGTAACTGCCGTTTCTAAAAAGACTTTCTTAATTTTATGGTCGGATTCAGCTGTAACGGATAAGCTCTGTAGTTATCATCATCGGACTACAAGACGTAAGGTGATGCGCCATCGGTACATGGTGGACATCCCACCCATACGCACTAAACGTTTTGGAAATACTTTCATTATGCGTACAGCCACGGGGTCTCATTGCTAATAGAAAATTTGGTTCAAACAAATCTCACTAGATGGCGCGACATGTACACACAATTCAATAGAATATAATAATTGTGTGTAAAATTAACATTTTCTGGAATTGAACATAAAAATTGTATGTTATTGTTTAATCAACTCTCCTAAGTACAAAATTATGGAATATTGGGCTCTTTATTCACATTTCAAAGATTATTTTAACGGATAATTTAAAATTGATGCCAGTAGATGGCGCATTTTTAAATTTCTGAGGCATTCCACCCGATTTTTTAAATTTTCATTGTAACACATTTTGGCGCAAAAAGACTGTAAAAACGTGCAAAAAAATACTATAAAACGAACCTTCACTGTATTTAAAGAAAACAACATTCATGAACCTAGTAAACCCTCTTACTTGCAAGTCGCTGCTAACACCATCTATTGACAAAAATAACAAGATTAATCAGATGAAAAACGCTAGTTACGTCGGCACGGTTTCTTTGTATGGGATGAGGCATCTGTATGCTGGTATTATATTATCTGTGGTACAGCTAAGGAGTGGAATACCCTGCTGGAGCCTGTGTTTCCAGATAGCTACAACCTCGGAGTCTTTAAGTCAAGAGTGAATAGGTTACTTCTAGGCAAGCGCGTCGACCACATCATCGCTGTAACTGCACATGACTACCTTACTGTCAATACAGGAAAATGTGAAGGACAGCTTAAAAATATACATTTACTATACAGCTGGAACAATTCGGCTTTGGAGATTTGTTTAAATTATAAGGAAGACAACAAATTATTTACTTTCTTTTAAACTTAGTTTGTTTATTATAATTTATTGAGTTGTCATCCATAATCATGGTTCGTATTTGCATAAAATACGTGTCAGACAAAAAGCATTTTGCCTGTCAAGCTTATAAAATACAATACGAAATGAAAACGGGATTTTGAATATTGAATTGATCTTGCATGTTTAACGGCAACGCTCTCCTTTTGTTTGACTCGTAATAAATATATGGAAATGATTGGAAAACTTTATTTCGTCTGGCAACTCTTGTCAGTACAACGACTTTTAAAAAGAAATTGAGTGTAAATATGTGTTTTGTCTTAACGCTGCACTTGCATGGACTTAACAGGGAATGTGTTTACTTACTAAGCTAATTATTATCTTTTATAATATTACTTATTATTGTAGATTTAAAATCCTGCCTTTTATGAAAATAATTATTACTTAGTTCTACCAACTTATTTGCTCCTTGAATTGTAAAACTGATTTTTTTGTAACCTATTTAGGCTTTTTTTTATGAATTCTTAATTATAAATATCCCAGGTTCTGGTTAAAATGCTGTAAAGTAGATAGAAAACCTATCAGCCACAACAAAACCGCCCTAAATGCCATTGATTTACAACCTTATTTCCCTTGGCTTGATTTTTCGTAGAGTAGGTTTTATTGCCATCAAATTAAAAGTAGTTTAAGCATGTTTTATTACTCGCCAAATTGTACCGTAGCAACATCTTTAGAATCACTTTTATCCCAACACCCGTAGAAACAAATTCGACAATATTAATAGTACCTCTCTCAACAGGAGGCTGTAATCAACGAATTAAAAACGAAATCTCAGGCCGTCGGCGAAAAGAAGCTGCTTCACCAAGACGAGGTATACAACGGTGCTCTGGAGGACATCCTGCATGGCTTGCGGAGCGAGCCTTACCGCCGCGCTGACGCCGTGCGCCGCTCCCATCGCCGCCGCATCAACTCCCACCGGCTCTCCAAGGGACTTGAGGAACTGGACGTATGATACGAGCTCGACTCCAGTCACGAACTGGACTCCCCCGTACAAAACGCCGTCAACTCCATCAACGCTAGGTGCAACACTGACAAGAAACGCCGCAAAGACCTAGATATGGTCCACAAACAGTCGATAGCTATCTACAATATCGAAGACAACGTGACAGAGTTTCCCGAGAGCAGAAAGAAGTCGACGTACAGAGTGGCCCCCGCGCCGACGGACTGTGAGATTGAGGAACGCTGCGAGCTCATCAAGTCTACTTACGAAGTCATTTCGAAGTACACCCGAGCCATGTTCGACAAACAAAACGAAACCGTCGTATGAACGATGTGCCTATTTTGTATTGCGCATATATTGCACTCATTAAAACGTTTTTTAAATATATTCAATGTTATTGGCTTGTAGTGTAATTGGCCTAAAAGGTGCGGAGTTATAAACGTCCAATAAGACAACCAATTCGAATTTCGAAGCCGTTATAAAGTGTTGCCATTAATAAATAATTACCCCGAAAACTGGGTGGGGTAATAGTATACTAACTTTGATACGCCTACGATTCATTCCATTCCACGCGCGACAGCGACAAGCAATATTTTGCTACGATACCATTTACACGAGTGTTTTATTTTCTATACGGAAGCTTAGCTTTTAGTATCGTTTACATGCCCATAGCTGGACCCTTTACACTTATGAAGAAAGCCTTTTTTAAATAGAAGTGAGTCGTGAATCTCAAGCACAAATAATCGAGGAATAGGACCATAAACACCAGAATTTCATAAAGAAATAGTTCAAAAAGCTATGGGTAGTTAGTCCCGCTAGATCAAAAATGGCCTTTAAAATACACGCACAGGTTTTGTACCGCGATTTTTCGATTTAAATATAGACTAGGTATTAATAACAGTGTCTTTATATATGTACACATATACACGATTACGAACCAATAAACGATTTTTTGTAATATTTAATATTATAGTATGGAACATACGCATTTATAATATAGCATTTTTTACCTACTTGTGATAGTTCAAATTTTTTTACTGCACTATACGACATTTATCGACAGCCTAGTTTTATTATAAAAAAATATAAATACCCGTTACAGTATATTGCCATATGTATTACTTACCTTAAAGGAAAATGAACTGTATCATGTTAACATAGAGTTCAAATTCCAGTGTGGTTTGGTTTCTACAAAATCGCATTAAGGCCGCTAGATGTCGTATCAGTATATACTATTTGTATTATTATCGCCACACAACGGTCGAAAACGATTGTGTCTATTATATATAGTGATATTAGTCCTATCTTATATTGTGGAAGGGCCGAGAAATAACTCGGACACTTCGACCCATTGGAATCTTTTACATGACACTATAGTTATAATTATTTATACGATTCTATTCCATGTAGATTAAGTTATGTACACAAACTCATTTCCCCAATAAAACAATTATAATTTTTTGATCTGGTCATAATCTGATTGGTTTTTCGAATAAGTTATTTTAATTATTATTGTAAATATAGTGCTTTTTTTTCTGCCTGTGAAAATTAAAATTTCAGAATTGTATTCGCATAAAATAGAAAATGTAAATATTGTATTTTTTATATTATTATGTATTTACTCAAGATACTTGAGGATGTAAGCGGGCAATATAATTTTTAGGGTACCTTATTTAATATTATGCCTGAAATCGGTACTTTTACATTGTAATTTCGAATAAATAAGTTTAATAATTTAATTGATCCAGTGAATATTTAATATATTGATGCTTGAGCACTTCCCTTAGCGCGTAACAATTAAAATTATACAACGCATACTTCTAATAAAATTACACCCTTGGTTAATTTACTTTGATATGATTATTTAAAACAAAAGAAATATATTTACTTCAATTAATTAGAAATAAATTCAAGAATGAATAAAATATGATTTTGAAATGATTGATCTAATAAAATGATCTTACTTTACCACTAGGTCTATTGTATGATTTGAAATAATTAAAATAGCTACGCACTCGGGCTTACGTTAATTAAATAGAGGTGCTTATACGCACGTTAGCTTTTAATTATTCGTTTCGCTAAGTCATGACAAATGCTTAAAATTTGTTCGTTTGAGAGTTATATAAATACAGGGTTATGTTTAATAACGAGTATACATGCACAAAATATGGCTGAAGTTCATTTTTATGGTCATATCGTGGAAAATCTTATATGGGAGTAAAAAAGAAGGAATGTAAGGTCTTGAATCCACGTATAGCTACGATATGTCGGATAGAAAGACAAGATTGAAGAACATCGTAATTCATGATGTGATGCTCATAATAACGTACCAAATCCTGAGAATACAGGCGTCTGTATGTAAAGGTGACTATAAAAATTCGTCATAATTGCAATTTATTTTACTTCCAAACAAATACAACGCCGCAAAAACGCGAAAATCGCACAGTGGTCTAATTTCACAAGGTGACCGTAAAAATGTACAACAGCCTTTATATTGAATCTTATTATTGATATGTTGTGTATTATTGTCGATACGGTTTCTTAAGTTATACATTTTGAATATTGTTGCTTCCCGAATACAGATGACAGTGTTTTTAAAATAGGTAAACTTTGCTCACCATTTTACCCCACCATAGAGGTAAAATAGACCATACATAGCTTCAGTGTTGCCAAGAAATAAAAAAATACGACCCATTAAAGTTTTTTAAGAGTTCTTTTAAATCCCTTTTTAGGATGTAGATTTAATAATAATTTATTGTAGTTGGGCTGTTTGTAATTATTATTTCTTGGCAACGGTTTAACAATCTAAGTTATCATCTTTGTATTTTATAATATTTCCTACTTCCACATAAATTAGGATGTATTTATTCATAGTTTTTCTGAGTAATTTAGTCTAATATAAACAGTATGTGCCTATTCAAGATATAACAATGCTGTCCCTTGTAGGATACACATTGTTAAATACTATTTTATATTCTTCTATAAGGAAAATAATGTTATTTTAACTAGTGTATTGTATCATAACTTGTTTTTAATATTCCATGTGCTATAATCATATTAAAATACATAGGTAAATAAAATGAATACCATTTTTCAACTTTAAAAGTCTCCCGTGCATATTTTGATCCTTCACTTTGTTCTAAGTCTCCATTAGACTAATTTATACTTTCAAGTGTATTCGGGAACTATTTAAGTTTTAGTAGAAATTTATAGAAACGTTTTTTTGTATAGTTATCGTATGTTTGTATTCGATTTTTTTTTTTGTTAGTATCGCATGTACGCTAGCATTAGTAACAGTATTCGGATGCAATAAATAAAACATACAATTAATTAACAGTGATTTTATTTAACTTTGAAAATATAAAATATTTTTGTAATTTTAGTAGCAACTTAAAACCTATCTTATTTAGGGAATTAACATTCAAATATTTGACACTGAAGACATTGAGGTTTTATGATATCGAATTAGGCTCACTTGCACGACTTTAATCAGAGTTAGTTGCTAATGCGAAATATTAACATTAAAACTTTCGCGTTTCATAATTAAAAAACACGGGCATTTAACGCGATGATTTCGATTATTTATTTCACCTAAACGTTCAATCGGGATGACGATTACAAATTATCCGCGGCGTGGAATCCAGTGATTCAAAAAACATTACCTCGTTTTGTGCAGTCGGCGAACTTACAGAATAAGGACACGGTCACTGTTGCGTGTAGAAATGTGAGGTTAGAGGAAGAATTTTCTGCCCCTACGGAAACAGTACACCGAGACTAGTCCAATCATAGAAATATAAAATACAGGAGAAGTGGCAAGGGGGCGTGTCGGTGTCCGCGCGACATGGACTGACTGAGCATGTCATAGACAAATGGCCGTCACCGACAACTAGTGCGCTTTCGACCGTGATCGTGAAAAGTTATAAGAATGCCGTGTTGTTCAGTGGTTTCTTGTAAAAACCGAAGCCTAAATCAAAACTTTGTAAGTCATGGAATCACTTACCATATGTAATTACAAGTATTTTATTATATTTGTCTTTAAAATCATGATAAACAACAAATCGTAAAATATTTCTTGCCTCTACTATGTTATTTTTGTTTTCAAATAGCACAGCGACTGTACTATTTTTGCATTAAATACATTGCTTCTTAACCACTACCTAAGTTTGTCGCCGAGTGACTGAACAAGCAATGTAAAAATCACAAAACGATAATTTACTAAGCGGATGCATCGCGTAGTACGGCCGCTGCTTCTTGCGACGAGTTAGTGCTGTGCTTATGCAGATCCACTAACGTAGGCTATCGACAACAACGTCGATTGACGAATGAAATATTGCTTTTATAGTTTATTTTTCAATTTGTCAACCGTTTTAACCCGGTTGGAAGAGCGATGTGAAATAATGTTTATTAATTATTTTGATTATTTTACAGCGTGATAGAGAAATGCGTAGCCCAGTAATACCAAAGTGTCAAGTGCTGCACAAATACCTCCACTTTACAGGTCATTGACTAAACACCATAGCAGGGTTCAACAATACCTCCTGTTTCAATACGCTATGACAGCCTAAACCAACGTAACTAGATTTTTGATTGTTTGAATTTTTTGATTTACTTAATAATTTATATTTTTAGGTATATATTGTTTATTTTTATTATAATATTTTCTGGGCATGCTGTTTTTAATGTAATTTATTTACAGGACTACAAAAAAAAAATATAATATAGTAAATGGGAGAATCGATAACTTTCCGATTTAGTCAATCACTAGCGTAAATGTAAAATAAATTGCTTTTGCACAGCACAACGATAGCGACCGATGTTTTTGTGTGCGTAAGTTGTACGGTGCATGGTAAATACACGCTGTGTTGATGAGATAAAGTTTATAATTGACTGTGTAGTACGTTCTGATTTAAGAAATGCGGGTGTGAGCGCGACTGCGTATCTATTGCCTTTACTGAACTGCATGTGTAGTAGTTGCCGTGTGGTAGGGGCAAACTGGAGACACAGGTCTCCGATATATTTTCGTCTACACGCCATATCTCCTTGTTTAATATATCTATGAGTCCAATATAAATAGTAGTCTATGCACCAGTCTACCCGGGACCATGGTCGTTGCAACACGGCCTAAACGTCGGGTGAAATAGGTAAATAAATAATCGAAATCATCGCGTTAAATGCCCGTGATATATTATTTTTCAATTGCTAATACGAGGTTACAAATATGTCATACATAAGTAGCCGTGTTAGCTACTAACTCGAGTTAGTGGGATAACCCATGGTAGAGCAAGCGGACCTAAGCAGATTGGCTATCACAAAACTTGCGACTGCAGTGGCTTTCAATTTTTAACTAAGGGTAGTTTGCTGAAGAATAAAAATTTTGACCCTTCAAAGCAGCCAGACTGAGTCGAAGCGAAGCGTCGATCTAAAAATTTATAAAGCACATTGACCTCTATCCCTACCATATATTCCACACAATCTGCAGAATTTGCTGCGTCGCTTCGACTCGACTTAAGAGCCGGTCCACACGGCGTGTTGCGTCGACATAGCGCTGTCGCTGCGCCGTTTTACATACTATACTCGTACTAATAACCATAGTGTCCACACGGTGCGCTGCGCCGACGCAACGCCCACACGACTGGCTGCAGCTCACGAGACGAAGCGGGAGGGTTGTACCTACACATTGCCACGGGGTCCCAGCGCTAACAAAGAAAATTTGGTTCAAATACATGTCACTAGATGGCGCGATATGCATTGATTTGTTAATGAATTGTGTATAAAATTAACATTTTCTAAAGTATTAATCATGAAATATTTATGTTCTTGTTTAATCAACTCTCTTAAGGACAAAATTATGGAATATTGGGTCCTTAATTCACATTTCAAAGAATAATTGAAAGGATCATTTAAAATTTTAAATTTCTGAGATATTCCACTCGTTTTTTTTTATTTGTATTGTACACATTTTCATTGTACCAAAGTACAATGAAACTAAAAACGCAAAAAAATAGTTAACTATAAAACAAAAAGTCTATACTAACATAATAGTCACAAACCGAGAAAACCCTTTTACTTTCAAGTCGCTGCTAACACCATCTATAGCCGTGGATCGGCACCGGATGCGATCGAAGTACTTATAAAATAATCAGCTTAATTAGACGAAAAACGCTAGTAACGTCGGCACGGTTTGTTTGTATGGGATGAGGCATCTGTATGCTAGTATTATAATTATTATCTCAATCTGTAACATTGCGACGCGGAGACGCCGCACTGCTTAGTTGTTTGTGCGTATATAAGGAGGAGATTTGGTACGTATTTTTGTATACTGGTTATACAAATTCAATATCGACAAAAAAAAAACAATACGAAAACTACAATTAAAAACTAGGGTTTAACTTATGAATAACACTGGCCGCAACTGTGCGTCGCCGCTGCGACGACGGAACGTTACGAATGCATCGTAGCAACGCTGCGACGACGCAACGCCCGTGTGGAAGACAATCCGTCAAAACATTTGCGTTGCGTCTACGACCTAGTGACATTGTGGAGTTAGGGGTTAATATGTGCCGTACTTTTTAGACTGACGTCGCTTCGCTTTGACTCCAATGTATTTTGTTCCTAATTAAGTATGAGAGCAACAACAATAAAACAAGTGAGATAGGAACATTACCAATTGTTTCAAACATTACCAATTGTGTAATAAAAACAAATGCCTTAACCTTATTTCATTATTAATAAGTTTAATTATTTTTAATAATACATAAACATAAAGATCTACCTTTCCCTTTGTTGTACATAGTTGTAGATGTGATAAGTCAAGACTACTAACTAAATAAGCATAATATATTATAACTTTATCTATGCATTATCAATATAGTTAAGTTTATTTCTCTATCCCGCACCATAACAATAATTTTATACCTAGTAGACCATAAAGTCAATTTTATGATAAAAAGTATTGGTCTAAAAGGTCTTATCCAAAAATAAAACTAAAACAATTTGATCTTAACTCTTTGGTCCTAAATTTTGTACAAATAAAAAGCTCCTAATGGAATATTAGCCTTTTGAACACTCACACACAGTGTTTAATGTTGTTATAAGTCATAGCTCAATTTAAAAAAAGAACAGCCTACTTAAAAAGAAGCATGTGAATAGTTATAAAAACAAATGAAATTACAAGTTACTGAAATGTTAGCGATAACTTAAATTATTGGCCAGCAATCAATTTTGCAATTTTTTTTTTATCAGTGTCACTGTACAATTCTCCATCTTTTTGTTCCTTTATAATTTGTAATAATATAATTGATTTAATTGTCGCGGCCCCAATCTACACAAAACTAGCTCTGGCCTAGAAAGCCCTACAAGCATGCAAATATGGCAGTCAAAATTATCAACAAGTACTTTTAAAACCACCCCAAATATACAAGTGGTACATTTTAATAAGTTATTCCAATTATTTTTAATTTTTAAACTTTTTTTAAACAAGCTTTTTAGCATACATTGACATCCAAACCAAACGTGTATGCAAAATTTCATCTTAATTGGTTGAGGATAACTGCTTTAAAATTCAGTTGCAAGATTTGACCCGAACACACTTACATACATACATAAAGACATACATTGCAAGTTAATAAAAAGCTTGTAAAAATTAAATAAGTTTCAATCAAAAGTGACATTAAATTTCTCATTGGCAATACTTTTAATTTTGTCCACTATGGTTTCGACTTCAGCCATTGCTCCAACACCAGTGTCGCCACACATTAGAGTCTTACTAATCGGTGGTATTTCTGTGTGGCCCCAGCTTTTGAGCATGGCCACCTGCTGAGATGTGATGGGATGCTCCCACATTCTTGTGTTCATTGCAGGACAGAAGATAAGAGGTTTTGAGATGTCCCATGCTCTGGTAGTGCAAGTTAGCAAGTTGTCACATATGCCCTGAAATCAAATGGCATGATTGAATTTTTAGGTATTTAAATGATAAATGATTTATTTTCTGTAAGTTGGTTTGTACAAACACTTTTACATGTCGATCATATTTTATAAAACTAGATGAGGTTGGCGTTTCCTATCTGACTACTCTGAGAAGAAAGGCCGAAACAATAGGTACAGACCTCAGCACAGCTCAGAGAGATCTCGAAAAACTGCAGCGGTTTGCTTGCGTTGCAATCACTAGCAGTATGAGAACTACACCCACGGCCCTACAAGCAATGCTGGGACTGCCACCTCTGCATCTTATCGTGCGGGAGGAGGCAGCCCTGGCCGCTTTTAGACTCCATCTATCAGGTACCCTAACTAAAGACTCCAGGGTTAAGCACACACGCATAAAGGAAGACGCGATCAAGCGAAAACCGATGTTAGCATCGCCATGCGACAAAGCCCCAAAAACACACCACTTTCATAGGCAATACGACATAACACTTACAGAAGAACAATGTGACTATAACTCAGGCCCGAAGGAGGTGAGAGTGTAAACCGACGCGACGGGTCGAAAACGGACTCCGGTACCGGAGTCGGAGTCTTCCCACACGACCTAAATATAAATATATCCAGACCGCTAGGAGAATTCAACACCGTCTATCAGGCGGAGTGTGTGGGCATAATACTGGCGGTCCACGCCCTAGAAGCCAGGAGGGTTACGGACACCCACATACGTATACTCTCCGACAGCGCCTCAGTCCTCCAATCCTTACGGAAAAAATATATTACATCGAAATTAATACTAGAATGTCACAACGCACTAGAACAACTTACTGTATCTAGTCGTAACACGGGAGACAAAGGGACACAGCGGATCATTAGGCAACGAGGCGGCTGACGAGCTTGCGAGACGAGGATCCAGCACGGTGGTCTATGGACCCGAACCTGTCTTACCCATCCCCTTCAACCAAATACGTAGGTGGCTACGGGAATTCACCCAGATACAGGCGGGAAACTGGTGGACCTCGGCACCGGGCTGTAGGGAGTCCAAAGAAGCTATGCCATCTTTGGACAGTAGTCTTACCAGACGTCTGGACAGGAATGGCCTGCGCCTGGTGACGGGGACCATCACGGGACACTGCCCACTTAACAAACACTTCCACACAATAGGCATAACGGACAGTCCTCTATGCAGGGCATGCATGGAGACTGAGGAAACCGTTGCGCACATTCTCTTTGAATGCACAGGAGTCACACAGATAAGAACACAAACCCTCGGGTCACCCAGATCTTACACGGACGTTCTAAGGAAACCAGGAGCCCTAATAAGCTTCTGGAGGGAGGTGGGCTGGTTGGAATAATCCACCATGCCTGCTGGATATCAAGGAATGCAGAAGAGCAGTATTCTTTCCGTTCGAGTGCTTGTCGGACCGTTCTGCAAACTCTATGGATCTGTTCCACAGTGCCATGTTGCTGTCTGAAGCCAGTTTGGTGGTCAGGGATTAGAGATCTCTGGCCAATTTCATATAGCATTCTGGTTAACAGTATTTTCTCTAGACTTTTGAACTTATCGGTAGTAGGCTGATAGGTCGGTAGGAAGTGATTTCATGAGGCGGTTTTCCCGGTTTTCGGAATCATTATAACTTGCGAAACTTTCCACAAAGCCGGGAAATAACCGGTTCTGAGAATGCCATTAAACAAAGTTGCAAGATATAGTGTAGCTTTTCTTGGCAGTTCCGAGAGGACCCTTTTGTCAATGAGATCGAATCCAGGTGCCTTTTTGTCATTCATTTTTCGAATAGTTTTAATTACTTCTTTTGGGCTAACATGTTTCAGTGGTAACTCCAATTGAAAGGGTTGGCTTAGAATGTTGTCAATGTCCGAATCGTCAGTTTGTGGATCTGCTTCGTTTGGAGTGAACACTTCAGCCAAATGTGTACCAAATGCATCCGCTTTTTCCTGTTTTGTTCTTGCCCATGTATTGTTATGTAGCCGAATTGGCGGCTTGGGATCTGAGGGTTTGTTCAGTGTTTTACAAGCGCGCCACAGTGAGTAATTGGTAGCATTTGTAGCTGACCCCAACACATAGAACATAGAAGGTCAAAACAAACTCAGAGGTCACAGACTCTTAAAGTCCAGACAGAAACTTGGTTAGATCATGTGAAGACCATGTAGACTGATGTCTGAAATGGTCTTTTGAGGAAAGTCCAGATTGAGTGGACCTGCCCAGTCAGTGCACACATTTGTCAATAACTGAGCATCTCAACTCAGAATCTAAGGAGCTCAACGATTTGACAATCAATACCAAAGAAAGGACATTCGGGTAGGCCGCATAAACTACTCAAACACGAGTCCACATAGTCTTCACATTCACAATAATTAAAATAAAATAATATAATACTTTGAAAAGTAAATATTCTTGTCATTGCAAAAAAACCGTAAATAAAAAACAAAATTCAAAGTGCAATTTATAAAATAAATCAAAATTCGCAATTTCTAATACCAAATTATTGGCTGAGTTAACTAACATTTCTTGGCATTGCTCAATAGAAGCAAGTTTGGATTTGGTTAATTATTAAATTTGATTGGATAATTATGTAGATATATAGATAGAGATGAAAACATTAAAATGGGTCATCATATTGTTTCGTAATTATAGATTTATTGAGTTTCAGTTTATTTCAAGTATATTTTTTTATGAAATGTATTATTTATTTATTTATTCATTTACACATACAATTATTTTTACAGGTAGAACCCAAGGTAATAAAAGTAGTCGTACAATGCGACACCCAGAGACGCCTCTCGAAATCTGATCACACACCTACTCGCAAAAAATGTATTATTATTTATTATAGTGTTTGTATTAAATAATGTATTATTTTTTCCATTGTCAATAGATGCCAAAATAAGTTTTGTTTCTTGTTGAAGATATTGATTTTGTATGAATAATTTACTATTTTCTTCACCTGTCACCATTACAAGGAGATCCATCACCCACTAACCTGAGACATTTTTGCCAGCGTGTTGGCATCCAGAGGAGCTATCACCATGATGTCAGCCATCTTTCCCAGCTCTATATGCAGTACAGGGTCACCCCTCTGCTTCCAGGCTGACCACTCCAAGCTATCATCGTAAACCTTCACGTCTGAAGGCAGTTCCGACATTTTGAAGAAATGCTTCGAATGCTCCGTAGCTATAAGATGCACCTACGAATAAATAACGGTTATTTTAACAACATTTTTGTATTTTCCTCAAAATGCTAAATAAGCAATGTAAACATAACCTCAAAAACATAAGTCAATTCTTCTTCAGGTATTTCTAATAGGGATTTTATTAGAATCGGTATTTTTAAGGCAGCTACGCTACCTGTCGCTGCAATCAATATTTTGCAAGATCGTTTATCCATTTTCACTTTAGCTAATAAAAATATAAATATTTACAGAACAGTGACATTACAATGACAGTTCTAGTCTGTGAATGACAGTCTTGAGATAAGTGACATATGTCTATGAGTGACACCACTGACTTATAAACCTATGGACTTGCAATACCTACGAAATTGGCGTGCATACCTACATAAATCGGGCAATTATGATGGCTGCCCATTGGCCAATGAGGTAGGCCATTTGCAACTGTTTGACAGCACAACTACACAGATAAACGTACATATACAGCAAACAACTACCAATTTTACTCGGCAATCAACATGGCGACCGGTCACGCATAGACATGATTTTGACGTCACTCAAAAGTGTTACCAAGTTTAGTCCTTGACAAACATTTAGATGTCTCTCTTTTCATATGCAGCTCTTGGTTAGTTAAAAAGAGACAAAACGCTTTTTGACATGCGTGTGTCGATAATTCGATATTATAGATATTTGTATAACTATTCTTCATATAGTAGAATATGCCGTCTCCATAGTTTTCCTACCTCATTGCACCACAGTGACACTCACTCACTGACTTATAAACCTATGGACTTGCCATACCTACGAAATTAGCGTGATACCTACATAAATCGGGAACTTAAGATGGCTGCCCATTGGCCAATGAGGTAGGCCATTTGCAACTGTTTGACAGCACAACTACACAGATAAACGTACATAAACAGCACACAACTATCAATTTTACTCGGTAATCAACATGGCGACCGGCCACGCATAGCCATGATTTTGACGTCACACAAAAGTGTTACCAAGTTTAGTCCTTGACAAACATTTAGATGTCTCTCTTTTCATATGTAGTTCTTGGTTAGTTAAAAAGAGACAAAACGCTTTTTGACATGCGTGTGTCGATTTGATAGATATGTGTATAACTATTCTTCATATAGTAGAATAGGCCGTCTCCATAGATTTTCCTTCCTCATTGCACTCACTAGTCACTGGACACATGACACTTGTACTGTTCGTTCAGAAACAAAAAAAAAAGGGGTCTTCTTGCTGTTTTCTCAACATTTGTTATTAAGTTTGAATTAGAAATGTATTCTATATTATCTTTTCTTATTATTTATGTCATTCTGCTGCTCAGTTTCAATAATTCATCAGCTTAATTTAATTACAAGAAGGGTAATTGTGTTATATAACTGGCAGCATTGAACTGAAACGTCATTATATTATCAACAAAACAACCACAAATCCACAATAAAATTACATCAGTCGATTATTATACGCGGAAGGAGTGGGTGTATCAATTAGTGTGTGAAAACTGTTTTTATTTACGTTAATCAAAATAATGTTAGTGTGTTTCTTCAGTTGTTAAAAGTTTTAACGTGGTTGTGTTTATTTGTGAATTGTTAAAGTGTAAATATAGAAATATGTGATGTGTTGATTGAAAATTATTTGTTTACGATGGATGGCAAAGTGAAGTATTACGAAGGTTGTGGACAGGAAGGGCCGATTCGTTGTATATTTTTGTGTGAATTCCATCCGACCGCGGGGCCGAAGATAACGTGCCAAGTGCCAGAAAATTATATATCAAAAGATATTTTTGATACCGTCAGTCATTATATCATACCGAAAGTACAACTTCAGAGATGCACTTTGACAGTGTAAGTATTTTTGTGGGTAGTTGCATTTTTTTTTAAATTCTGAATTAGAGTTGCTATGTTTAGTAAACATGTCATTAGAACATGTTGAAAACTTTCGATATCTTTTTTTATTATTATAGATATGCTCGCACTTGATCACTACTTTACGATTATTATTTTTTTTTTTTCTCTTCTATATTTGTGTAGAGCCGAAACTCCGAAAGGGACACTGAGATTTATTTTTATTTTTTTATTCGTGATGGGTTTGCTCTTGACTCAAGTCTAGGTCAGAGGTGACAGAGACAAAGTCGAAGATGGAGTGAGCTTACCCAGAAGAAGCCTGTTCACTCTAACTTTGAAGAGATTCGGGTTGTATGCGTTCGGAAACACAGAATGATTATAATACTGCTTAATTTCACGTGCATATTGCACGTAACGTTGACACAGCTTGGAATTTTACTGATCGTAACTAAAGAAAGAGCGTATACAATCGTTTTCATGCGCTACTGATTTTACATACATATTTACTTGTCGCTGCTCATTTGAATTTAACACCTTGCATACCGCAGGTACATAAAGACACAAAAAAAGTACCTTTATGATACAACAATGAAACAATTAACCTTAAAAGTTAGCCTATATTATTTTTAACACTTTGTCCTCAAAGCCAAACACATGTTTTTTTGTAATTAACGTTTTTGTCTAATATCAACATGTCACTCAAACACGTGAGTAAGAAAATTCATGTACAATTGTGAAAAATTTCGAATTAATTTCTTAAGATCCATTTCAATAATCTAACCTATTAGGTACCGAATAATTACTATTTATAAAAACTGATAAATTAAAATGAACCCTTCTAATTTAAAAATGGATAGATGGTTACCGTTCCAGTCTAGTCCGCTGACTTCCGTACACCTGCTTGCATAGAAACAAGTGAACTAGACATCCAATTCAAGATCATTGTCTCATTTCTTGGAAATACGATAACACAAAAGAAAATACAATAATCACCTAGATTAAGGTATCATATGGCATTTTGTGCATAGAACTAGATGTTATAATTTAGCTTTCACTTAAGTCGATACGGCATAGTTTCAGCTATACACACGTATTTTTTATTTTGATGTAGCTGCAGTACATAACGAGATAATAAGCTTTTAATTGGAAATGGCGCGCCTGCTATGAAATTTTACGTTGTTCGGGACGCTTGAGAGGAGTGCAGTCGCGCCGGCCGGACGCTTGAGTGGCTAAGACACAATTAATGATTAAATTATATATTCAGCATGTGGACTGAAATGTCAATGGAGTCCTTATTGAAAATATATTATGAAGTACGTAGAAGCACTAACGATCCAGTACTTCTGTTAATTTCGTTACCGAAGTTAGTAGCAATAACAGTCAGCTGCTTCATTCTAACTTTGATCTCTCTTTTCTTATATTAACTCGCGGCTTTATACATTTCCACGTATTTACATAAACTTACGCAAGTAGTCTACAAACGTCTAACAATTATAATTATTTTCCCAGAACCCTCCTCGGGTCGAAGATCCTAGGCTTCCCAGTGCGGATAGACAACAAAAAGTATGCACGAAACGCTTACTACTTCAACCTCTGCTTCGTTTGCGACGCTTGGGCCCGCACGGTGCATCTCGAGCCTCTCGTCAAGAAGCTTACAGAATACCTGGTTAGTGGTAGCTTAGTAAATATATCTTTGGACCCTCAAGAACTAAGCTAATTGGCTATCTGGAGTCTGGTTTGTAACGTGCGCATTATAATCACCTTCGTAGGGGGTTGCGTGTGCAGGAGTTCGCTTTCTATTTAGCATCGCCCTTGACATATATATGTAAATACATACAAATACTAGATTTGGGTAGTTTCAAATAATTATCTTTGGGGCTTTCTACATCTTTTTCGGCTGAAATCATTGTGATGATGAGTATCAAACTATCAAACCAAGTCCCAAAAAGGGGAAATCTGCCCGCGATTTTGTAGGGCTGAGAAAGGTTAAATGCAGTCACATGAGTAGATACTCATGTGTTGCAGTTATTAATAAGGATAATAGTATTCTAATGACCCTCAATGGATACGGCGCCACGATTCTAACTTGCCTATAAGATCCAATTGACCTCTCACCAACTGACCCAACTAGAATATGATAAATCTTAATGCCCAACGGCACTTCTCGTAGTTAAATGATTTTACTTAGAAGTCAGAAGTAAAATGCTTGTTTATTTCTTGTATGTAAATAAGATGTGATGTTTAAAAATGGAAACGGCACAATATATTCTCTCTGCCCTTTAAAGATGAATCAATATTTCCATTATTCATCTATCCTCTAACGCAACTCTTTGCCATATAATGGAGGAAAGTTAGAAATGAGAACATATTTTGAATAAATTGAAAAGCCACAAACAATGATCTGATTTTGAAATTAGATTCAGAAAGCCCTGTTTACTCCAACGAACTTTGAATAGGAGTTCTTGAAACTCGTAAACCCATTACAAACAAAAAGTTTGAGACATTTTAATGTTATAATTTGTTTCTGTACAGTTATCGATGGAGTTAGAGACAGAATGGCTGTCGAAGCAGTCGATCTCTGGCGAAGCCAAGGCACTTTGCGGGGTGATGCGGCAAGTGATGCAGGACATCAACAGCCGCAGGATGTGCACACTTACTGGTAAATATAAACACTTCACTTACCCACCTGTTACGCGATTAAATTCGTGACCGTTCGTGATTAAATAATAACTGCTGCACGATTCGAGCGAAGGTTAAGGCTACACTTTGCTGAAGTCGGTTCGTGGATTGGCAATGATCCATAACACATCGAGACTGATCCATGCTTCGAAATGCACGAAACCCGGCTCTCATCTGCAACTTAGACTGGCAACCGCCTCCAACATAATTGGGCAAAGACTCTGTAGACTACAAACCTAGAATAAATTGACTGTTTGATTTGAAATTCAAAGTTACCTACGTGTTTAAAAGCCCTAACACATATTTGTCATCATAATTATATTCCCGCATCCGCAGGCTTATTAAGTATCTTGCAAGAGCAAAACGATAGTGATTTTTGCGTAACAATTGCTCTTCAATACAGGAGTTTTTGGCGGTTTTCTTAGAAATAAGTTCATTTGACAAACAGCGAGCAATTAGCAAACGATTGTGTAGGACCAATACTACACTGTAATTCTGACTTTTATGACATAAAGCATTTGATAGCGCGATCATTGCTGATTGCTGTTTCTTACGTAATAAGCCTGCCGATCATCTCGGGAGTGACTGACGGGCAACGACCAAACATTGCGCCAGAATGTAATCACGGTAGCATCATCCGGTGCTGCCCACATCACTCGCATACATATATTTAACTCTTGCTTTCAATGCTTTGCCGAGATAGCGAATTGCAAACTTCGCAGCATTAAGTGCGAATACGTAGAGATCTTGTTGACAGAGACTTTTAGTAGACTTGGCAAATATCTACTCGATAATCAAATTAGCGTTTGATTTACAAAAATGAACATTGTTTTAATTAACACTTAGCAGCCATAATAGTTGCTATTGAAGTTGCTACAAAGAAAGTGGATCAAAAACATTAGAAGATCAAAGAGTTCGGTTTTGTTAATTTTGTGAAGACTTTGACTTCATAGAATTACAACAAAACGATTAAGCGCAAGTCATCTTACAATTAATGATTAAATTGACCTTTTGAGAGTTAGTTGTAAGAGTATATTTTTCTTTGATAATTATTGTACCATAAAAAACTGGCCAAGTGCGAGTCGGACTCGCGCACGAAGGGTTCCGCACCATTATCGCAAAAAACGGCAAAAAAATCACGTTTGTTGTATGGGAGCCCCCCTTAATTTATTTTATTTTAATTTAATAATTATTATTTTTTGAAGTGAATATACAACTAAATATTCTGTGAATATTTCAAGCGTCTACCTGTTGCCGTTATTAATATCGAGCAAAAAAATGTTGTATGGGAGCGCCCCCCTTAAATATTAATTTTATTCTGTTTTTAGTACCTATTTGTTGTTATATCGGCAACAGAAATACATCATCTGTGAAAATTTAACTGTCTAGCTATCACGGTTCATGAGATACAGCCTGGTGACAGACGGACAGACAGACAGACAGACGGATCGTGAAGTCTTAGTAATAGGGTCCCGTTTTTACCCTTTGGGTACGGAACCCTAAAAAACCATAACAGTGCTTTAGCTCTAAATCAAAGTATACATTAAAGAACCCGTTATTATAAAAAATACAGTAAACAATCTGAGTAGCTAAGTAGATATTTATTTACCTGCAAAAGTTATTAACATTATTATATGTCTCTACTTCTTATTATATAAGGCAATACTTGTTTATCATAATTATGGACATATTAAATATTCATACTTTATCTTTGCAATATTCCTAAGCGAAATATTAAATTTTCTAGAACGATATTTTTAATAAAAACTTAATCCTGAGCGTTCTTTTGATGCCTCAAGTAATGTTCCTTCATAACGTCTAATACTGGAGAAATTCCTAGTGTGGGGAAACGTTTAAAAAAAAAAAAAAAAAAAAAAAAAACTTACTTATTTCTACAACAACATAATAATAATAAATTGTAGTTCTAAAAACTAAAAAACACGCTTTAATGGTAAATTGAACTAAAAAGTCGCTAATCCTGAAGATCTTGGTAAGGCTAATGGGACAAACTATTTAAACGCGCACGGTAGAATCAACTTTTATTACTTGTAAATTTTAATTTTTGTTTAACTTTCAAAAGTACTTTGACATTGACTTTGACTAAATTATTGTATTGACATCGGTCCTTGATAGGTGTGCAAAGTTTCAAATCAGTCCGACGTTTTGAAGTGGGTGAAAATCACGTTCAAAGATTCCGTTACATTGATACATAGATACATACCAAGCTAATAAAAGCGTGTTAAAAATATGCCCATGTATTATTCAAAATTAACGGATTTAGTCATATTCTCACATGCTGCAACTCCATTTGCGAATTTTAATGTTTGTGCAACAAAACCGGAATTTATCCCATATTAGTGCAAATATGAGTTTACTTAGAACTTATTTACGTTTATCATTTTGATTTTAAAATCCATTCGTGCTTACTTATTGCTATTTATAATTAGTCGATTTCCCCCTACAAATCTACAAGCAAACGGTGACATAAATATGTATTTACCATTAATTTCTGCCCACACACCGAACCGGTGCTTCGAAATAGAAAATTTCCGTTCATAAAATTGAACACATAACATATTCAAACAAGAAATAAGCGTGGATCTCACTATTTGTTGCTATGTGGACAGTCAGAGCCCAGTATAAAATCTGCTGAGGTATTGAAATCTCGCCCGTATTTGTACTGCATTATGAATCTTGCAAGAGCTTTAGATAAATTGATCAAGTAACAATGAGATGTCATAAATGTCAGCTCGCACAAAGGTAGGTACATATTTTAATCAACTGAGCAAAGATGTGATTGTTTTTTAGGGTTCCTTACTCAAAGTGTTCCTCTTGAGCACTCCACGGTTCGTCTGTCTGTCAATCTGTCTCAGGCTGTATCTCATGAACCGTGGTCCGTGATAGCTAGACAGTTGAAATTTTCACAGATGATGTATTTCTGTTGCCGCTATAACTACAAATAAAAACAAAACAAAAAATAGAATAAAATATATATTTAAGTGGGGCTGCTATACAACAAACGTGATTTATTTGTCGTTTTTTTGCGATAATGGTACGGAAGAAGAAGCGCGAGTCCGACTCGCACTTGGCCGGTTTTTTTAGACGTCGAAAAAAATCTAATGTTACACAACAATGTACCACTGTAACCCGTAATATTCATAAAGTTGTTGGTTGGTAGTTGGTAACTCCTTGTCAGACTGTCAACATAAGAAAAAGTCAAATTTTGGAAGATATTTAATTATATTAGATTAATTTATTACAATTATTTAGATACACATTAAAACCAAGGTTCATAACCTATTTATTACAAAGAAAATGGTAGTCAACTACCTAAAAATTGTTAGATTAGAAATTGAAACATGAAGTTTGAGTTTCTATTTGCAACAATTAAGTCAGCTCGGATCGTTAACGTAATCACATCAATTAACCTCTTCTAGAACTCGTCTGTCTTACGTAGATAACGAGTACATTATAAGTGTCTAATCCAACAGCATAATTGTATTGCGTATCAAAACGCAATTAATCTAAGTAATACGGTATAATTAGTTTAGTTTCAATGATGGTGGAAAACGGAAAATCTAAAATTTCTCGAGCTCTTGATCATTTGTCATGAAATTATAAGATTTATAAAATAAAAGGATATCTAGATTCATATAGGTATATTTAGATTTTGCTAGACCTTTCGTGGGTTCCTCACACGTGGGTTACTAAACAAAGCAGTAAAATGCAAGGCATTCCATGGGCATGCGATTTACCAAAGAACAACAAGATACAGTTCCGAGATATTGTAAACAAAATTTAAAAGAGTAACCATGGAGTTTCTTGCCGGTTCTTCTCCATAGGAAACGACTAACCCGAACCGTGCACCTTTTGTCGACGTTTTATAAGTGCCCATGTAGGCCTATGTAAAATAAAAATATTTGATTTTGAGTTGTAACTGGCTCTGGAACTCTGGGTCTGAGACTCCTAAAGCCCAAAATCTTCATACATTGCAAATAAAGTAACTAATCGGATTAAGATACCTAGTTACCTACATTTTTCTGAAGAGACTATAAGTTTTTTTTTCATCGCACTGCAAAAAGACCGCGTGCCAGCCAAGATAATTAAACACACAGTAGAGCTAATTTAAATACACAAAAGTGCTAACATCTTGATGTTAGCGCTGATATAAGTGTCGAAACTCGCGTTTTATAGATTTGCCCGTTTTATTAACGCAATTAGCATTACACACACACGCAGAATTCTCAAGGAAAACTTGAAAAACTGAACATTTACAACTAAAGTAAATTAGGTATTGCTGTTCTATTGTAAGCACATTTTAAGTAAAAAAAAATATAGGAATTAGCTAAACATATTAGATAGTTTTAAGAATTGTTCAATACGTTTCACCGAGTTAGCTCATTCCTATGCACGGAACCTCGAAGAACATTTATTTATTTATTCGGGACCTCCAACGAAAGATGTACACAAAAAACACAATGAATCATCAATATGAAGTACACAAGTGCACTCCCTCAATTATAGGAGGATTGTAGGAGATTCATATTATTCACAAACTTTTTCCGTATCACCCTATCGGGGTAGGCACCCCCTATTTTTCCGGGATAAAATACTTAGCTTAAAGCACTTAACGATGTTGCCTATTATAAATCAAGGCAATCAATGAAAATAATTCGTGATATGATCAGCGAGTACTTGACCGTACCTCCAGAGATTAAAACAAACAATGTTACATACATAAACAGATGTAAGAATATGAACGAACAAAAACACCAAATAGACAGTTATAAATTATTTAATGTTCCGTGTTGCCACATTCTCCATGTGTACATAAGTGATAATAAATTACAGCCGGCACGCAATTGCTCATCCTTGTATTAATTTAATTTGCATACAAATGCGAAACTAAGTTTATTGTCCAATGTTCCGGGTGTAGGCAACCGTAGCCACGTGTTTATTTTACCATTTAATTTTATGTTTATCCTTAATTATGTAATTATTATTGTTCTTGCTCTATATAGGTATACATAGATAAAGTGTGGTCCGACAATTTTATAAAGTATATTTAGTTGTTAAAACTTGCGTGTGTAATGTCACATTTCTGCTAGTTTCCCGTTGGGATCACGTTGGGATAGACAGGAACTTCAAAACGCCGTACTTAATAAATGCCTTACCTACCGCACATAATTATTTGTTTCTTCTATATTCATTAATCTTTTTCGTTTTAAAACTAATTACTTTACATTCGCTTGCCATCAATAATTATTTCAGAATGTAGGCTACCATGCAGTCGTCGCATATTAATATTATTAGTCTAGACTTTGGCTATAAACCCTAGCGTCTATAAACCATAAACGCTATTGACACACACAAGTGAAAAGTATGGGTGATTCTGCTGACGGAGCATTGCCTGGTGTGCCTAGGCTTATCAAAGGTATTTGATGACGTCGTCAAGTAGATTAAACATTTTGTTTAGCATTTAGAAGTTGTTGTGTCCGTTTAGTCTACATTAAATGTCATTAGGACATTAAATAAAGCTCTATCTCCATTTTCTTCTAACTTTGACAGTAATAACCCATTGCAGTGATTGGTGACCCCAGGGAGCTGCTCTTGGTCCATTACTAAATAGTTTACCTTTGTGTATTTTCTACAAATTCAGTCGAAAGCGAGTAATTTGTCTGAACAATGAAAACGTATCGAAATAGACGCATACATGTAAATTAATTCATAGACACCTTCAAGCATCTACATTTACATACATTAATACAAACCATATGTATATGCAAGCGTCTTTGCTTGTTATGTAAAGTCTTGTCACGCAGGAATACTTGTCATATTTATTAAGAAGACATGTGCACTTAACATAATACCACGCCTGAGTTGTGTTTCCTGGAGGGCTAAGAGCCTAAGAGCCAGTATAGAAAGATAACGTAATTGCAGCTAGATAGTTTCAGGCAACCCTGCAGTAATCTATTCTACTATCAAGTATCATTAATGAAAACAAGTTTTATCAAAAACATGTACCTGCAGATTTAAAATAGTTATGAATATACATGTGGAGAGGGAGAGGAAGGCCAAAGAAAAGATGGATGGACGGTGTGAGGAGTGATGTGAGGGAAAAGGGAGTCGGTAATAGTATGACAGGGGACAGGACGGTATGGAAGAAGCAAACGTGTTGCGCCGACCCCAAGTAACATGGGATAAGGGCAGGAAGATGATGATGATGATCTAACTGCAGATTTTAGCGGTGGGATCTCGTAATATAAGTATAGGTGGATAGGACAACCGCATTTCTAGACAAAATGGCTAGTAGGATTTAAAGTTAAAGTCTCAAAAGACTTGTTTAAAATAAAATTCAATTATACCTCATGAGAACATAAGAAGTAAGTCAAAAACTCGTTACCAAACTCGTTGAGATAACAGAAAAATCGGACAGAGTTAATTACTAATGTAACATCGTAATCAGTGTAGCGATAACCTGTAATCTGGCTGTAGATAACACGTATTTTATTATGTCGGTATAGTAATATTGTAATCACAAAACATATAGATGCAGTACCTACAGAGCAGAGCTTGATAAAAATGAAAGGTTTACACGTGTAGCTAGGCACTACTGAAAATGTATTAAGTATTATGTTTAGATCAATAAATTAAGCTGTAGCTACTGATATATAAACCTGCAGGATCATCAAGATGATGCATACATACATAAGCTCCTGCTGATTTTGCAAATGGCAGTAATGTGATGATGACACTCAAAACGATTAAGTAGTTGTGAGATGCTTTTATATTTAATTATTAGCGTTTGTAGACAATAATCATTGTTTTATATTTATTTTGACAAAAGTCAAATGGCGCCCAACTTGGGCTCTACGGGTCCCACGTTGGGCTCCACTGCGCCCAACTTTTGCAATAGAAAAAACGTTTACATTAAAATCTTTTCTCTTGACTTCCACGTCAATTTGATCTTAATAATTGTGTTCAGTATTGACTGTTTTTTCATCATCAGCTCAATATTTAAAGATTAAATTTAAATCTAGTAGGTACTTATATCGAAAAGTGGTCTGGTAGATATCGCTGTTAGCGATAAGATCGCCATTTTAACCATAGATAGATTTAGCACCACATGTAGTAAAATAATAGTGTTACAGTTTTATACAATAAAGTATATTTTATCAGCTTTTTGATCTTTCTATGACTAACGCTGCATTCATAAACCTCCTTATCGGGTATTTCATGAATCTAGAAGTACTAACAGGTTATATAGCTTTTTATTTTGCGATTACATAGTGTAATCACTCGTCTACCTGTTATCTGTTATCGACGTAGGTACAGACTTTTTCGATTGATCTGCAAACATTGATCAGACTGCAAAGTTTTGAGCGCCAGTTGTCTAATATTTGGTTAAAAGTATAACCTTGCATCGGGTCTGATAAGATATCTTTAACTTCATATTTTTTTAGCAGTCACAGATTGGGAGGTAATCTGTGTTAGCAGTCTTGTCCTTTTCTACTTCCTGGAATTTAACTTTATAGATAAATTAGGTATAGTAACCTACTCACTTTTTATTACTTTCAATAATTATGTAAGTAAGTAAGTAATTCTTTATTTTGCAAGATAAAAAGTAGGTTCGGCCATATTTTACCAAGAGGCATGCAAAAGAAATAATTTGACGCTAAAAATTTAAATAAAGGCAATTAACACACACACCAAATAGTTTCAAATCACAACTTATTATATCTAGGTTACCGCAACACAATTTATATAGATTACAATTATACATTTAATTTTATTTATTTATTCACAAACAATTAACATTGTGTAGAATATTGCGTACATTATTACTGGAATTGGTGGAACATAATTGCAGTAAAATTATCGCTATGGGCCTTGTACTATTGTTTAATCTGTGACGATACAAGATGAAGGTTACTTTCAATTGTTCTCATCTTCTACTTTTCGTTCGAGTACCTCAAAAACTATAAATCACAAAAAACATGAACATTATGGAAGTGATTTTTAATTTAAGATTTTTAATTATAACTTACAATGCTCAACCTCCTACAAAATACACTGTAAAGGTCATGCTTTCTATCTCTAAACAATAGACCTAAAATCTAAATAGAATTTTACTTGAAATTAAAGAGGCTGGATTTTCTATTTGCAAGGTACCAATGTCCAATTGGTTCAAAGGTTGGCCATTGCCATCGAACACGGCAATGCAGCTAGCGTTATGGGCACCTTTGCGCCGGGAACAGTTAGGGGCGGATAGGATCACTTTGTTGTCCGTCCGTCCGTCCGTCTGTCTGTCAAGACCCTTTTCTCAGGAACGCATGGAGGTATCAAAAATTTACATCAAATACTCAGGTCTATTGTCCCTTACAGCTGTGAACTTCTAAGCCAACGCAATCAAAAGATACAGCCGTTTATGCCGCAAATTTTTGACACTCGCAAGGGAATCAAAACCTACAGAGTACTTCCCGTGAACTCAGAATCTTGAAATTTGGTACGAAGCTTCGTCTTATAGCACAGATAAAGGAAAAATTGTGAAAACCGTAAACTTTAAGTTACATCATATAATGAAAATATTATTAATAATTTTAAACTTACTACCCCTTTCCTAATGAACGCGTAGAGGTATTAAATTGAAATTCATATCAAATACTCAGGTCTATTTTATTTTATTTTATTTATTGGGGAAAACAAACAATTACACACTATATATGGTTAACAAATAATTGTACGAGACTACATTAGTGTGCAACTAACAACGTTATCCACATCTTAAATAATACCTCAAAGCTGAGGTTTGTACGGAACCCTCGGTGCGCGAGTCCGACACGCACTTGGCCGGTTTGTTAGGGTTCCGTACCCAATGGGTAAAACCGGGACCCTATAACTAAGACTCCGCGATCCGTCTGTCTGTCTGTCCGTCTGTCACCAGGCTGTATCTCATTAACGGTGATAGCTAGACAGTTGAAATTTTCACAGATGATGTATTTCTGTTGCCGCTATAACAACAAATACTAAAAACAGAATAAAAGAAATATTTTAGTGGGGCTCCCATACAACAAACGTGATTTTTTTGCCGTTTTTTGCGATAATGGTACGGAACCCTTCGTGCGCGAGTCCGACTCGCACTTGGCCGGTTTTTTTATATATCTTCATCATTAGAAATCGTCGGACCAATTACATCTCCGGAGTTTGGTCTGTAAACTCGGTCAATTAATATGGATTTGTGATCGTTGATCGCATTACTAAGGTACCTATGAGTACTACTTACCTAACAGGAAGTATAAGCCCTAGCCAATCCAGGGCTAATTTGTAATTAAATTACTTAAGTACTAATATCTTAAATCCTAAAAACATACCGTACATGTTCATTGAATTTCCATTTTCTCAAAATACAGACTGTGCCGATGTGATTTCCCCCCATGAAGTTTCTTAAAAAAAAACATCCTTTCCATGAAATTTTTAAAGGGTAATTCTGCTAAAGGTTTTTTGTGCTACTAGACTCAGACGAAGAGTAGACTGCATTTTCTGTCAGTAAATGAACGAATAAACGATATTGCTTAGAAGATATCGTACAAAACCACTTTTCTCTTTTATTCTAGGTACTTAGATTTGGTCCAGATTGAGTAAATTAATAGTTACTTATCTATAATTCGTATATACCAGCTTATACTTTGTCTCCCGCTGCAACCAGTGGGTACACGTGGAAAATGATAGTGATTACGTTATCATTATCAATGGCTATAATTATATCGTAAAAACGGTCGCTTCCTGGTGCAGCGGCTACCGACACTCTACTTAGTTAGATAGTGGAACTGGTACCACATAACGTCTAATTTACAACGACGTGAAAGCATTAATTTTGGTGTTGTAAAGATTGGATAACTTAAGGCGTAGATATCCCTCAGTAGCTAATTTTAAAATGAGAATCACGTCCAAACGGCTAGTCGTAACTCGCAATCATTTGGCAAAAATATATGTTACATTAGAGCATTTAAACTAAGAAAATTTTGAGTTTTATAAAAAAAAAAACCGGCCAAGTGCGAGTCGGACTCGCGCACCAAGGGTTCCGTACAAACTTAAAGTTAAAGGTATTATAGACTGAGTTTTTGATATGAATTTCAATTTAATATATCTACGCGTTAATGAGGAAAGGGGTAGTAAGTTTAAAATTATTAATAATATTTTTATTATATGATGTAACTAAAAATTTAAATTTTTCGCAATTTTTCCTTTATCTGTGCTATAAGACGTTGCCTCGTACCAAATTTCAAGATTCTGAGTTCACGGGAAGTACCCTGTAGGTTTTGATTTCCTTGCGAGTGTCGAAAATTTGCGGAAATTTGCTGCATAAACGGCTGTATCTTTTGATTGCGTTGGCTTAGAAGTTCGATTTTTTCACAGCTTTAAGGGACAGTTGACTTGAGTATTTTATATAAAATACTCAATTACAGCTTGATACTGCCACTCGTTCCTAAGAAAAAGGGTCTTGACAGATAGACGGATGGACAACAAAGTGATCCTATAAGGGTTCCGTTTTTTTCTTTCGAGGTACGGAACCCTATAAACAAGCCAACCAATCACAACTATCCATTTCCAATTTGTGAGTTGAGCAATTGAGCATCTGGAATACCGGCCTTACTCTTTAGCCCGTATTTAAAAATACAAATAAACAAAATAATTAAATAATATTCCACAAAAGTAGGCTAACGACGACCCGTACATATCTGTCTACTTACTTATCTAAATATTCAGGGCAGATTGATAGCAGTTCTCGAGCTGAACTAGTAATATCAGTAGCCCGCTCACTGAGTGCTATGTCGAAATAAATCTGCCCGCATTATTCCTTTATTATGTACTCACAGACCACATAAACCACTAGAGATGCCATAATATTCGCGTCGTTGCCAAGATTTTTAGCTGTCATATTTTTTTTTTACGTTGCCCCACACTAGGAATTTCTCCTGTATCGTGGGTGCGTTTACAAACATTTAAACTCAATAACACAAAC
Source organism: Orthosia incerta (assembly GCA_948252205.1). Taxonomy (NCBI): domain Eukaryota; kingdom Metazoa; phylum Arthropoda; class Insecta; order Lepidoptera; family Noctuidae; genus Orthosia; species Orthosia incerta. Next base: position 3,663,485 of record OX411750.1, on the reverse strand, counting down.
AGGCAGACCCGAAAAAAGTATATGTAGATCATACCTACAAATATTTGCTTCGTGCGACAAACGAACATAGCAAAGTTTTGACAGTACCGACTAGCAGTGGGTGGCCCTGTACGAACTACTTAGTTAAAAAGATCAAAAAACCCGACTGCTGAAAAAGCGAACTAAAAAGATGTAAACAAGAAGAAAATCATGCTGTGCAGTCGAAGGATACATATTCGCGAGCTGGCTGAACAAACCCAGTGTGCTTAGTGCGAGTTTTTTAACGTACTCACTCGTCATAACATAAAAGATCTCTTATGTCAAAATGTATACAAAAAAAGAGGTTTTGTCTTGCCGTCACCAGACGGCGCTTATTCAGTTTCAATACAAATTGCCGTTAACATTTACGCGATTGAGCGTGAGTAAAAACTCGCACTAATGCCTCAGATGTATCCTCCGCCTGCACAGCATGATTTTCCCATTCTTTGCTTCTTAGTTCGCTTTTTAAGCAGTCGGGTTTTTTAATAGATGTTGCGGGTTTGTCCACCCTATTTCGCATACCACTAATACCTACAGATAGCCATGCTGGCCCTCATAGCTCTGTGGCTATACTTATGAGAGATAATATTTAAATGAAGTTAAATGAAATTGTGCTAATTCTCGCTGATAAAATAGGTACGTTAAGTAGGCAAGTTTATCTTCATTTTACGTAGATTATGTACGAGTATCTACTCTGTAGATTATTTATTTATTTATTTATATATGCTTTATTGTAGGTACACCAAGTTAAAACAAAGAAAAGGAAACTTAAAACTAAAATACATACAACAGGCGGCCTTATCGCATACCGCGATCTCTTCCAGGCAACCTGGAATGGACATGAAATGGGGTTGACATTGGTGTAACACATAACAATACGAATATTTACTTTAAACACAATAATATTATTATAGATACACAAATATATACATATGTTCTAACTATAATAGATACATAAATACATACATACTCAATAAATATATAGGCAATGAAAGTAGATGTTGACTAACGACAATCATACGTATTTAGGCTTAATTTTGTCCAACAAAGTCCTTCATTAAAAGCCTCGAAACTTGATCTGTTTGTAGAGGAACTCTATTTTTGTTAATTGGCAACACTGCGAAAAATTCACGGTGATGATTGGTCCAGTAGGAGGAGGTGGGAGATATCTGTAATTATGTCGAGGTATCGATGTCTATATTTCGGAACGTTTTAATTTAATTTGACCCTGGTATTTTCTTTCAAAGATCAACCTGTGAAAAAAGAAAACCACTAGGATTCTAGGATAGTAAATATTTAGGTAGTACCTACCTAGGTAGGTGAAACGATACAATAAAGCCCATTGCACGAAAAAGTCAAGTGGGCCTAAGAAGTTTTTAGGTAAGTAGGTACACAAAGTAACAATAGTACCGCAGACACGCGCCACGCGACAACGCGTTTTCACATATTCGTACCTCCTCAAACAAATGATTGGAAAAAAGTAACTAACCCGACTTTGTTTTAAATTTCGAATAATCGACGACGACATCAACTGGCGTAATGCCAGTAGATGGCGTTGTCGATTATTCGAACCTGTATACAACGCTATGTTCATTTTGGTCCGTGTTTTGTGTGTGTTACGTATCAGAGATGGCGCTGTGTTAGACAAACGTATGGGAAAATGAATTTTCTTCATAATTTTGTTTTTCGTGAGATAAATCCAACAAATCAAATATCGTGAAAATCGATCCAGCCGTTCTCGAGTTATAAATGGTGTAACTAACACGACTTTGTTTTATATTTAAAAAGATTATTCTAGAACTGTTCTGCAGAAAATGCATGTAGGAACGTAAATGAAGCAAAAGCAAAGCGTTCTGTACTTTCTGCCTATGTGACTCCACCGGAAAAGGAGTGAGTTTATGGTATGTTCTATAGAATAAAAAAAACCGGCCAAGTGCGAGTCGGACTCGCGCACGAAGGGTTCTGTTCCGTTATCGCAAAAAACGGCAAAAAAATTACGTTTGTTGTATGGGCCCCACTTAAATATTTATTTTATTCTGTTCTTAGTATTTGTTGTTATAGCGGCAACAGAAATACTGTATCTGTGAAAATTTCAACTGCCTAGCTATCACGGTTCATGAGATACAGCCTGGTGACAGACGGACAGACAGACATACAGACGGATCGCGGCGTCTTAGTAATAGGGTCCCGTTTTTACCCTTTGGGTACGGAACCCTAAAAACACCGCATTGAACCTATTCTTCTCATAGAAAAGCGTGTAAATAAAAATCAGTAATAAAATTGTCGCATCGCACCTATTCAATTTCTTTTCTATCTCAGCGTCTAGTGGCAATACCATAGGATTAAAAGTGATTTACTGCCATACTCGGTGACTATGTTTTATAGCTTATCCACTTTCCACTTATATTCACTAGAACTAGAGTCTGTTATTATAATCCTATGTAACATAGTTTGTCATTTATGTATGTTGCGGATTACGAAGTCTTGACAAATATGAGACACATTTGAAAGTTACAATTTAAATTAAAAACCGGCCAAGTGCGAGTCGGACTCGCGAACGAAGGGTTCCGTACTTGGTAAATTGCTGTTTACGATTTATGACGTATTAAAAAAAACTACTTACTAGATCTCGTTCAAACCAATTTTCGGTGGAAGTTTACATAGTAATGTACATCATATATTTTTTTTAGTTTTATCATTCTCTTATTTTAGAATTTACAGGGGGGTGACACATTTTACCACTTTGGAAGTGTCTCTCGCGCAAACTATTCAGTTTAGAAAATAAAATTATTGGAAACCTCAATATCATTTTTGAAGATCTATCCATAGATGCCCCTCACGTATGGGTTTGATGAAAAAAAAAATTGAGTTTCAGTTCTAAGTATGGGGAACTCCCAAAATTTATTGTTTTTTCTCTATTTTTGTGTGAAAATCTTAATACGGTTCACAGAATACATCTACTTACCAAGTTTCAACAGCATAGTTCTTAAAGTTTCGGAAAAAAGTGGCTGTGACATTCGGACGGACAGACAGACAGACAGACATGGCGAATCCATAAAGGTTCCGTTTTTTGCCATTTGGCTACGGAACCCTTAAAAGCTTCGTTTGAAAGTTTTGACTTCGGAAAAGTGAATAATGTCATTATCATCCAATGTCCGACTTCGCCCACCGCTGAGCATAATATGCCTCTTTTTTTCTAGTACCAATACCTACGTTCTCGTGCCAGCCTTCTCCACGTTCCCTGGGATGGCTATAATGCCATCTGCCCATTGCCTTAGCCACTTGGATGAAGTATACTTAATTTGGTCCAATTTCGGAAGTCGTCGAATCGTTTTCACACTGTCGCGTCGCGCTTGTCTGCCTTTAAAGTCGTACTTGGTGTGTCTTGCATTTTCCTTTGAAGACATGAGGAAGGAATTTTAAATATCCATGGAATTGAAAACTCTAAATATAGAAAATAAAAAGGGTTTTCAAAAGAACGATCGAAAAGGACCTGGATCCCACCTCATTATTCTCAAACCACTGCAACTCCTGAAAGAATCAACAGTGGCGACCAGCAGAAAAGCGCCGAGGTAATGAAGCTCGACGAAGACCCGTAGATTTAATTTAACTGTCTTGGATCCCGCAACGAAATTAATCAGAAAATAATAACGGAGGAGTAGGAAGAACACAATTTCCACAAACCCATTTGCCTATTTAGAAAAAGGGATTGGATATAACAACTTGAAAAATAAAAAGATAGTGTCATGCCACGTCGCAGGGCGTCACAAGTCTTGCGTCTATATATACATAAACATAGAAGTGCATGCTATCCAAACAATGGCCGCCGCCGATCTATTTTTTGTGAGAAAAGCGAGCAAAACCGTCTAGACGCATGTGATTGTTCGCGAGAAAGAAATTTCTCAATACACTTGTACTGTTACCAACTGTTTTTTTTATCGATAGTCGTAAATAGTGATGGGACTGTCGTATTTGCAAGTTTTAATTGCAGATTATTTTAACACGCTTTTATTAGCTTGGTATGTATCAATGTAACGGAATCTTTGAACGTGATTTTCACCCCCTTCAAAACGTCGTATTGATTTGAAACTTTGCACACCTATCAAGGACCGATGAGAATGCAATCATTTAGTCTAAAGTCAAAGTCAAATATATTTATTCAACTAGACCAATAAGAAACCACTTTTGAAAGTAAAACAAAAATTAAAATTTACAAGTAATAAAAGTTGATTCTACCGTGCGCGTTTAAATTGTTTGTCCTATTAGCCTTACCAAGATCTTCAGGATTAGCGACTTTATAGTTCAATTTACCATTAAAGCGTGTTTTTTAGTTTTTAGAACTACAATTTATTTATGAAGCAATATAGGTACGGAGGTGTAGTAAATGGATCTGAAAAATAGATACCTATTGTTTATTTACTTTAACTAACTAAGCAATATCTAATTATAATTATCTAAAGGCAATTTCTGGAAGTACCGATCTGTTAAAAGACTGTGATGTGTGAAACAACTGAAAAAAATAATAATTGACGATTCCTCGAGGAAACAGCTAGTTATTTTTCTTATTAACTTTCAGACCGTGACAGTCTACAAAACAAACGTGATTTGAAGTAAATGCGAATATCCCCACAGTGAAATAACTACAATCTGATATTTCGAAAGTAAAAAATAAGCATTATAAAAATCTCTACCTATATTTTTATTTTCATTTGATATTTTCTTTACCTAGATATTTTCATAAACAAAGAAATTGCATCCGTCACACTGAGTCACACATCACACTCATTAGTCGCACTCCGCATGCAGTTAGCAACTGTAATGTTATCGTAACCTTCATATTGCTTTACATCTGAGAATTGTATGGCTGTTAGGCTAGGTTAGATTCCATTCCACATTAATTCAGAAAAAAATATTGAACATTTCTCTGATCGGTCTTCTTTAGGGTTCCGTACGAAAAGGGTAATTAAGTTTTCTTCTCTTAGTATCTATATTTTTATGTATGAAAATGTGTGAGATAGTAAAAGGTAAATACTTTCCACGGAAATAACATGACGCATAGCTTGTACAGCTGATGCAATATTATTTTAATAAATTGTTCACCAGTTTTCGTAAATATTTGAACTGCACCTGTAATTACAAAAAGACAAATCGTCTTGAAAAATAATTTAGTAAAAGTTGAGGTGAGACTTTTACACCAGTAAAGGTGAAGTGAGCCGTCAGTCCTACTAGGTAATGCGACACAATTTTATTCCACCTTGTTTGGATAGATTGTCAGCGCGTTATGTTCACTTCAGTCGGGTCTAAACACTCCAAATGGAGCACTATTGCTGTCAATCAAATGTCCGTCTGTCTGTCGTCTGTCACACAATTTTGTTCCGATTTTTTTTTAACTTTCCATTGACCTGTGAACTTGAAGTTTGGTGATAATGTTCATTTTTACGTATATTTTACTAAGAAATACCAATAATTATATTGATAAATCTGATTTTCTTTGGTACGGAACCTTAAATGTGCGAAGTCCGACACGCACTTGGCCGGTTTTTACAAAATAACTGTACAGAATACAGATGGTTCAATCACTCGCAAAGAAGTTCCATAATTGTATTTTCTAAATTCAAAACTAAGTATTCTATCGTATTTTCTCCGTATTTTAACGATGCAGATGTTTTAATCGATTGCACACACATTCGCCTCACTACTACGAGCGCACATAGCAACGCGCGGTTTATATTTTTCCCCACATTGTGCTCGGTCGGTTGCATACAACGGTTACTTTTTAAAGCATTCACTGCTAGATTAATAAGTTTGAAAAAAATTATTCATTATTGATTTATTTACATTATTTGTGAAACATGTTTATTTCATTATGACTAACACTATAGTTAAAAAAAAACCGGCCAAGTGCGAGTCGGACTCGCGCACGAAGGGCTCCGTACCATTATAGCAAAAATCGGCAAAAAGATCTTAAATATTTACTTTATACTGTGTTTAGTATTTGTTATTATAGCGGCAACAGAAATACATCATCTGTGAAAATTTCAACTGTCTAGCTATCACGGTTCATGAGATACAGCTTGGTGACAGACATACAGACAGACGGACCGCGAAGTCTTAGTAATAGGGTCCCGTTTTTACCCTTTGGGTACGGAACCCTAAAAAAGTTACAACCCGATATTTTTTCGCTTCTTTTGTATTCTCATATTGATGGTTAGAATTTCTTAACATAAGATAATTATTTAATTTAAAAAATATTTTGCTAACAAAATTATCCAAAAAGAGGTTCAATATTGATATTCTAGCACCGAGCGGGCTTCACGGCCGTTACCGCGTTAACATTGGCACAGATAATATAATACTAGCATACACGGGGGTGACCATAAGCTCTTAGAGCGGTATCAATTTGAGATCGAATAAGGGACAGATGTATATGACTTGTATACATCTGTCACTTACTCGATCTCAAATTGATACCGCTCTAAGAGCTTATGGTCACCCCCCAGATGTCTCATCCCATACAAAGAAACCGTGCTGACGTACTGTACTGATTATACTGATTATTTTTTATACATTGATCGCGTTCGGTTCCGTTCCACAGATATAGGTGATCTATCTATCGCCGTGGACCAGAAACGAACGCGAACGATTTTCAAAAAATAATCGATATACATACATACATACATAAACTCACGCCTTTTTCCCATGGGGGTAGGCAGAAACTACAGAACGCCACCTGCTACGATCCTTACATACTTCTTTTGCTTCACTCACATTCATACATCTTGTCATACACACACGCCGGTTATGAGTACTGCGCACCTTGCCTTTCTGAAGAACATCACCTATAAGGTCTATGTATGTCTTCCTAGGGCGTCCCCTCCCGGCGTTTCCATTCACGTCTGCCTTGTAAATACCTTTCGTTAGTCGCCTATCATTCATCCTCTCAACATGGCCAAACCATCTTAACATACTCTTTTCAATTTTAGTCACTACATCTTCTTTTAAACCACAACGTTGTCTTATTACCTCATTCCTCAATCTATCATTTAAGGTTACACCACACATACTTCGCAAGGACCGCATTTCTACTGCATTAATCCTACTTTCATGTCTTTTTTGCCATACCCAACTTTCACTTCCATACATAAGTGTAGGCACCAGCACGCCGTTGTGAACGGCGAGTCGAGCTTCCGGAGACATCGATTTGCTGGTCACAACGGCATGTATAGCACCATTCACTTTATTCCCTGCATTCACTCTCCTTTCCACATCCTCTTCAATCTTTCCATCCCTTGTGAACATACTTCCCAGATATACAAACTCGTTCACTTGCTCCACACTCTTATCATTTATTTTCACTTCGCACTCCGATACATCGTCTTCCCTTTCAAACACCATTACCTTAGTCTTGTTCACATTTATACTCATCCCTTTTAACTTAAAAGCTTCATTCATCACAGTCACCATGTCTTGCAACTGTTCTGCTGACGATGCAAGTAGAACTTGATCATCTGCATAGAGAAGGCATTTGACAGGCAACTCATTCATCCTCAATCCGCACTCATGCTCTTTCAAACCTATCAGACAACTATCCATGTACAAGTTGAACAGCCACGGTGATGCTACACAGCCCTGTCTAACACCCCTTGAGATGGAAAACCAGTCCGTAAACGCCCCATTAATCCTAATACAAGCACTGGAATCCCTATATAGAGATTTCAGTGCCCGAACCAAGCGCCAGTCCACACCGTACCCGGATAGCGTCGACCACAGTTCATCCCTCCACACACTGTCATAGGCCTTCTCCAAGTCAACGAAAGCACAGTAGACTTTTTTGTGCTTTGCCAGATGTTTTTCAGCTATGCTCCTCAAGGAGAAGATCTGATCCATACAGCCCATTCCCTCTCTAAATCCTGCTTGCACGTCCCATAATTGTTCATCCTTCACTTTTACCACTCTATTTATTAAAACTTTCGCATATAATTTGCCTACAACACTCAAAAGACTAATGCCGCGGTAGTTTTTACACTCCTGCTGTGAGCCGTTTCCCTTATATAGTGGTACGATTACAGCCTTGCACCAGTCATCCGGCACGCGGCCACATCTCCAACACATATTAAAGATCCGGCACAACAGGCTTGCTACCACCCCGTCACCGCCCTTCAGCATTTCAATTTTCATTTCCTCTTTGACTTTCGCTTTCATCTGATTGTATGTTACTTTCACCCTTACCAGATCATCCGTCACGTTTGTTGCCTGATTCATTCTATTTTGGGCTTTACAGGCTAACACATTAAGCCAAGCCTCTTTCTTGTTCTTCACCGCCTCTTTTACTTCATCATCTACCCACATATCATTCGTTCTACTACCACGTTTCCTCTTCGCTATACCACATAACATTGTGGCTGCGTTCACCATACTACTTTTCACTATTTCCCACACATCCTCTAAACTGAAATCATTCAAATAATCAAATATCTTATCCGTCTTCTCTTTTACTTCCCTCTTATATTCCTCCCTTACTTTTAGTTCTTGTAATCTTTCTACTTTTATTCTTTCTAACGCAGTCACAGGAACTCGATGACGCCAATGCTTGAACAGACCAACCACCCGACACATAACCAGATAGTGATCAGTCCCTACATTAGCACCCCGATATGCTCATGTATCTACAACTTTGCTCTTCAATCTTTCATCTACAATAACAAAATCAATCATACTTCTACTGTCTTGCCTTTCCCACGTATACCTATGGATCTTTCTATGATCAAACATAGTGTTCATTACACACAGGCCCTTCTCTACACATATTTCTAGTAACTTCAATCCCATTCTCACTCTCTATTGTCACCGAATGCCCCTAATACTTTTTCGAACCCATTCCTCTTCACACCAACCCAACTATTAAAGTCGCCGAGCATAAAAACCTTCTCGTTAGACCTACAATCATTCAGTATATCTCCTAAACTTCCCCAGAATTCCTCTCTCTCAGAAAATGAGCATCCCATATCGGGTGCATACACGCACAAAATAAAGATAGGGTGTAGGCCCACCTTAATTCTCACCCAAGGAATCCTAGGGCTCACACAAGCGTAATCTCTTACACAACTCATCATCCGCTCCGAGAGGATAACCCCCACACCCTGACAGGCCCTCTGTGTCTCTTGAACACCGGACCAGATAGCGGTCAGGGACCCGAGTTTAGATATATCCATTCCCTTTCTTTTTGTCTCATTCACACATAGCACATCTATCCTTTTGTCCTTCACTATTTCACATACTTCATCTATCTTATCTATCATTCCTCCCTGCACATTCAGCGTAGCTAAGCGACACTCCGCAGCTCGCTTTTCGCCCCATGAGAACAATTGACGTGGTGTGTGGCGAGCATCACCGCCGTCTCCGAGTAAATTATTAAGACTCATTTTGTTCCCACGAATAGCTAGGGAAACTATGTCCACGCTCTACAGAGTGCCTGGGGGCGCCCAGTCCCAGACAACAGGCACGCTTACGACTTAGGCTCTCCCCTAGCCATGCAGCTCTCGGCACGGCGACCTTAGCTTGGGGGTGAGATGTTCGCACCGCCATGAGGAAACAAAGCGTCCTCTGGCATTTATTCCCTTAGTCGCCTTTTACGACACCCACGGGATGAGATGGGGTGGTGAAATTCTTTACGTCCGTCGATGTCATCGAATTCCTGAGCTACCTCTACATCTGATTGTATGGGACCATGTGCAGTCGATAAATTAATTTCAGTATTACGCTGTTTTTTCCTACCTGTTTCATTATTTTCCTGGTAGTTTTTATTTTCGTCGTCTGCTGATTTTATTTCATTGCTAATATACAGCGCTTTAGCTATTTTGCATGCAATCTTAAAGGTTTTTAAATATTTCGCAACATATTTATCAAGATTTGTATTATTCATATAGATAGATATTAGATAGATATATATCTTTACCCGTGGCATAGCCCCAAAATATAATTCCATACCATGTTTTTGCGGGCTGTTGATCGTACTAATTCACATATTTATTGTTTGGAATTTGCGTTTTGTTCGTGTGGAATTAACCACATATTTCACTCTATGTTCTTTCCATCTATCTGTCTTGGTTTGCCAGTAAATATATATAAACCAGCGATATATCTTTTTTTATTAGACAGTTAATTATCACATTAGCTACGTTCTATAAGTGCATTTTACAATTACTGGCTAAGTGCACTTAGAGAAATGGCGTATTGTTTTAATTATTTATGTTCTGCCACATGATTTACAGATTTGTTAACATTTTCAGTCTTCTTTTTATATACTCTCCAAAATGTTAAGTAATTTATTAGCATACAATTTGAATTAAATCTGGTTAACGCCTTCGAGAATTTTATGAATGCATCTTACGATTTTAGTTTTTTTACAATTATATTAGAAATATTCTTATTAATACACATAAAATACCATAAAAGTATAAAATTTAACAACATTTAAATATTTTATTCGACTAATTTCTTAATCGAATAAAAACTTTTTATCGATTAGTGAATTCGCCTCTACCAAAACTGCAGTTAGCAACGACTGATTTATTTTATGGCAACATTTTTCCGATCACGTTTTATACTTGTCCCGCCATTGATCCGCACTTCACGCACGCTTGCAGTTGAAATGCAAGAAAAATGCATTTCCGATTGATTTAAATAGTGAGATTTTACTTATGAAGCCTACTATTGTTGCCAATTCAACAGTTCAATATGGGCATTGAATTTTGGTTAGTTGTACTTACAAGCTCTGAGGCCTTAGTGCGAGTTTTTACTCAGGCTCAATCGCGTTAACGTTAACGCCAATTTGTATTGAATCTGGATAAGCGCCGTCTGGTGACGGCAAGGCAAAACCTCTTTTTTTGTACACATTTTGACATACGAGATCGTTTACGTTATCACGAGTGAGTACGTTAAAAAATTTGCACTAAGCACACTGTTGGATGCGAGAGGCACGGCGCACTGATACAGATACACGGGATGATCAATGTAGCGACGCCTGGGGGAGGCCTTTGTTCAGAGTGGACGTCTCGCCAGAAATGATGATGATGTACTTACAAGCCTAACAAATATTCTGAGAAATTGTAAGCTTGATTTTCAGACCAATTCCCTGTATGATGGAAGTCGCCACGTTTATTACTTGATATTGATGAAGAAATGCTTATTAACTAGTGCCATGCTGACCTAATGCAAATCTACCCTTTGCCCATCAAGTTCTTGTTTTAAACCACTTGTCTCTCTTGTACACAGTTGGAACCACAACCACCCATCTGACAGTTGTCAGGGTGAACAGCGATCCCACTCCCGTCAAAGACCACCAGGTGCCAGTGTTCCTGTACAGCAGACAGTCATTTGTTGCTGATCAGTGGGACCTGACTACAAATCAGGTAAATTAGTCTAGTTTTATTCTAAACGGGAACTTAAAGCAGGATTGATACGAGTACTTTGAGAAATGTCAGATTACTCTCATTGGAAAATGGAAAGAGAACGCGGATGAAATGATCTTACTGATCTTATTTGGGTTTTGTTGAGGTCAAATTTCTCAAAGGACTATATCGCTGGAGTTTTTTATATTAGCATATACTGTCCAACTGCCTACTGGGCAGCTGGGTAAAAGACTCCTCCAAATCCTTCCAAGTATTCTATTCCTGTTTTTTTCAAAGTTTATTTTAATACATTTTATTTCAACTAAATTATAGATTGAAGAACGGTCGTCTGTTGACTCTTATTAGAAAGACAACACTGATGTCTCACTGATTTTACTGATTTTTGTGGTTATAAATTTTCTGCTTGGAATACGGTAACGTTTGAGGAGGCTGAACTAGTCAAAGGATTTTCATTGGCAGAACTTCACCTTTGTGACTTTTTTTGTGTTCGTTGATCAAGCATTATTTACCCTTTGAGTTTCATGTTCAAAGCTTTTTTTTTAAAGAGTTTTTTCAAGGATAAACATTTATCAATATGTAAAATATGGTATGAGTGTATGACTGCTGAGTAAAAAAGTAATACTAAATTCTACTTAGTCCGTCAATAAGATTATCAAAAAAAAAAAATGGTTCGTATTTTTTGCTTTATCAAAACAATAAAAAATTACATAGATATAGTGCATTATAGTTCAAGAGTCACTAATTTTGAGTAAAAAGTCTTTTAAACACGCTGTATCGTTGTCATTTTAGTTTGCGTGACAAAAGAAAAACCGGCCAAGTGCGAGTCGGACTCGCGCACGATGGGTTCAGTACCATTATCGCAAAAACGGCAAAAAAATCACGTTTGTTGTATTGGAGCCCGACTTAAATATTTATTTTATTCTGTTTTTAGTATTTGTTGTTATAACGGCAACAGAAATACATCATCTGTGAAAATTTCAACGGATAGACAGACGGATCGCGGAGTCTTAGTAATAGGGTCCGTTTTTATCCTTTGGATACGGAACCCTAAAAATACGTGTCCAATAGTTTTTGGGCATCTTTCTGACGGACTAAATAGATTTTTTTAGTTATCATCTATTAGCATGCGGTCGGAATCGCGGTTTTTGCAAGTCAACAGATAAGTCAACTTGATTATCCGCAACGTGTTGAACTAGACATGACGTCATTACACTTTATAGGTCAGTAATTGATGTAGGTTAGTGTTAGCCAATAAAAAGTGTTTACACAACACTACTTACTCTATTTCAATGTAGAATTGCTGGGAATCAACGAGCCAATTAAGTGTACCTAACTACCTATATGTGTAATAAACATGAGTTTTAATAGGATCTTTAAATGTGCGCCGAGAACAACAAATCAACCTAATCTATTTCCAACTGTATTGGGGTCAGTTTCCAGTCTAACCGGCACCGGCACCTTACTTGCGACTTGCGTAACTTTATGGAAAGCTCAAAGCACGCGCACTCTTTGATTTTGGCAATAGAGTAGTTGACAAAAATATATATTTAGTCCGTCAGTTAAATGACCAAAAAATATTGGACACGTATTTTATCTTTTACCACGTAAACAAAAAAAACGACGATACAGTGCGTTGAAATATTGTGTGATGTCACCGTGTGCTTTATACTGACAAAGTGACGTCAAGAGCCCCCACTCCTGAACTTGGATGCGCTTTATCTTTGTCAATTTTATCCGACTGCCGAAGGAGGGTAATGTGTTTAATCAATGGTAATGCATTTAACCTATGTAACCTTCACAACGTAACTGGGTAACACTGTACCACTTGGCAAGACTGATGACAGATATATTATAGTTTCTGAATACCGTAACGACTGTCAAACATCTAGTTGATATAGGTCAGTGCTGGCTAATTAAAAGTACTCATTACAACTAGCCACACTATTTCATAATCAGCCTATTAATGTTCCCACTGCTGGGATACAGGCCTCCTCTCTGTGAGAGGGGAAAGGCCGTAAACCACCACGCCGGCCAAGTGCGGGTTGGTGGATGTCACATGTCTTCCTTCACCGTTTTTGAGAGCAGTGGTGATGAAATAATTTACACAAAGTAAAGAGCCTGAGTTAGAACCCACGACCTACAACTTGTAAGTCGCGGCCAATACCACTGGGCCACCACTGCTCTCCCTACTAATTTTTTTTTAATGTATAATCGCTGGGAATCAACAAGTCAATTAAACTATCATGAGTTTGCATGTAGCAGAGATGAGAATGTTGAGATGGATGTGCGGAGTGATAAGAGTGGATAAAGTGAGAAATATGTTTGAAAGTGACGCCAGTGACAGACAAGTTGAAGGGAAACCGTTTGTCCTGGTATGGTTATGTGATGAGGAGGGATGAAACGTATGTTACTAAAAGAGTTATGAATATAAATGTGGATGGACTGTGTGAGGAGTGATATGAAAGAAGAGGGATAGCGTGACTTGTGACAGGACGGTATGTAAGAAGAAAACGTGTTGCGTCGACCCCAAGTAACATGGGATAAGGGCAAGATGATGATGATGATGAGTAATGTGAATGGCTAGAAAGAAGTAGTCTCTGTTTGCCGGCTCCCTCAATTTCAAATCTCAATAGTCACCCTGTTGAGATGACCACAAACAGAGACCTATAGCCCAGACAAATTACAAATAGACAAATTATATAATTATTGCCTACCTTCTTGTCAAATTAGTCGTTTTCTTGTTTGGATCCGCAGCCTAATTGCGTAACTGAATTCGTTTTCGGGAAAGAATCGATTCTTTCCCAAAACGACTTTACGTATTGCATTTTAATACCTAAAGTCGTTTTTGGGAAAGAATCGATTCTTTCCCAAAAACGAATTCAGTTACGCAATTAGGCTGCCGGAAAAGTCTGATAAAAGCTGACTCGCGTTAAAATATTTACAAACAAAATAATAAACAAAATGGTTTACCTTGTCCCAATTAGTGTCCATTCAATGACCTTGATAATTAATGCTCGTTTAAAATAAAACTCGTGCTCAATAATTCATTATGTTGTTTTTGGGTATTAATATTACCTTCTTTAATTATGATATATTTAACTCGCAGTTGAGTGAACGTGGTTTGAAATCAACGTCGAACTTTTCAAATGCAACTTAGTACTGAACAAATCGTGCGTTCAAGCGTTTTTGGCACATTTATTATTGGAATCAAATGTAAACAGATCACAGTTTAGGACCCATTAATGTTAATTTTAATCCGTAGTAGCTGGTAGCTGGGCTTATACCAGTTATTTGTGCTTTTAGGCCTGTTGGCGTAGCTCTGTTTTGTCTCCTGATTGATATGGAAGAAGTGGAATTTATGTTGTCTTCCGATTTTCTTGCCCGATAATTTTGTAATGAGAACCAAAACGTTAAATCGTTTGCCCTCGACTTGTTGAGCTTTATTGTCCCGGATCTTTTGATTCTGGCTTTCAGGAGTTTCACTTCAACTCATAAGCGCAGATTTTTCAGTAGATGGGCACAGTATGGCGACTTGGCGAGCAAGTTTCATAAAAATTGCAACCTATTTTTTGAGTCCTATCAAAAATACTTTAATCTACACTCACAACGTAATGTTCCAAATATGAATTCAAAAAATATTATCTAAACAAATTAATGTTTTTCGTGGAAAGTTAAAATAAAAAAAACCATTTAAGTGCAACAGTTTCCTTCGATTTTCAACAACTGCTTTATAAAATAACTTTTTAATTTTTACTTTTTATTTATTATTGGCGCGTATATACTCATTGACATAATGTAGAAAAATAGTGTCATTGTATATGGATGCGCGCGCTGCGCAGTCATGTGCAATGAGAATCTAAAATTACCCGCCATACCACATTTTTTTCCGTTTCCACTTTTGTTTTATTTCAACTGTATGAGTAAAGATAAAATAGTGTACTTATGCAACGGCATGTAATTATGTATTAAAACCCTCGTGTGATACCATTATCTCACTCGTGTTTTAATAACCCCTATTATATGAACGTTGCATAAACTACTATAAGGTGGTGCCTACTCAATTTAGACAAACCACGCAGCCTTTTCATGGTTCTCCTTATAAAATTGATCATAGTACAAACATTCACTGCTGACTTCCTACAATCTTGCGTAAGTTCTATTCGGTTATGGTAAAACGAGTTGTTTTGGTCTTCGTCGAAGGCCTGTCCACATCTGCCAACATTTGCGTACTATTCGAATTCTTTAGTTTAGAGTAGTAAATAAATACCTACGGCACTTATTGACGCACTTTGTATTGGAAACGTTTTGATAATTTTCTCTGAAAAATACTGAAGTGTGACTAAGTATTTGTATTGTGATCAGAGGCCTTAGTGCGAGTTTTTACTCACGCTCAATCGCGTAAACGTTAACGCCAATTTGTATTGAAACTGGATAAGCGCCGTCTGGTGACAGCAAGGCAAAACCTCTTTTTTTGTATACATTTTGACATAAGAGATCGTTTACGTTATCACGAGTGAGTACGTTAAAAAACTCGCACTAAGCACACAGGCTGCCAGTTCGGTTTCGGTTTTCGTATGCAAAATTATAATTATCATTCGCACCTCAACTTTTTCAAATTAGACAAGGATCTTTAAACTCTTAATTTTTGCACAAAGAAATTTTTAAACGTGAGTCATAAGTAATTTTGTATATTTAAAAATTGAACATACAAACAAACGGATGGTGTCTAATTTCAGAAGAAAAAGGTTGTTGTGTTGAAAAATTA
Organism: Orthosia incerta; assembly: GCA_948252205.1. Taxonomy (NCBI): domain Eukaryota; kingdom Metazoa; phylum Arthropoda; class Insecta; order Lepidoptera; family Noctuidae; genus Orthosia; species Orthosia incerta. Next base: position 3,647,291 of record OX411750.1, on the reverse strand, counting down.
TTATTATTATTAATCCATTTATTTAAGGCGACAGGGCCCATATAGCAAAACTTAAATCCTAACATACATAATTATGGTGTTAGTAACAATACAAACTTATACCTATGTTAGTAGCACAATAGAATAGCATAGTTTGATTAAATATTATTGCAAAATAATCGAGCAAATTAATTCGGTCGATCATTTTGCATGTAGCATAATCTAGAGAATTAGACCTATGAAGTGCACTATTATTTTTATATTTGACTAAACGAAACAGTCACTAAATTCCAAAAGCGAATCTATTGTTAATTTCATTGCTAAAACAATGCTAACAAAATTTCTTTACAATCATTTTAAATTGTTCTGATTCAAAACAGATGCGTCCCATTTATTTTGTTCACAATATAACAACTATTGGCCAGTTATTCGCGCCGTATCGCAGTTAAGTTTAATTTTAGTGTAGTGGAACAATAATAATTATAATATGCGAATGAAGTATTATATCAGTCTTCTATGGCCGACACTTGTGCCAATATGTTGCGCGGAGGTCATTGCACCCGCTGCGTTCCATTCCCGACTAATTCGATCAGGAAAATAATGTTAGTTTCTAATGACTATTGAGTATTAATTAGTCTCGCAGCATGATTCGATTAAATATTGTTGCTGGCTTTTAATACTTTTATTAGAAGGGCTGCGCACGGAATTTGGTCGGACGAAACAGTGTTTTTTTTTAATTAACTTTTTCCACAGTTTCGCTCTCGTAGCCTATTCTAAATGAACTATGTTTTTTTAAACAGTACCATTAAGCTATACTTGTAACATAACTAACAGATTTTCGGAAAATGCCGGGGAACACCTCCTACAAATAATTTTACAGTAACTACTAGAATATTACTTGATAAATCACTCACCTTACTTGTATAGAAAAAAGATTATTTGAAAGTATTCTGAAATAACAGTAAAGATTTTGTCATTTATAAAATAAAAGCCGATCTGTAAGCAGGCTTGGATGCATTTTATATTCTGCGAATCGGAAAAAAAAAGCCCGGAGATCATAAATTGCGATGCGTGTAATATTTTTTTTTAGTCCGTTGGCGCGTAACATTTCGGTTTGAATGTAATTTTTGTCCTAGTAATATTTTTTCGGGCTGTGATTAGGAATATTTATTTTAGTCGATTCTGGATTAAAATATTTATGAATCGAATAATGTTCTTGCCTGTCATCTATAAATTTTTGCTAGAATTTTATATCATGTTTAGGGAAGATTTTTCAATAGTCTGTTATGTTTTAAATGAGGAATAAAAATGGTCGTTTGACATATTTTCTATACAAAAGCTGTCAAACCGCCATTTTTATTCCGACTGAAACCGGACCATAATATAATATGTTTGCATATATTTGAATGAACGAATAGACCTATTATGTATATGAACATACATATTCAGTTGATTATCGAAAGTTCGAAACCCTGTCTCATAAAATTAATACTTAATGTTCACTGTCACTTCACAGCACAGTGGTTTGTTTAACATAATATTGCCTTGATTTTAATAATTTTGTATGTAAATCCATGGTTTATAGATATCAGTTCAACGCACAATGTTCGGTTCAATAACCGTTACTTCGTGACTTAAATATTGGAAATGTAATAAGTTGCAAATATGATTGTGGCATACCTATCATACATACATCCTGTGAGCAATTATTCTCTCGGCCACAGATAATATAATACTAGCATATCTCGGCCAATACTTCGGGTCGTTATAAAAATTTAGTATTTTGAGTAAACAACGTGTCAAACCTTATTATAATGTCAAAGTTTGACAGGTTTTCCCGGACCCTCGACCAATGATCGTGGTAGGTACTGGGGGGTTTTTATCGGTAGGAATTCAACCTAGCTTTCCCCAAACGGCCCTCCGTTACCCGTTGTAGGTAGAACCTATGCAGATTTCGCCATAAAAATTAAAGCAAATCGGTCAGTGCTTTATATTTTGTGATTTTGCACCATGTTATTCTAGTCCCTGATCGTAGTTGCATTCCAAATTACGCATAATTAAAATCTGTAAAATATGCACGTGTTGGACATTGTTTCCTTGCCACAATTTCCCTAGGTAGTAAATATGATGTCTAAAAAAACCGGCCAAGTGCGATTCGGACTCGCGCACGAAGGGTTCCGTACCATTATTGCAAAAAAATCACGTTTGTTGTATGGGAGCCCCACTTAAATATTAATTTTATTCTGTTTTTAGTATTTGTTGTTATAGCGGCAACAGAAATACATCATCTGTGAAAATTTCAACTGACTAGCTATTACAGTTCATGAGGTACAGCCTGGTGACAGCCTGGTGACAGACAGACAACCGGAGTCTTAGTAATAGGGTCCCGTTTTTACCCTTTGGGTATGGAACCCTAAAAACGGAACAGTCTTAAAACTATTAATCTTATCGCAGAAAAGTGCTTTAACATTTGCGCCAAGAACTTACTGCCTCGTACATAAAAGTAATAGTACCAGATTTAAAGACCGTGATAATGTAGAAGCTACAACCTATTAAAAGCATGATATAAATACGGTACTAAAACAAGCATTTTGCAGTGGCTTCGATCATGGCCATAACCACAGGGATCGTGCATGTTTTCGTGTAGTTTTCTATCTGTAAAATGATTTTCGAAATCGGATCAGTTCTTCCCGAGATGAGTCCCTACAAACAAACAATTGTACCTATAATATAAGTTTAGATTTAAATATTACAATAATACTCGTACCTACATGAACTCGAGTAAATGTATAAATGTGGCGTGCAGATAAAGAGTGCGTCGAACCCGGTGATATTGTACACAGAATATTTCGGGACGCGTGCCGGTCGCCAGGGATGGCAAACTATATGTTTACGGGAAAACGTACACTTGCACGTGTAGGCACTCAATTAATGTAGTAGAAGTCGTAGGAATATGATGAGCACGCTTTGAATTAATAACATAGTAAGCTTGATAATTTGATCATTGGTCTATAGTAATAGTAGATAACTAATAAAAAGCTATTTGCCTCAGTTATACAGTAATTATTGTCAGCCCTGTTCCACCTGCATTTTAAAAATGCGTTTTCTTAAGCCTCCACTTTTATTCAATTCTTCCTAAATCGGTGCGAGTCTCATTCAGTGGACAGGTCTTATCCGCCCTGCAGTCTCTCGTAGGTCATCCATATGGCTATAGGTCACCACTTCTGTTACCCTCTCTTAGCAACCATTCAGTTTCCTTTCCGAAATTTTTCTTTCATTTTCATTTTCTACGCTCACGATCCCCGAAGATAGAGCGGCTCAAAATAAAAAACACAAACCGCAAGCAATAGACAAAAAAGCAAAAAAAAAGCATTGCCGCCAACCCTACACGATATAGAAAAAAGAAATCCAACGGGTTACCAGTCTATGCGTTTTATTTTCAGTGCGTTTCAAAATCCAACTAGCTTTAACAGAATCCACGATACAGCTGTTGATTTATAAACTTTTATGTAAACGAATAATGTCGATGGATAGACGATTTGTTAAAACAACACTAGTGGTAGTGGTGATTTCATAGATAATTCTGATTTTTATAAGTATTGGATATTGCTAGCTACTATAAAACGGGCAAGTGGCATGATCGATGAAATTAGTTTTGTTTCTGTTTTGTTAGCTGAAGAAGGCGGGTGAGAAGTAGAGTTTGGCTTCGTCCGTCTTTAACAAAAAAGTATGCAGACTGGAAGATGGGGATTGGCACAAGACAAGAGCTGGTTTTGCTCAGCAGTGGGAAAAATAGGGCTGTGGATAATGACTATGATGATGCAGACTGGACAGTTTGCAAGCAACTAGTTTAATACCATTTGTAGTGGTAGCAAAACTTACCAAACTATATTGACAAGATATTTACGTAGCAGATTATCTAATTATTATATATACCTTATCCCATACCGGTACATAAGACTTAGTAACATAAGTATAACTTAACAGTGTGAAAAACTCTGAAGCAATACAGGAAGACCAAATTATATCGTGATTCCCTTGACGGAACTGCCTTGTTAGTTGTACGATAACCGATGATAGGAATAACTACGAATTAACGAAGTGTAAAGAAAAACAAAACACCGGCCACAGCTATCTAAATTAATTTGTTCTGTTTGCTTTGTGGTTTGGTTACGAATATTGATGAGAATTGAAACGGGTTGTCAAATATGATTCGCTTGCAAATGCAGAGAAACAGGTTTGAGATAACCCTATTTACGAACTAATACAATATTGCCGCTTGTATAAATTAAATCGATTTATACGTTATATTAATTTCATTCATTCTCTGTGACATGCAATCTCAGAGGATGCCACTATTAATCAAAACGATAAATGAAAGTATGAATGGCAGCAAATCCGCAGTTTCCACTCGCTTCTGTGCGTATCTCAAGACATTTATCCCAAAATTTACACCATCATAAATCATATTTAATTCTAGAATTTATCATGGTCCATTGTTTATAATTCGTAACAAATGAAGTAGACACCCGATAAACTGTAGTTAGCAGACTTACACGTACATGGCCCGGGGCCATAACGCGTCAAATTAATGGCCCTGTACCATATCGAGGTCAATAGGCGCCAGCGCATAATATATACGACTGAATTTAGTCGTGTTTACTGTTTGGAGCGGTTCTTCTTAAAATGGAGGACACCTCTATTTATTCGATGTTTTGTTGTTGAAATTAGGAATCGACTAATTCTGGGTTGTTGATCAATATAGCTAAAATTGGTCACATCTCAAATAGATTTTGCGTCAACGTAAGTACCATAATGAGACGCTAACTGAAGATTAAGTATAAGCTTTGAATAACCCACTGATATATTAAGCTGGAAGTGCTCAGGCTTTAGAGTTTCTTGATCTCTTCAAAGCTCTTTGAATGCCCTGCATAAATATACCAAATTCTCACATTTCATGTCATGTCATGTCTAGACGTTGATCCAATATTTGGGACAAGATTGGTGATGACAGCCAAGCTTATTTTTATCACCCACGTTGAGATAAATATGGATAAAAAACAAAACAAGTAGATCTTTAACATAATATTTTTGTTTTTAATATTTTTGCGGCGTCACTGCCCACATTTGAATTTGATTGCCAATTTAAGATTAAGATTAGTATTCCAGTTTCATAAATGGAATCTCGCTAAAGAGAGGCAAACATTAGCATTATTTCGTTTGTGAAAACCTAACGGACCTGTCTTAACCTATCATATCGAGAGTTTTAGGTCTAAGAAGTAGTATAAAAGCGTACTAAGCCTGCATTTACAACTCAAATGCACCCCGTTAACAAAAACCTGAACACATGTCAAAACAAAGCGTAGCCACGCATCACGAATCACGATACAAAACACTGTTCTAAACTGACGTTTTATAGTGCGGGATATAAAAATATAATTTGTATGTCGAGCGTGTCGCGCAAGATAAATATGGCTGTTGCTATGTGTCGTTGCTCGTGCTTAACCTAAATTTGGAGTTGATTAAGCGCAGACGGGCAACATTCAAACTGCATTGAAGTGAACAAAAAAGTTGCTAATGCGTGAGCCTATAGTTACTGGCGACATATGGATGCACTATACACTCTGCAAGTGAAGTAGTAGTGGAGTAAGAGTGTATAGGGCCCAACCTAAATACGTGAGATTAAACCGCTCAGACAGACTTAATTATAATGCCACTAAAGAGCTTTACCTTCCCTAATTAGACGAAGTTTAACTTGATGTTAATTAATTTCACAAAAAGCAGGTTCCTTGCTAATTTAAATCCTCACAAATTCTGTTTTTTTTACTGAACCCTCATGCGCAAAACAATGACGCGACCTTCGCATAATATCTCAATTGTGCAGTCTAGACTGACTGGGTATATTTTTATCTGCTATCTTATCAATATGAACTATCAATATATTACATGTCCTTATCTAGAAACACGTTTATAAAATGGAATATTATTTAAATAACTGCTTATGTCTGTCCTATTCTTGGACAGAATCATTTTACAATAGTGTTCCTGACTGCAAATCGTTGACTCAAGCCTCCATCAGTATTGGCACTTTCGTAAGCCATATCACAGCAGTGGAGTTTTTCTGAGAAGCCCAAGCAATGTTGTGGCTTCTATCTGATAGCAGTGCCTCTGTTGCCATAAAGTTGCCCGTATGCATCGCGCTGACCATTTAGGAAGCTATATTCTCGTCTGTAAAGTGACATCATGATACGTGTTTATTAGGAGCCAGTTTGCGTTGATAGTCTTGATTTGAATATGTATGTAAGTAAAGCAATGACTTTATCTATACCTTAGTTGGTCTACTTTTATTTGCCACCTACACATATAATCTAGCGTTTATGTAGATGACTGACTATTGTTTGCATACAAAGTTAATGCTGGGGTTGCACAAAATTTATTACACTTAAAAAGTCAAGGATTTAGTCGAATAATCGTATAATATCACGACAGCAGACCAAGTAGGACCAACGCTAGAAAAAAATGGCCTTGGGACTTTAGAATCCCAGAATAGCCATAGTCAATAGCTATCTTCTGACAATGTATTCGATAAATTTAATTTACGGTTGGATCTCGGTCAGTAACGACGATCGAGGATCGTTAAAATCGACGAAATCGGTAGGCAGCTGGCGTGCCCACAGAAGTATTTTGAACACTTAAAATGCTACACCTTCATCTAGTCGGGATTGTGTAATTCTAGCTAACCCGTTCAGACACAAACCTAATAATAAATCATATTCCTTTGACATTTTCAGTGTTGTTTAACATTTAATTTAATTATTTAGCTCTGTCTATTTCTATTTAAAAAATCTTGGTAAGAATGAATAACAAGTAATTAAAAAACGCTCTGAGCGGTACTAACAGTTTTTAAATTGTTTTTTTAGGGTTCCGTACCCAAAGGGTAAAAACGGCACTAAGACTCCGCGGTCCGTCTGTCTGTCTGTCTGTCCCGTCTGTCACCAGGCTGTATCTCATGAACCGTGATAGCTAGGCAGTTGAAATTTTTACCGATGATGTATTTCTGTTGCCGCTATAACAACAAATATTAAAAACAGAATAAAATAAAAATTTAAGTGGGGCTCCCATACAACAAACGTGATGTTTTTTGCGATAATGGTACGGAACCCTTCGTGCGCGAGTCCGACTCACACTTGGCCGTATTTTTTCTATTAATATGTAGATGAGTTCAATCTCAGTCATGCGTTATATTCTTAATAGACACGTTTTAATCGTTTTTTATAGACCAACCCGGGTGATTACAAAAATATTTTTTTTATTTAAACTTATTTTGCAGCTTTATAACATGTTTACGAATTAAACGAACACGTTTCGACTAATAATACTTATTCATACAGTTTCAAGGCTGCCATACTTTAAAAATAGATGTACATAATGAATACTGATACAATAACACTTGTAAAAGTAAATACGTTCATAGTAAATAAACGTTTCGCTCAAAACAATATGTTTATGAGATCATCGCCCGCGCAATATACACCTGCCTACTTTCATTGCAAGAACTAGTTAAGAATAACGTTATAAACTGACATAACGATACAAAAAAACCGTAAAACTGTCTAGTGGTCGTGAAATAAATACTCATACTTGTGCATTGGCATCGTAAAAGTCATTTGAAATATTTTTGTTCTATTATCTAGATTCTAGAGCGTGCTCATAAAAACTTCCTACGTACAAAATTACACTTTTATGAATTTAACCGTAGAGTATTCCCGTTATGTCTTTAGGAGACGCCGCTTGTTAGTTCCTATTAGGCAGTATAAGAGCTCTCTAAATAACAGCAAACGAATATTAAATTCCACTTCTCATAATTATCATAAGACAAATTGTAAGACCTTCAACAAATTACACGCTTAATAAACCTGTGTCGGTATTTTCAATCAACAGGAAATCTAAAAAAATAAATAATTAATCGCGATTATCATACAAACTGTAATTATGGTTCATTGTTATTAACTGCTTGATAATCGACTAATAAACAGTAGCGGGTGATTTAGTCGATTATGTAAATGGGGCAAGCGCATCACTAGCGCCGGCGCTGTTCGAAATTTAAAACCAATATAATTTTCAATATTTTTTATTTTGATTGCGGGTTGATCCACTTGGGTCCATCCAAGTTTGGGTTTGGGCGCTGTCTTAGCATGGCATTATTAAAGTAAACATAACAGGATTCCTACTCTGAATTTGGATGACTTTAGATAGAAATGAAATTGATTTAAAATGATAGGCACCCATTTATTAAATTAAGTTTTTATTTTCTTATTCAAACAAATTCAAAATCATGTATTTTATAAGTAATTTCTATATTATATTTATTTTATAAGTTATATCTATTTAATTATTTATGATATTGAAAATAATATTTAGCTGTTGTTTTCCAAAATGAAACTTTTGTAACATGTTGCTCCATTGCAGGAAGTCTTAAATCTTAACTTGGCAGCTAATTATAACAATTTACAGAGCAACCTAGTTTCCTCAATTGAAGTTTATAGCTTTTTTACCAGGCCTCCTATTGCACATGGCAGACTTACATTGTACATTATAAAGTGTTGTGATGAAAGACCGTGAGTATACAATACATAGCTTTCAAACATTCGAAAAATAGTAGGCAAGCAAGGATTGTCGTTGGACAATAACATGGGCTTAAATTCCAAATTTGAATATACAAAATTAGAAGTACAAAAAGAGTGTGGTTGTATCGTCTTGTGGTATCTTGAATAAACTGAATAAAAATCTGAATATGAGTTGACAAACAAAATGTCAAAGATTTTTTTAACGCGGAAACGTTATTTTTACACGATTTTAATTTTACTAAGTTTTTTATGATTCTATTCAGTGGCCATTGGTTCATCGCGCCGTGAAAATTTTATGAGCTCGTAAAAATCAAAGATGGCAGATGCTTTTAATGTGCTACAATATTAGAGGCTACAAAGGATAGAAAATATCTAAAAAATACTTGTTTACAATTGTAATGATACAGCGATTTTTTTAGTTTTAGACCTTAAACATTTAAAAACGTTTTATGAAACCATACGAAGGTTTAAAACCAAAATAATCAAAATATCATGAAACTTAAACGAGTGAATCTTCACAGACGGTTATCGGCTGTTTTGAGGAATGCGAAGGAGACGTGAGGATAGAGAAAATATTTGAATCATATCAATATTATTATGATTTTGTTTTGTTCTAAACACCCGTAGCTTGAACCTGAAAAAAAAAATCACCTCCCAATTTCTCTGCCGGTAATCGTTGACCCCGTATCTATAGTCACTTGAGAAATTATGTTTTTTTTTTTTTTTTACTAGGTATCAAAATTAAATTCTATTCATGTAGTTATGAACCAACAAAGTATCTCGCTTCGATGCGTTCCCTTCGAATGATTCAACTATTCCGTTGCCAGTCCCTTTTCAAGGCCGGTAGGGTAAGCGCGCCAATGATTTCCGAGTTAGGGCCGAACATTCGCTGAGGGTCGGCATTCAATAAATTGTTTATTACGAAAATATCAGCTATGCTGCTTGCATAGCTGATATTTTCGTTGCTGTGATTTGAGTATGCAACGCATCAAACATAATATAAATACACTTTACTAGAATCCAAGTCATTTTCTCCACTTGACTAAATAAAATTGACAGTATCTATAGTTGTTATGAAGCAGATATTAGGTTGTTGTGATGACGCAGAACACTATTACTAGTTTTATAGATGATGAGATGATGTTATTTAAGATCTGTTGCGTTGGGTTTGTCGATGTTGGCTAAACAAAGTGGTAAACATATAGGAATGCGAATAAAATAAATGTTACACAAAATAGTTCTGGATCAAAGAAGTCGACAATGTAAAAATTTAATGATCTATACCAATATTATAAAGAGGAAAGATTTTTACAATGCATGTCCTCGAAAAGAGCGTTTTCCAAGCAGCCAAACTGTGCGCAAAGTGTCACTTTTTTTTACTAGTGCTTTTTACTTTCCTGTACTTTTTTAATTTTTAACTCCAACGTCAGCCCGCCGCATAGAGTTTTTATTATTTGAGAAAAGTTTTAAAATTAGTTAAGTACAGATTACCATTCATATAAAAAGTAAAACAAAACTAATACGTCATTTAAGGCGTTTTTAATTACTCTAGATTTAGATTTTGATCAATAAATTAATTTTAATTATTCATTAAATATGTTTGGCAGAATTAATATTTTGCTCGTGCCTTTTTGCGCTATGACGTGACAGCTATTGCACATGCGCAGTAGAACTATGAACTATTAGTTAATCTGTGGTTATGCTGAGCGCCCTTGAAAAAGCGCCATTTTATTAATTTCTTGCTTGGTTAAGATATATTTTTTTATTTCCTCGCACAATGCATAGTAAAATGTTGTATGATACACGTGCGTAAGATGATTTCCGACTCGTGTCGATTTATCCACTCACTCGCTTCGCTCGCTCGTGAATAAAAATGCCACTCATCGGGAATCACCTACTTCCCGCACTTGTAGCATAAATAACTATTTTGGTTGTATGTTTGTTTGTTTGTACAGAATAAGCTCTGAAACTACTGGACCCATTTAAAAGGCGCGGTTGGCGCAGTGGTTGAGCGATTGACTGCTGCGCTGCGTGTCGCGGGTTCGATTCCCGCACGGAACAATTATTTGTATGATCTACAAATAGTTGTTCCGGCTCTGGGTGTTTGTGTATGTGAGTTTATATGTTTGTAAACGCACCCACGATACAGGAGAAATTCCTAGTGTGGGGTAAAGATTAAAAAAAAAAAAATAGAAAAAAAAAACTACATTATTAGACCCGAAAACGGGTCCTGTGGGGTGGTCTACGGGAGCGAAGCCGCGGAGAACAGCTAGTTACCTATATATACACTGCAATGATCTTAAATCATAGCAAACTTAACGTAATCCATAGATTACTGTTTATTACGAATTGCTTGCCATAGATAGGCAATGGAAGGCTTACCTAGTGTACCTATTTGAGGCCGAACATTCACAAGTTGAAATGAACAATGACATACCTAAGTATGTACTGTAAAACATTCCTTGCCTCCTGTCTGCGGGCCCAACCTTGAGTTCTAGCAGCAAAGTTATTTCTGTTGAGCGTAAGGGACCTGACCGGAACTGGGCCCCTGGTATTACACAAATATTAGAACCATTATAAACCATAAATTGTATATATATAGGTTGTTTTTTTTTAGAGGTATAGACCTTTAAGTTGGCCACACTGTTTTAACTGGCGGCCATTTTATCCGCTGTCAAGTGATTTGTGTTTAGTTTGGTTTGGCATTTCAACATGAATAGACTGACTCCTGAACAATGCTTCCAAATTCTGCAAATTTCTTGTTTTGTGCAAATTGGCCAGAACGTTGCAGTCAATGGTGACCGATATAGAGCCCTGATTACTGACTTTTTCGTTCCTCATTTGAACAACCATGATGTGCAGGAGCTGTGGTTTCAATAAGACGGCGCAACATGTCACATAGCTCGTGCCACAAATGATTTACTGAAGGAAACGTTTGGTAGCCACATTGTTTCACGTTCCGGAGGCCTCCAAGATCGTGCGATTTACCGCCGCTAGACTATTTTCTGTGGGGATATGTGAAGTCGCTAGTCGACGCCGATAAGCCCGAAACGATCGACCACTTGGAGGACAACATTCGCCGCGTTATGGCCGATATACGGTCACAAATGTTGGAAAAAGTGATTGAAATTTGGACCTCCAGATAAGATTACGTCCGAGGCTGCCATGGCGGTCTTATGCCAAAAATCATATTTAAATTATAATGCCAAAAGATTATCTTTTGAATGAAATCGATTTCATGTCAATTTTAAAAATTCATCATTGTTTTATTCCATTTCAAAGTTAAAAAACATCCTATATTAATGCCATGCTTATATAAAAAAAACTATTTAGCTCAAAAACAACATAGCAACTATATTCCGCCCACAATCACAAAGCCGTTACATGTCAAAGGGTCATTAACCCCTCAAAACTCCGGTATCTACGCAGATAATGAATATTTATTTAGCACCAAATCTTTATCTTGCCAGCCTTCTACTTAGATTAGATACAAGGTGAAAATTGTTCCGAATTGCATACTATTTGATAACCATATCGGTGAGCAAATAGCCTTTGTCATTCTTTAGTATCGCCAAGCTGTCTAGGTGGATTTTTCCACTTGTGATAGATGGAATTGTCGTATTTAAAATCATATATCACCCTTATTGCACCAAAACTCATATATCATGCGAGTGCAGTTGTGGCCAAGTGGTATCGGCCGGGACTTGTAATTTGAAGGTCGTGGGTTCAAACCTAGGCAGGCGCTTTACTTTGTGTAAATAATTTCATCACCACTGCTCTCAAAACGGTGAAGGAAAACATCGTGAGGAAACCGGCATGTCCTAGAACCATAAATTCGAATACATGTGACATCCAGCAAAGCGCACTGGGCCCGCGTGGTGGATTACGGCCCATTCCCTCTCACAGAGAGGAGGCCTGAGTCCCAGCAGTGGAAACATTAAAAAGGCTGATGATGATAATCACCCTTATTTATAATAATCACGCCGCTGTTTAGCAAACTGCTTAGCATTGCATAAATCTCTAAACGTAATGGAATCTTTTATTCCGTTGCTAAACACCACCGATATGTTTAATTTTTATAATCTGAAGCGAGCTCGTGTAATTTCAGCTTTGAGCTTTGTCTCTGATTGGGTGAAATTATTCTGCTATGCCAGTAATTATTATGGTTGGTAGTTTATCTCAGATGTCTTTAACGAGCGACGGTAACGAAGTGGCAGCGAAGACATGTTGTGCCGGCGCTAAATAGATTGGGATGATGGTACGAGAATGATGATATAATTTGCGACTGTAACCTGTAACTAAGCTCGTGGCTTAATAACAACAGCCACACGGGTCAATCATAAAGGTTAAGCAACGCTTGACGAGGTCGGTCCGTGGATGGGTGACCATTTCAACATACCGAGTTTCCTCCGTGCCTCGGAAAGCACGTTAAGCCGTTGGTCCCGGCTGTCATTTGAAGATCTTTGATAGCCGTTACGGGTAGTCAGAAGCTTGAGATCTGACACCAGTATTGCCAAGGGGTACCGTGTTACCCAGTTACTCGGTTGTGGAGGTCAGATAGGCAGTCGCTCCATATAAAACACAAGTACTTAGCTGAATCCGGTAAGACTGGAAGCCGACCCCAATATAGTTGGGCAAAGGCTAGGCAGATGATGATGAACCTGTAACTATGTAGGGAATGTAACTATCTGGGGCCTCTTTACTATAAACGACAGGCGACAGATGGCAGAAGACAATCTGTCAATTCGTCAATTTGAAAATTGTTTCTTTTATTTTTCTTTTTTAGTGAACAGTACCTGTCACGAAAATGTGAAAAATATGTCACTTTTTGACAAGTATATCGCATTAACAGTTTTATTAGGTAGGGCTCAAATGTCATTGACAAATATTTGATAAAATGTTGATTTTTTGTCCGTTGCATACCCACTATTTACCGATTTTGGTATATTATAAAAGGTATATTTACATGGCCTACTGCGCTAAACTTTGGGCTTGCTATTATTATCCATTAACCTTTTATGCCTATTACGATGTGCTTCCATCTAGCATTACGAATAGTCTTGCCAACAAAACTTATGTAGTCCATCTTCTGTATCGCATTTAATACAAATAAATGACTTTGTAGTGTTACAATATTGACGTTGATATAATTATTTTAAAGTGTCAATATTCTATCATTCACAAATACGCTTCAACTTTAATTTTGTTAATTAACTTTTTGCGCCGCAGACGCACTATTTGGGTCACATTTGTATTTGTACCGTATACAAACGTACCTACTTCAAAAATCGGGCCAAAGTCTACGATATCCGATCCAATAGGCCGTATCAAAACAAACCTGTTACCAACCGCTTCGCATAACCCTGCTAAATAGAGAAGTAGGCTCTAAATATAACACTGTAGTGTGATCGTCCTCTGTATTTATAGAATTGTATAAACTTTGCTTGACAACAGTCTTCGCGAGCCGTAGCAGGAGAGCTCAACCTCAGGTGTTAAATAAATAAGTATTAATGTTTTTAGGTTTCCGTGCCCAAAGGGTAAAAACGGGATCCTATTACTAAGACTCCGCGGTCCGTCTGTCTGTCTGTATCTCATGAACTGTGATAGCTAGAAATTTTCACAGATGATGTATATCTGTTGCCGCTATAACAACACATACTAAAAACAGAATAAAGTAAATATTTAAGTGGGGCTCTCATACAACAAACGTATTTTTTTGCCATTTTCATTATATACTCCTATTTAATTACTGGTAAATTGTTAGAAAAGCAAAAAACATTTTCTGCCATATTTAACGCCATCTAGTGTCAAATATAAAAATCACATACTTATAGGCAGATTTTTTTTTTGCTTTACAAACCAATTACGACAATTTACCAGTAATGATATAGGAGTACATAATGAGTACAATTTTTTAGGCATGCTCCCGTTTCATCATTTCTATGCCAGCTGGAATTTTAGCGTGGTTGCCAGCACGACCCTTATATCTGCGATAATTGAGAGGTATAAAATTTATTAGTGGTATAAAATAGTACTAATTAAAAGGATTTTAGTACCATCTAAAGTTATAATGAATGCGTTCATGGTCGTGCTACGAAGTACGACACTATAAAGCCTGTAAAATCCAATATGCTTAGCGCAGAGAAAATTAATCTGCCTAATATTTTACGAAGTATGTTTGGGTCGGCTTCCAGTGCATGCAATGCAACTGAATACCCCCCGACCCAATGACCAACCCAATGACTGGGTACTTCTTAGCAACCAAGACTGGTTTTAAAATGTTTTCACCCCCAACGAAAAAAGAGACGTGTTATAATTTTCACGTGTGTATTTGTGTATCTGTCTCTGCATCATAGCTCCTTAAGAGCGGACTCTAGTCAACAAGAATTTGAAAAATAGGTATTTGAAGAAACTATTGCCGTCGCGCTGCGCCCGACCAAGCGAGCTATCAATGTGTGAACGAGTAGTGTATCTGTGTGTGTAAGAGCGCGCCGCAGCGGCCGATCGACTCCGGTGCACGTGCCCTCACCGCGAGTTCCGAGCCGCTTTACACTTTACGAAAAAATTTCAAGAGACGATGTATTTTGGAGAAATGTTGTTTTTTTTTAAAAGCTTTCCGCCAGAAATAATTGATGGTCGTATACTACGAAATTTACCGGCAAGTGAAAGGATTGAAATTACGATAGATAATCCACATTTTTACACGACTGCCCAAAAACGGAGTGTTATTATGTTTATAGGGCTCATGTATGTTTGTGAGTTTCTTTATTCCACCATAAATTCTAAACGGCTTAACCGGTATCAATTTATGTGGTATCTTTAGAAGCTTAACGTTATTAAAAATTTAAAAAAATCTAATGGGCAACAAAAAACATAAAAATGATACTACCTATTCTATCATCGTCTAGCTAGTCTAGAGCTTACTTAGTGTATATATAATAATATATAACAGTAGTATTAAATAATCATTCGTTCCCTAATAACATACCAAAAGAAATTAAATAAATATAAGAGTAGGTACTATTCAATATCCCATAGAAAACTTATAAAATAATTTGTTTTTGCAAAAATTTCGTTTTATTACTAAAAGAGGTATGATATAAAAAATAAATCATTAAAAATAATTTAAAACAGGCCTGCCTTGCAGTCGGGGGACGGTTCCTTGGATCAGTTTTTACAGGTCCCCCGACTTCGTTGAAAAGGTTGGTTTTTAGTTGAGCCTGAATGGGCTACAAAATGGTACACAAAAATAATTTCGCTTGTTTTTAATTTTTTTGTTCAATTTATTCATTCACTTTTCGACAAGCTACCTTGTTAAAAAGTGCTTTTAATTAATAAGCGTGTTTTTTTTTAATATGATTTAATTAAATTCTATATTTTAATTTAAATATCCACAAACCCTACTTCTCCAAATTTCATAAAACATTTTTATAAGTATCTGCTTTATAAGAAATCAAAATTTAGTTTGCATGATACTGGGTGTAAGACCAACCGAAAGAATGCAAATCAGCAGACAGGACGTAAGGTGAGCGAACGATTCAGTTCATGAGAGCCATCATTTTGAGGGCCAGGTCACCCGCGTCCGTAGGAAAATAAGCGTTTTGAATCCCTATACGTGGTCCCCGGATGGTGCTAATCATGTAACATACTGGTGGTAGGTTTCGACCGAAGGGCTTGTGACCACATAGCGGGCAAAGACATACCGCCACGTGGCCTAGCCGTGATCCGGTTACGATGCCCGGTGCATCCATTAGAGGAGTTGGGTCGAGATAGCTGTTCCACTGATGGCTGGCCGGCCAGACTCACGCTGTTATGGATGTATCGGGAGACTGGTCGCAGAGGGCAGTGAGCACGTACGCACTTTAAAAAATAAGATGCAATATACCATTCGTATTATGAATTTGTAAATTTATATTGCAATTTTAAAGTAACATTTTATATGCAAGTTATTGCACCGGAAAAGGTCAAATACTATTTCTAGAAGGGAACCTTTGGAAAAAATTAATTTATTATATTTATATTATACAGCGAGCGTCTTTTGTTCACTAAAAAGAGCCAATTTCATCCGGCTCCATCTTTCCGTGGTGTAACCGTGCCGATATGGTCAAAAATTGAGTGTCGATGTCAACATCGATACTCAATTTTTTACCATTATATTGAGGAATGCCTCAACATGCTGCTAAGAAGTTGAGACGGTACTTCACGCCAGAACAGGTGCTTAAGTTGTATCAAGCGCAAGTTCGATCTTGCATGAAGTACTGTTCTCATCTCTGGGACGGATCTGCCAAATACCAGCTTGATGCACTAGATTTGATCAAAAAACGGGTCAGCAGGCTCATCGGCAATGAGGTCGAGTCAAAGCTCCAGAATTTTGAACATCGTCGCAGAGTTGCCAGCTTGTCGGTTTTTTATCGATTGCATTTCGGGGATTTTGCGATGGAATTGCATGATCTAATTCCATATAGCCCGTTTCATCATCGGACTACAAGACGTACGGCGATGCGCCATCGGTACAAGGTGGACATCCCGCCCATAGGCAATAAACATTTTGGAAATACTTTAATTTTGCGTACAGCAAGGAGTGGAATGCCTTGCGTCTGTGTTGCCCGATAGCTTCAACCCCGGGGTCTTTAAGTCAAGAGTGAAGTTACTTCTGGGCAAGTTTGCTACACCGTAGATCACATCATCGCTTACCATCAGGTGAGATAGTGGTCAAGAGCGAGCCTATCTATAATAACAAAAATCAGCGATTTCTTTTCAACAACATTTGTTATTTGCGTTGCGCCCTTTAGTGCGCATGGTTGGCGCAGTGGTTGAGCGATTGACTGCTGCGCTGCGTGTCGCGGGTTCGATTCCCGCACGGAACTAATATTTGTATGATCTACAAAATAGTTGTTCCAGGTCTGGGTGTTGTGTATGTGAGTTTATATGTTTGTAAACGCACCCACGATACAGGAGAAATTCCTAGTGTGGGGCAAAGTTTTTAAAAAGAGAAAAAAAAAAAAGAAAAGAGAAATTATGTAGCACATCATCATCACATCATCAGCCTATTAATGTTCCCACTGCTGGGACACAGGCCTCCTCTCTGTGAGAGGGGATGGGCCGTAATCCACCACGCGGGCCCAGTGCGGATTGGTGGATGTCACATGTCTTCGAATTTTGGTTCTAGGACATGCCGGTTTCCTTACGATGTTTTCCTTCACCCTTTTTTCGAGTAGTGGTGATGAAATAATTTACACAAAGTAAAGCGCCTGCCTGGGTTCGAACCCACGACCTACAACTTGTGAGTCGCAGCCAATACCACTGGGCCACCACTGCTCTCCATTCTTTCTACACTCAATTATGCGTGCAATAAAAATGTGTCGGGGTTTTTTTAAATTTTACTTGTATCTGAAGACCCGTAACGGCAGTCAAAAAGGCTGGCTATCAAACTTTCGGTCATCTGTAGACCCGTAAAAGTCTGTCAAAGATCATCAAACATCGTGATTTCCGATTTACGGAGGTGTTAAAATCATTGTTATTTGTTCTGTGTTCGTCACCTGTTTATCGACATCTTCCTGTCGTTAATAATTTCGTAGGTGTTCTATTGTTTTGTGTTTACATATTCATGATGGCATATTTTGTCAATCACATCAAGGTTACGGAAAAATTCGTGGTTATGGTTATAGACAATTTATTGTGTGACTAGAGGGACCATTATAAATAATTGCAAAGGAAGGTTCTTTGCTTCATGATAGAAATCAAAACCGTTTGAGTTAGTGTTTAACGTTACTGCAAAAGTGCTACCAAATAAACACAAGAACGGAGTGTCTTGATATAAACAATAAGAAAAGTGCTAATGGATACATTTATTTATTTACTAGCTGTGCCCGCGGCTTCGCTCCCGTCATCTGTCTGCCAACCCTACCCTACTAACCCTCCTGCCTACCCTACTTATTAACCTACCATTTTTTTTTCTATAGTCATCATTCTTTCGCGGAGAATCTTAACACCGCCATTCAGAAAATGACTTCAAATGCACAACGCCATCTATCGAATATCGAGTTCAACTGTCCGAGTATCTGAATTGCGTGTGTTGTGATAATTTTACTTCTTGAACACTTTAAATTCATCTAATTTTTGATAGTGTGAACCGATTGCGATGAAACAAAAACTAAGTAATTCTTCAAGTTACGCACAATTTATATTTATAAAAGTTATCTACCTTGGTTTCGTACATTTCACGTGATGCGTGCACAAATAAACAGATAAACAGACAAAAAAACAAAAAATGCTGGCAATACTCTGTTGGTTGTCCTTTAATACCCTGGCTATTTTTTTTGGAAATATTTTCAATGTTAAAAAAATTACTTTTCTATAGATTTATTATATGTATTGATGATTAAAACTTCATGCAACATAAAAGTACATAGGCGGACTTAATGCCTGAGGCATTCTCTACCAGTCAACCAAGGGCGGTGAAGAGACAGCATGTCAGGTGCATAAAAAATGAAATAATACATACACACAACAATACACATTCATACATCACACATACATCATCATTACACATTCATCATTTCATTATACATTCTTAGTAAAGTCAATTTAATAGTTTTGGATATAATTACATAAAGTACATATTAGTCTATATACAAAGCCAGATTGTTATAAAATAAGGTTCCATCCTTTTGATCCACTCTAGGACAAGACAAGGGAAAAAAATATAGGAATCCAAAAACATAACAAGTTTGAAGGTTAGCTATATGCAGGCAGACGTGAGGTACATCATCAATACATATAATAAATCTGTAGAAAAGTAATTTTTGAACATCGAAAATATTTCCAAAAAAAGTACCAACAGAACCTATTTCCGGCAATTTGTCTGATTATCTGTTGGTCTGTTTATTTGTGCACGCATCACGTGAAATGTACGTAACCAATGTAAATAAATTTTATACATAAAAATTGTGCGTAACTTGAAGAATGACTTAGTTTTTGTTTCATCGCAATCGGTTCACTCTATCAAAAGATAGATGAATTTAAAGTGTTCAAGAAGTAAAATTATCACAACACACGCAATTCAGATACTCGGACAGTTGAACTCGATATTCGATAGATGGCGTTGTGCATTTGAAGTCATTTTCTGAATGGCGGTGTTAAGATTCTCCGCGAAAGAATGATGACTATAGAAACAAAAATGGTAGGTAGGTAAGTAGGGTAGGCAGGAAGGTGAGTAGGGTAGGGTTGGCAGACAAATGACGGGAGCGAAGCCGCGGGCACAGCTAGTACGAAATAAATACAAAAGTTTCCATTCATTAATTTATGACATAATCTGCGATTAAATATCAATGTAATACTAATAAATATTATGAAATATGCCTAACACGTGTTTTCATTATTTCCTGTTACATTAACAGTTTTTATTCGTGTAATAGAAGCTATATTTTTTGTAAGCGCAGAAAAAACTCATTTGATCTGTTGATACTGACCTAGACAATTATTTACATTGCGACACTTCAAAACAACATAATGTACGTTTTATGAATGATATTGCGGATGTACGGATTATTATGTGTTTTGTATTCGCACGTGTGTTAAATTATTATCATATTTCATTAGATTAGGGCTTTTCTATATGATAAAAAACAAATTTTATGTCTTCGTCACTTGTAAAATGTGCATATCGAGACGTTATTTCATTGTTTATTATTGTATTTTCAAGTTTAATATATTTAGTTTTTTTTTAAATAATTAAAACTGATTCACGAAGAAAAAAACCGGTCAAGTGCGAGTCGGACTTGCGCACGAACACGAAGGGTTCCGTAGCATTATCGCAAAAAACGGCAAAAAAAACACGTTTGTTGTATGGGAGTCCTATTTAAATATATATTTTATTAGTAGGAACTGAGCGTTTTAGACTTCTTTTATAGGGTTCCGTACCCAAAGGGTAAAAACTGGACCCTATTACTAAGACTCCACTGTCCGTCGGCCTGTCTGTCACCAGGCTGTATCTCATGAACCGTAATAGCTAGACAGTTGAAAATTTCACAGATTATGTATTTCTGTTGCCGCTATAACAACAAATACTAAAAACAGAATAAAATAAATATTAATGGTGGGTGGGGATTTGATAAATACTTCATTATTCTTTATCTCATTAATTCCCGTAGGAACTGAGCGATTTAGACTTCTTTTATAGGGTTCCGTACACAAAGGGTAAAAACGGGATCCTATTACTAAGACTCCACTGTCCGTCTGTCTTTCTGTCACCAGGCTGTATCTCATGAACCGTGAAATTACATATAAATGTTATTATTATATTTAAATGGGACACCCCTCAGATCATAGAAATTCTATGATCTGTGGGACACCCATACAACAAACGTGTTTTTTTGCCGTTTTTGCGATAATGGTACGGAACCCTTCGGCGCGAGTCCATCTCGCACTTGGCCGGTTTTTATTACATTCTGTGCGCCGTAATTCACGATCAGGCGGACTACCTACAGTGAACCGTTCGTCATGATTATGGGCTTCACGGTTCACGTTTGACAACAAGCTCTTTAAAAAAATACGTACCGAGCCCTACTGGGCGTAAATTGAGCTAAATCGTTTTTGTTGAATAAGCATTTCAAACATTAACGTTAAGAGGAAACGGGGGCAGAGAGCGCTGACTGAATTTCCTTAGCAAAAAGTCATAATTCGAGGTTCGCTCGTGATTTAAGACGAGTCCTGAGTGTAGCGAGGCATTTAAGTTCACCCAAGACTAAGACAGCTTTATCACCGAGGAAAATACTCTACTTTTCGTACCATTTGCGAAAAAATTAATACAATAATAATATGAGATAAGCATTTATTAAAAATAATGACAATTAAAAGTAAAAGTTAACATTCGAAACATTGGTCCAATTATTGATAGAGTGAGTTACATTTTTGTTTGGTACATAAACGCGGCAAATTCCTAGACTAATATTTTTTGTCGGAAAAGCAAAGGCATCAAGCTCATACGGCCTTGTCGGTTTTCGTAATTTTATTTAATAATCATAACTGCATAATAAATGCGTATTCCTTTTTCAAAAAGATGTATAATGCTTTATATACAAACTCAATGGTGTAAACACAGATGTAGTTCAGTATAAATTTCGGTAAGTATTCCAAATTTAAATCACATTCTCCCCCTAGAGGATGAATGAAATTCAGTACAATTTTCTTTCCCTGTTTTTAACAGATTAAAAATGACTATTGTTATGTTAGCTTTTTGTGGCATAGAATGTCACTTTTTTGAGCAAGTGGTACGAAAATAAGTATGTTTTGCTTACTAATTCTTCAAGCTCATGAAGAAAACTTTATCATGAAAACCGTTTTGGTTCCGTTATGAAATAATGTGCGGTCTATGCTTATGTTTACTGTTATAAATAATTATTGGGTTAGCAGAATGAGTGTTTCGTTTTTCACTGTAGTTTTTTTTTTATGTTTTGGCTTCGCACGGTTTGTGCATTTAGCCAGTGTCACGTTTAGAATAGAATTCTAGTTTCTTTAGATTTTAGTCCAATGTCTTATTTAGGCCCCAATAAAATGGCGGTAACTTTATTGGAAGCTTCTACGGAGTTTTGTCGACAACATGTACAAACTCATGTTCTACCGCTGTGTTTTACTTGCCCACACTCGTGCACGTTCACTTATATTATTAGAATAAAAAAAACACCTTTTTTACACTATTAATAATCAATTTAACACAATTTTAGGAAAATAAAACAGAGAAGCAACATAGACGCCATCTGTGCCATCACGTTCCCGCCAAAACTCCTTAACTGTAGTTTAAGGCCAGTTCCGAATTGACAATTTGTCTACTCTAATACCAATGTTTGACAGCTTGTCTGGTTATAGTAATATGTAGTTTGCAAAACTCAACTTTAAATTCTTTATTCTGAAACCGGCTTAGACTTTTACATTATTAAAGTTCACGCCTCATAAAAGCGTGGCTATTTACCGACATTACAACATTTAGACAACAACATAAACAACAACAACAAATTATTACAACATAGGTAGTAAAGGTCACGATCTAACTAAAACTGCTACCAGAAACTATCATGAATAAGCATTCAAGGTCAATTTTACGCTCGAGTGACCTTCAGTGCAGTATTTTATAGTTCCGACAAGCTCTACTTACTTTTTACGAGGGAAAATGCTTAGTTTGCGCCTCATGACTGGCTTTTGTTCCGATTGGATCTTTCTTGGGTTAAAAAAAACCGAAATGAAAAAAAAAAACATGTTTGTTGTTGTGTGCCCCACTTAAATATTTATTTTATTCTATTTTTAGTATTTGTTGTTATAGCAGCAACAGAAATACAACATCTGGGAAAATTTCAACTGTCTAGCTATCACGGTTCATGAGATACAGCCTGGTGACAGACGGACAGACATACAGATGGATCGCGGAGTCTTAGCAATAGGTGTTTTAACCCTTTGGGTACGGAACCCTAAAAATAAACCTTATGGTGCGACATCGTGTGTCACAGATGCTTATTTCACAACCTATATGTATCCAGCATGGGGTTTTTTTTTAATATCGCTGCATATACTGAGATAATAGACTGTTTGGTCTAGCACGCGTTCTTTTTGTATTTTTGGTAAAATTTTTAATTTTTTTTTTTCGAGTCTTTGTCTCCTGTGCGAGTAACAAATAAAATATTGTTCTTTCTTTGAATAAATTCTATGACATGTATTGACATTTTTAGGAACGCTTCCAAAGGGCGCTTGGGCCCTAAATGACTGTTAACCTTTTTACTTGCCCTTTGTCCCTACATTGTGTATAAGTGTCGCACGGGCGGGATCCAACCTTAAACCCTATTTTAAAATACAATAAAAATACTTCGAAGTTAAAAATAACAGGTATTTTCTGGGACGAATATCTGCGTCAGCACTTCACAGCCATGAATAATTTTATTTGTAACAAAAAACATGTTTTTATCTTAAAAAAATCCCAATGTTACAAATAAGTATTTTGCGACCTTTTTGAAATCATGTTTGCGTTAAAAGCTCCTGTAGGTAATATTGACAATTGATTTATACAGAAACAAGAAAATGCCTTTACAGGTAAGCGGTCCTTTATGTTTGGCACATAAATGATGCAAAATGGATATATCATCCTCCAAATTGAAGCTAAATTTAACTTTTGAATCCTTATCTATACTAATATTATACGCGCTAATCTCAGGAACTACTGGTTGGAATTACGTGATACTGCAAAGAAAAGACGTATTAGGACGTATTGGCTAGATACGTCTTTTTTACTAAGTAATTAATTAACACGACTTTCTTACTTAGTGATAATGCGTTACCAGCTTCTAGTTAGAAAAAGGCGCTTTTAGCCATTTACTGCTTTTCAACTTAGTAATACTCAGTGAACTTAAAACAATAGTGGCAGAAACGCTCATGTGCTCCCACGCACCACATTTAAAACTGAAGAATGTCTATACTAATATTATAAAGCTGAAGAGTTTGTTTGTTTGGACGCGCTAATCTCAGGAAGTACTGGTTGGAATTGAAAAAAAAAATTGTGTTGGATAATCCATTTATCGAGGAAGGTTATAGGCTATATAACATCACGCTATGACCAATAGGAGCGGAGCATAAATGAAAGAGAGCAGTGGTGGCCCAGTGGTATCGGCTTCGACTTACAAGTTATAGGTCGTGGGTTCGAACCCAGGCAGGCGCTTTACTTTGTGTAAATTATTTCATCACCACTGCTCTCAAAACGGTGAAGGAAAACATCGTGATGAAACCGGCATGTCTTAGAACCAAAAATTCGAAGACATGTGACATCCACCAACCCGCACTGGGCCCGCGTGGTGGATTACGGCCCATTCCCTCTCACAGAGAGGAGGCCTGTGTCCCAGCAGTGGGAACATTAATAGGCTGATGATGTGATGTGTATATGATAAATGAAAAATGTTTAAAAAACGGGAAAAAATATTCCTTTTTGAGAACTTCCGTTGTGTGCGCTGCGTAAGCGGTTAAAGTTACGCAACATTCATGTATGAGGTAGGATAGGAAAGGTAGGATAGGTAGGTAGCCAGTTGACGGGAGCGAAGCTGCGTGGGACAGCTAGTGTATAATAATCCTAGTCACCCTATATGAATAAAATGTGATCTTATAGGCTGAATTTATCAACTGACTTCTTGAGGGCGCTACTATCAGAAATAAAAGAGATAGTGGTAAAGGGAGTTATAGGATTTCAGTTAAAACAGTTTATTTTTGCCGGGAATTCAATCTAAAGTTTATTGAAAAAAAAGTTAAAAGATGTAAACAAGCATAAAATCCTCCGACTGCACAGCATGATTTTCTGCTTGTTTACATTTTTGCAGTCGGGCTTTTTGATTTTATTAACATTTTTTATTTGAAACTTTTTAGTTATCCTTTTTTTTTCAAATCGGCCAACGCGTTTGGTCTCTAGAACGCCACATAGGAACAAAAATACATACATACATAGACTGATAAACACATTACCCTTCTTCGGCAGTCGGGTAAAAATGAAGAAAATGTTTTGCTCCTCATATAAATTGACATAATTAAAACCAAGCACTGCAACATTTCTCACAATAAAAATAGAACATAAAAACACATAATACAAAAATTCTTTAACAATAATAAAAATAACAATACGAATGTGTAAACAAAATTCTTTACAAAATCACAATGTGAGTCATTTGTACTAGGTATATCGAGATTCGAGAACCAGTGTATTTTGACATCTGTCGAAAATCTATGTGTCCCGCTACACGTGTCTCTTATATTTGGATATTGGCAGTTTTATTGAAAATGTGTTCGAAGGTATGGCAGTATTGTTAGCGGGGATCGTTTTTTTATCAATATTTATTTCCGTACTGTGTTTATGTGTATTTCAAGGTAAGGTACAGTAGTCGCAGCGGATCTTTGTGTCTCTGAAGTTAGTTCTGCGAACCATTGCGCAAGAAGCAGTTTGCCATCGAGTACACTGCATAGAGTAAGCGAGATAGGACGATAGTTAGACGGCAGAAATAGAATTCTATCTTCACTTTCAACATTGACACAGACATGGCAACTGCACAGGATTCTGCAGCCAACTTCAAGATCCGCTGCGACTACTGTAAGCTATTTCAAGATGCTGTTGTAGGCAAGTGTTTTTTGTATGAAATTTGAATGGAATAGGAAGCCGCCCGTGCCATGTCCGCGCCCGACGCCATTTCTATGTGGCCTGCGCCTTTGGTTGTCTGTTCGGGCAATTGGGCTTGCTTGAGGTCTCTTTCTACATTGGACCACCAGGTCAATGGCGGGCGGCCTCTACCTCTCTATTGTTCTGGAAGGCGCAGAGTAATTTCTATCACTTGGTCCTTACTACGTCTCCTGACGTGCCCATACCAACGTAGAAAGCATATACGTACATTATTATATTTATTACTAACAGACCCAACAGACGATGTTCTGTCCAAATAGTTTGTACAATAATTCCATAGAAAAAAAAAAACACTTCAAGTTTCTTTGGAATTTTTCGGCCAACTTGCCCATGTTTCTTTCTCAATTGCCATTATTTTTAGAGTAGGTGTATCTGACGTGTATACATCTGTCACTTACTCGATCTCAAATTGATACCGCTCCTAAAAGCTTATGGTAACACCCCTGTACAACTATTTTCTTAATGTCCCTCGGCAATCATCGCATTTCCACAAACGAATGCTAATTTCCATGTCCATCAATTATTAGATTTAACGTGTATAATAATTTGAATTCAGAACTTAGTACTTAATTGTTGTTTTGTTTCGATTGCTGTGTGAAAAATATAGAACTGTAAAAATAGCAGCTTTACGCCCATTTTAAAAATAAATAACATTATGTTAAAAGAGTATTAACAAGTCTATATACTTCCAAGTTGATTGAGAGGGCCCGGTCTGCACCAAGTGCACATGGCAAATGACAGAAAACTGACGACTGCCGAAACACGAAGTTTGCCGAGGGACATTCAAATAATATTTGTATTGTACCTAACTACTCTTTGCCTGTTTTCGTAAATACATTAATTTAGTTATTTGTATTTATTTATTTCCGACATCCATTATTTACGTTGTCCTCATAAATATTCGAGTATTTCGCTATTTTCTTTTGCCTTTCGTGTTTCCAGAAAATGCCTATTGACTCTTGCTTTGAAGGCTGTTAGGTTATATCTCACTATGTTTTTTTTATTCAGCAAAATTCTCCTCAGCAAGAAAATAAAAAATAAAATTTTATTTAATCTTTACTTCACACTAAGGAATTTCCTACTCTATCGTGGGTGCGTTTAAAACATATTAACTCACATACACAAACATCCAGAGCCGAAACAACTATCTGTAGTTCATACAAATATTTATTCCGTGCGGGAATCGCACCTGCGACACGCAGCGCAGCAGTCAATTGCTGAACCACTGCGGCAACCGTGGGCCCGTGTTTATTGCAGAATACAACCCGCTTCCCGCCATCAAACTGACCCAAGCGTTACCCCGTCCGGATAGAGGCAAGCTTTCCTCCGGTTACTTACAACCGGTCAGGTAGGCACTGGATCACTGGCTAACCTACTGCTAAATGCCAGTCGTATTTACGAATCCTTCGTGGCCTGTTTCACTGTAACCAAGCCTATTTCGAGGTAAAAAATATCGTCATAGAGACGCTTTCTGTCATTGAAAGAAAATATGGTATCGATAACTACCGCTTCTGTTGTGTTGTACTAGCTTATTTTACTTGACCCTGTATAATATGCATCTACCTTAGTCAGAATCCACCCTGCTACTCGGTAACACACTAAACCAAGCCATACCTCGTTAGGTTCGGTGCCTTTAAGGAGACAAACTCTCTGATTCCTTGTTTACTTACATCCAGTCAGGCAGGTACTACAGGCTCACTGGCCTACATACTGCTAAATGTTAGTCGTCTTTACGGATCACAGTTTCTATAAATTTATACTTCTCTGATTTAACCCCCCTTATTTATCGTAATAACTTCTTCCTTCCCTGTTACCATTAAATACTAATTTTGAGGTCTGTATTTAGTCTCTTCTTGTATCCCATTTTCGCAGCGTTTTTGTCTATTTTCTTTGACCTTTCGTATTTCCATTAATTCTCGTTATGTTGTCTATATTAGCACTTTCTTGCAATTAGCCAGAATCCACCCCGCTACCCGCTCACACTTCAACCCAAGCCTTACCTCGTCAGGTTCGGGGAGGCAAGCTCTCCGATTCCTTATTTACTTACAACCGATCAGGGCAGGTAATACAGGCTCACTGGTCTACCTACTGCTATATGTCAGTCAGCTTCACTAATCTTAGTTCCCATATCTGCTTTCTTACGTAGCATTTTTCCGGGACAAAAATAACTTATGGTACTCGAGACGAGATAGAGTTTTTTTGTCAGTGAAATACGGTTCGTAATCATTAGATATCTATAACTATCACTTCTGTTGAGTTGTGCTTGCTAATTTTATTTGACCCTGTATTAACCCTTCTTGCAAATACACCACGCTACCCGCTCACACTTCAACCCAAGCCTTACCTCGTCAGGTTCGATGCCGTTAAGGAGGCAATAAGCTCTCCGATTCCTTGTTTATTTACAACCGGTCAGGCAGGTGCTACAGGCTCACTGGCCTACCTACTGCGAAACGTCAGTAGTCTTTACGAAGCCCAGTTTCCTTAATGGTACCAAACTCGGCGAATTTACGAGTATTTCAAGTAATTCATTTATCAATATTTTAATTGATGCTTGTTGGGACATGCAACAAACCCTCTCTGATCTCTGTGGATACTATTATAACCTTTTCCGCTCTTTAACGTATCTAAGTTATTGACATAGGTAACTTTTGAAGTATACACGATTTTCCTCGTTTTAACTTTCTTTTGGTTACAATCAAGGTTACGCTTCTGTATCGTTCTTTATTTGTGATCGAAGCGCTTCTAACTTTTTCCTTTGTAATTTTAACTGTTCTTATTATGATATGTATAACCCGGATTATCTCTTTCATTGTATGATTCAAGCATTTTTATTTTATCCACATCTTGATGTAAAAAGTGTTCTCCTATGATTTTCATTGGTGTCTCTACCTATAGAGATTTTTCTTTCTTTACAGCACGTCAATTTATTAGAAAATAAGATCTCGAACACACTTACTGTCATTCAAAGCATACAAATTAGAATATTGATTTCGTTCTATACGTCTGCTTTTCCTACGCCTATAACCAGAAAATGGCCGGCCGATTTTGACGCCAACTATCATTCAAACTATTCAACCCCTACATAATTATTACAGTATTCAGTTATTATTACGTATCACATCTCCAATTATCACTAAAAGTTTTAAGTTTCACTACAAAACGCCCACCAGGCCACCAGTCACCATTCCTATACAATATGTATAACAGAATAAATGCACATACGGATCCTAAATTCCTAACGCCTCATAAATTTATGTTCGCTTAACTCGATAAAATGTACTGAACTTTTTTATTGCGATTTCGTGGTTATTCCCATAATAAAATTTGTAGGAGTAGAAACACCTTTTCCAGGTTTTACATTTTTTTTTAGGGTCATGATTCTTTCGCGGATAATCTTAACACCGCCATTCAGAAAATGACTTCAAATGCACAACGCCATTTATCGAATGTCGAGTTCAACTGTCCGAGTATTTGAATTGCGTGTGTTGTAATAATTTGACTTCTTGAACACTTTAAATTCATCTAACTTTTGATAGCGTGAACCGATTGCGATGAAAAAAAACTAAGTAATTCTTCAAGTTATACAATTTTTTTATGTGTAAAAGTTACCTACATTGGTTTCGTACATTTCACGTGACGCGTGCACAAATAAACAGACAAAAAATTCAGAAATGTTGGAAAAAGTTTCCTTTAACACCCTGGCAATTTTTTTGGAATTAATTTCGATGTACAAAAATTACCTACTTTTCTACAGATTTATTATATGTATTGATGATGATGATTCATATTGATTATCTCCCACGTGGCGGACGTCAGGGTCATGGGGAAACGAGTAGTTGACGGCAGGACGTGGCTCCACCGACCAGGAATTGGGAAGTGCTATGATCAGGATGGCGTTGTAACAGAAACCATGTTCTGTTTGCTCTTGGTGTATTTGATTCCGATAGAAAAGTGTCGTAACTATTAGTATAACCTTCAGATTTTCCAAACATTTGGGTTTAAGTTTGGCATAACCACAGATAATATAATACTAGCGTAGCATAACTTTACTCTGTGCTTCTATTAAGCCACGGTAAAGATATCGAGAGCAGTGGTGGGCCAGTGGTATCGGCTGCGACTTACAAGTTGTAGGTCGTGGGTTCGAGCCCAGGCAGGCGATTTCCTTTGTGTAAATAATTTCATCACCACTGCTCTCAAAACGGTGAAGGAAAACATCGTGAGGAAACCGGCATGTCGTAGAACCAAAAATTCGACGACATGTGACATCCACCAACCCGCACTGGGCCCGCGTGGTGGATAATGGCCCATTCCCTCTCGCAGAGAGGAGGTCTGTGTCGCAGCAGTGGGAACATTAATAGGCTGATGATGATGTGATGATCTGGATGTTTTGTAACAGAAACCGTGTTCTGTTTGCTCTTGGTGTGTTTGATTCCTTTTGAAAAGTTTAAGAGTAAGGATGTCTTTTTCCCGGGCTATGCATAAACGCGGAGTAAAGTGTCGTAACAATTAGTATAACCTTCAGATTTGCCAAACATTTGGGTTTAAGTTTGGCATAACTTTACACTGCGCTTCTATAAGTAGATATCTTTACCGTGATTAAGCCTCTGTCTAACTAATCCTAAGGAGTTTGCTGATTTTCCTGATCTGTAAGGAGTTTGAAACCTTTCAAATAGGAAGACGGACGCCTTCTTTAGACTTTTTAGGGTATACTTTTGCACTTTAGAATAGGATCAAGTACCTTTCGAGTGCCATTCCTTTGTATTACACCGGGACCGATAAATTCACGAATGATTCAATACGCTCTGTGTAGCACGGTCGTAATAAATATCTAATGGCGGGTGCCATCTCGCCATCTCATGAAGATTTTCGCGATTTATCGAAGCATAGCTAATCCTATATCCGTGATAAGGGAGTTAGGTAAGGGGTACCTTACAGAGGTATTTTGAAATATTTGCCTTATCATCGACTCATCGGTTGCTAAGGAGAAACGAAAATATTACATTTACAAAAGGTGATAAGCATTCACTTGCTCTGTCGAAGTGGAGTTATAGAATTAAAGTCTGTATGTTTGCGCATTTTTATTTCCCGACTGCCGAAGGAGGGTAATGTGTTTATCAGTCTATCTATGTATGTATGTATATATTGTTAGGTTTTGATCCTTTTTAACTAATAATGGCTTGTTTTAAATAAAAACGATTGATCTTATTTTACAGTTTGGTTATTTGTTAGGGTTTTTGTTTTATATAAATACCTATATGTCTTAATAATTCCATAGGGCTGCCATGGAGGCGATATTTTTTTATGGTAAACACTCGGGAGGTTATCGAGTGTTTCTAGCTAGTACGAGTAATGTGGCTTGAGGATACATTCGGTCGATGGTCGGCGCCTCCCCGAGCAAAACGACGCGCTAGTCGTTTTTGTGCAGTTTTTAAGAGCTATCTACTCTTTATTTAAAAAGAAATATCAATTAATAAAAATACATTAAATTTCTACATAATGTTGATTCTAAAATTGTAGTACACTTTTTTTTTAAAGAGGTATATGTTCCACTAATCTCCTTCCAACAAAACCATAAAAATGTGAAATAATTATTGATAGCATGCATCTCCTCGTAAAGTATTCATTAATTATTTTTTATACTAACACTAATGGATAGACAATTTGATATCGAACATTTTGTAAGTTTTATTTTTTTCAAAAGACCAATATTCGATTTTATAAAGACATTATTCTAAAATCTGGGCGTATTCACTACCGTAATTCACGCGCCAGCAGTGCCGCTAGGCCAATAGGAATGCTCATATCTCATGCTGATTTTTTGGTCAGGGTACGGCCTTAAACGCTTGGTTAAAATATAGTGCTCAGTCATAGACATTGTTGTAAAATTGTATTTCTTGTTTAGAACAGTTTTCTTACATTATAAAAGTAATGAACAGTTTGAGTTTAATTTCACATATCACATACAAGTTCCTACTCGTAGTAAACCCGCTGACTGCTACAATATGTTTGTTCCTATGTGGCGTTCTAGAGACCAAACGCGTTGGCCGATTTCGATGATTCTCACGTCAATCATATTGTCTTAATCTTGCGAGTGTCACTGGCTACATTGAAATTGGTAAATAGAAAAATGGCGGATTTTGGGGCCATATTGTGGGAGCTCAAATTGTTTTTTAGGGTTCCGTACCCGAAGGGTAACAACGGGACCCTATTACTGAGACTCCGCGATCCGTCTGTCTGTCTGTCTGTCCGTCTGTTACCAGGTTGTATCTCATGAACCGTGATAGCTAGACAGATGAAATTTTCACAGATGATGTATTTCTGTTGCCGCTATAACAACAAATACTAAAAACAGAATAAAATAAATATTTAGATAGGGCTCCCATACAACAAACGTGATTTATTGGCCGTTTTTAGCGATAATGGAAATGGAACCCTTTGTGCGCGAGTCCGACTCGCACTTGGCCGGGTTTTTTTCCAATCCCATAATGTAGGGTATCAAAATAAAAGGTTTGAAGAGGTGATTTCATAAATATATAGCACTTATATGTTTAAATGTACCCTACTAAAAATGTAAAATAAACCAAAAAGATATAAATAAAAAAGTGTAACTTCATATGGGACCATGACCAATTTATGATGACATTTGGATTAACCATACAAAAGGACCAATTATTTTGTTGGACCTCATTCAAGATCGGAAAGATAGCAGACTTATTCTTAGTCAAGCCGCAAACTAATTATAATGCAAATCTAATTGACTATTAGACGAACATGATTTAATTTAAACCAGTACATAAATACCTGCCCAGTGTTGTCTGCATAAATAGTTACACTGGATGAGTTACACGTGCCTGCTCGCCCAAGGCCGATGAAATATAATACGAAAATACGATTATTGTTTTTCAACAAACAAAGATTATTATGTTGGCCACACTGTGGTATCCATCGCTTTGTTTGTACCAAAGAGGTTTTTGTTCGCTCGAATAAAACTGTCAATGGATGTTGTTACATGGCCAATGGCCAGTGTTGGTCCATTATCTTATGTGCAGGATTGGAATTTGATAACGGATTGGTGGTGTGATCAACAGCTGATCTGTTACAGATTTCAGCAAGAGGTCTGTTTTGTATTTTGTTAATAAGATTAGGTTCATGTGCTCGTGCATGGCTTTGGGCACAGATGTATACTGTGCTTTGGGTTTCAATTTCAAGAATAGGTATTAGGTAGGTTTTTATTTTTTGATTGACTAGCTTCTGCCCGCGACTTCGCTCGCGTATAAAGTGTTTTATCATCCTATATCCTTCCCAGGGTCTCAAACTATCTCCATGCCAAATTTAATCTAAATCGGTTTAGTAGATCCAGAGATTACCCGCTACAATCTCACAACCTCACAAACTTTACCTCTTTATAATATTAGTATAGATTAGTTTTTAAACCTTATTCTTTGATACATTAATTTATTTTATTTGTAACTTGTAGGTACGTAGGTAAGTAGTACCTAAACAATCTTAATACCGGTTTTAGGGTTCCGTAGCCAAATGGCAAAAACGGAACCCTTATGGATTCGTCATGTCTGTCTGTCTGTCCGTCCGTATGTCACAGCCACTTTTTTCCAAAACTATAAGAACTATGCTGTTGAAACTTGGTAAGTAGATGTATTCTGTGAACTGCATTAAGATTTTCACACAAAAATAGAAAAAAAAAACAATAATTTTTGAGGGTTCCCCATACTTAGAACTGAAACGTGTGGGTTATCTATGGATAGGTCTTCAAAAATTATATTGAGGTTTCTAATATCATTTTTTATAAAATTAATAGTTTGCGCGAGAGACACTTCCAAAGTGCTAAAATGTGTGTCCCCACCTGTAACTTCTAAAATAAGCGAATGATAAAACTAAAAAAAAATATATGATGAACATTACCATGTAAACTTCCACCGAAAATTGGTTTGAACGAGATCTAGTACGTAGTTTTTTTTTAATACGTCATAAATCGTAAACCGCAATTTATCAAGTACGGAACCCTTCGTGCGCGAGTCCGACTCGCACTTGGCCAGTTTTTATTCTTTTTTCAAGTTAAGGATTTAAACTTTCTCAAAACCAACAGCTTATAAATTATCCATTATCTATTATTTTAACGCAGATGAATCTATTAAAACCGTTAATTACACAGAATTAAGTCAAACCAAACCCCTTTTTGTTTGAAGTTTTAATTTAATTTAAAATATTTGCCAAGCTAAAAAGATTTAGCCATAATATTCTGCCTGACTAAACTAAAAAATATTCGCAAACATACTCCAACTCTACCTTGCCAACCGATCAATCTTCTAGGCACTACTTGACTTCCTAATCACACTAGTCTATAAAGGCGAAAATTTGTGAGTGTGTGTGTGTGTTTGTTTGTATGTTTGTTACATCTTTAAGCTCAAACGGCTGGACGGATCTGGATGAAATTTGGCACAGAGATAGATTATAATCTGGAATAGCACATAGGATACTTTTTATCTCAGGAATAAGTTCCCTTTGGATAATTTTCGACATTCACGCGGGCGAAGCCGCTGGCAGACGCTAGTGACTAATAAAGAATACGATATAATAGCCATAACACATGAATTCCAAATGAATGACAATTCTATTAAAGTCTACGATATAAATACAAATGGTAACAGTACAAAAATAAACAAATAAAGCTGTTAATTGCATTCGCCGCACGCGCAAACACAGTTATGGCAAGCGGAACGCTCCACGTGTACGGGGTGTGGTGCAAGGTGTAAGCGAAAGCGGGGCGTTTATGCTGATTTGTGTAAAGTATAGGCGACAGCGGATTGAGCAGAGAAGCAGCTTAGATTATATGAGGTGACTCTCTCTAATCGTGGGTAATTAGAAATAGATCCATTATCATGTCGCAAAATGCGATGTTAGCAATACACAATGCTTGTAATGTTCACAAAAGTAAGCCATTGTGTTATTCACCATTTAGAACATATTCACCTTCGATAGTTATCGAAGGATGCAAGTCATATGTAGTTTCCCCTTTCATTGACGCCCAAATGTATGATTAGTGGGATGAGGAGCCCTTCAGCTCTACAAGTGACATTCTATTAATTAAAGCGTCCCGAACTCCTTGTGTACCTAAGATTGCCATCCGTCCGGGTTTCCCCGGATTTGTGATAGTTTTGAAGGCGTTCGGGGAGTGCCCAGGCGGGGTTTATTTGTAGACCGGGTTTTAAAATTTTCAAATCACCAACAGCAATTTTTCACCGATTTCGCCGTCAATTGTGGACCGATTTTGAATATTCTTTTTTTTTTGGATGGGTATGATCCCGTATTGGTCCCATTTAAATTTGGTGAAGTTCTGATGAAGAAATTTGGAGATATTCAACAGCACTCTTCAAAAATTACGGCAAATAACCCGGGATTGCATGTCTGTTTATTGTACACTATAGCCACTAGCTTCTGCCAGCGGCATCGCCCACGTGAAAAGTGTTTTATCATCCCAAGGGAACATTATACTGGGATAAAAAATAGCCTATGTACTATTCCAGATTCTATTGCATCTGTGTGCATCCAGCTGTCTGTATAAATTTCACCTAGATCTGTTTAGCCGTTCTGGCGTGATTGAGTAACAAACATACATTCAAACTTACGCGTTTACAATATTAGTAAGAAGTAAGATTACTATAGAAATTGATCACTAACGTGGCACCTACCACATACACAACAAAAAAGTGAAAAATTAAATCTTTTTTTACAAAAATGACAACCGACTTAAATTTTGAAAGTCGGTGTCAAAAAACGAAGAAACGAAACCATAAACACACCGATAGATATAAATATATATATATAAAGATTGCCACCCCATGTGTACCTATCGATTGATTAATCCAATATTTAAATCCAAGTTATTTTCACTTGGACAACACCTCATCTCTATGGGAATTCGTTATCTGTCTCATATTTTGATGTGGTCACCCTGTTTGCTGCTCAAGTTTATCGCAAGACAAACAACCTAACTACTTCACACTACTGTTACTCAATAGTTCTCGGAAATCGTAGAGCAGTTCACTATAACTTGCCACTTCAAGCCGATATTAAAGATAATAATAATATAGGTAGGTAATCCCTTTAGAGAAAGATATTGAGGTGTTTTGAGTGATTTTAGAACGGCATGCGATTTTTTTTTAACCGACTTCAAAAAAAGGAGGAGGTTTTCAATTCGTCGGAATCTTTTTTGTTTTATGTATATGTTCCCCGATTACTCAAAGACGTCTGGACCGATTTCAAAAAATCTTCTTTTGCTTTTAAAGGTATACTTCCTAGTTGGTCCCATAGTCATCAGGTCAGGATCTGATGATGGAATCCTAGAGAAATCGAGGGAACTCTTCAAATAATTTAATATTATATAAGTAGTAGATTTGTAAGTATGGTGGTGCATTGTGATGTAAAAGAGCATCACTTTGCACCACCATAAAAACGCAAAACTTTGGCGAGTTTAGAATTAAGTAACACCTCTGTATTATATATACATTTAAATAAAAAAATATAAAGAAAAATGTATATACATATATTATAGGCATACATATAGCGATTTTGGTATTTTCATCAACAATGCAATCATTTGCACTCAGAAAGTATCATTTGGTGAAGTGGAACTGATGAAGAAGACCACAGATGGCCACTGGAACTCCTAAATGCTAAGTATGTCACGGGTATAAGATATCTTGAATAGTTAACCGACTATGATGAAGCAAATATAAATACTTATAAATAAATAGTACTGATGAAAATGGCACCATCGAACTGATCTGATGATGAAGCCGGAAGGTAGGCATTGGAGCTCTGATATAAAACAATATATCCTCGTCGTGCTTGGGCTTATTGGAATCGTCATGAGATGTACTTTGGCTATAAATGATTATCGTGATAATTGCCTACCAAAACTAAAAAGATATAGATAACCGTTTTCTGTTTTTAGCTCGTGAAACTTGTAGGGACTCTTAAGCAGTCGGGTTTTTTGATTTTTCGAGGCATTTTTATTTATTTATAACATTTTAACTAGCTTTTTTTTTCGAACTAGTTACATTTAAACATATAAGTGTTAAGTATTTTTGAAATCACCTCTTAAAAACCTTTATTTTGAAAAAAAAAAATATTTTCCAATTTAAATGTAGCCAGACACTTGCAAAGTCGCAACCGATTGGCATAAGAATCATCAAAATCGGCCAAGGCTTTTGATCTCTAGGACGCCACATAGGAACAAACATAGATACGTAGACTGATAAATACATTACCCTCCTTCGGCAGTCGGGTAATAAAAAATACCGTTTATTGCTAATTAAAACTTTATTTTAATGATTGTAGGTACAATTACTAGACAATTTCAATAAAGCCGTGATTTTCTTTTCCACCGGCTATTATGACTGAAAAGACCAAAGTCTTTCAGTGAAATGCTGAAATGGTTGGCATTCATTTAGTTTAATTCAAAGTCGAATCAAAATAAATAGAGTATTTTAGCGTACTCTATTGCTTCTGTAAATTATAAAGTGCACCAACACAAAATAGATAACAATACTCTATATTAGAGTACGGTTGGCAACGTGTTACACAGGGTACATTCGGATAGGTCGTGTAGTAGGTCGACCATTGTATGATAACCCGCAGTCTATTATTGGAACCATAGGTCATCGAAGTCAAGGTCCGTAGTTACGGAATTTATGTAAACATCGTTTACTTTTCGTACCGTATTGTTTTAGCAAATAGGAATGGATGTTTTTGTGTTATGTAATGTGCTATCCGTCATATTGTAATAACAAGCAGGTATTAGGAATATTCCGGAAAGACAAAACACGGTAGAAAAATACTTAGACTTATCATCCACAACACAAACAAAAACAAAATCGCTGACAAACAAACATACATACGGGTCGCATAGAGAACCTCCAGTTTTTGAAGTCGGTTAAAAATATTAAAAAACTAGCTTCTGCCAGCGGCTTTGCCCGCGTTAAAAGTGTTTTATCATCTCAAGAAAACATTATACTGGGATAAAAAGCCCATGAGATTAATTCCAGACTATAATCGATATCTGTGCCAAATCAAAACTTTTGCATTTATTATATTAGTGAGATAAGATGGTCAGATAGGTACTATAGGTAGTCAGTAAATGTATAATACTGGTATTCAGCTGCTTTCGGTTTGATTGGATGCTAAAGATTTTAAGGTGAAGTTTAATTTATGTTCTGTGTTGAATACAGGCCTGCGGATCACAAAACCAACAGGCAACACTGGGGCAATGTTGCGACTCTTGAATCCTACAAGGTCTATACCCGCGAAACCGCGATACGCGGCAGCGGTATACTAGGGGTTTGTTCTTTTTGATACCGATTCCCTTATAGGGGGAAAGTGATACAAGCATGCATAACTTACGACTACTACTCACATTTGTTCCCGTGGTGGTCTCCTGGTCGCGAGTCCAATCCCACGTCCAGTCGAGGGCTATAGTTGGGAAATATATATAATAAATTTAGGATAACCGACGTGGTCTGGACAGACAAATACACGATCCCGATAAAATCACTTCGCTGCGCGCGAAATATATACACAAACAAATGCACGGGTGACCCACAATACTACTCGCGGATCGCGAACGCAATTTCGAGTAACGATGGGTTGATTATATAGCAATTACAACAAAATCAAAGCAAGACCCACGCATCACGTCTCGCGATGTCAATCACATTTTTGCAAGTGCTGTCAACTTCAACTCAACCAAAAACTGTTAAAATTGATGACAGCGAGTTGACACAGTGTGGCATCAAAAAAATAAAAAAAAAGAACGAAAGGTTTATTGGTTTCGAACATTCTGCAAAGTTAAAAAAATACAATTTCGCCGAATGTCCATTATTATGCCGAGCATTTTTACCGCAGCCAGCCGACTGATGGATTGGGTGAACGCGCTAAACTATTATACAGTCTTGCCCGCTTCTTAGGTAGTTATAATATTATCAACTTACATGAACTTATAAAGTAGTTACCTACAATCCACACAAAAGGGGCCCAATTTCCATACGCATTCCGGAAAAGTTACAAGATCGTTTCTCCTTCAAACAAACCAATCCTTCTGTCAATGCTTGCCTACTTACTGAAACTAACCCAAGTAAACAAAAGTAACCTTTGCTCAATCCATGGAATACCATCAATAAGCAAAGTTATTAGGCAAACTTGACCTCACAAAACCACAGACTAGAAGCATAGACAATATTGTTTATGCTAACAGTGTATGAGATTTAGGGACGGGCGGGACGAAGATTGATTCGAAGTGATTGTCTCCTTTCAATCACTTAGATTCACTTAACATTTGGCCTTGGAGACCTGTCTCATGTGTCTTGGGACTTTGAGAGACTAGTAAAAGTGATATAAATTGAAAAAAAGTGTCGTAGGTCGCATTTCATATGAAATATAAGACTTGAACATAAATGTTTGTTGTCGGGGCTCCTTTTTAGGGTTCCGTAGCCAAAGGGTAAAAACGGGACCCTATTACTAAGACTCCGAGTTCCGTCTGTGTGTCTGTCCGTCTGTCACCAGGCTGGCATTCTCCGGGACTTCGTCGAGCTTTATTGCCTCGGCGCTTTTCTGGTGGTCGCCACTGTTGATTCTGGCTTTCAGGAGTTGCGGTGGTTTGGGAATAGTGCGGTGGGATTGTCTCCAGGCTGTATCTCGTGAACCGTGATAGCTAGGCAGTTGAAATTTTCACAGATGATGTATTTCTGTTGCCGCTATAACAACAAATACTAAAAACAGAATTGAATAAATATTTAAGGCGGGCTCCCATACAACAAACGACTATTACGAGTGTACTAAGTAACTATTTATCCGGTTTGAGTAGGTTCCTTTTACGAGGTTTTTGTGAGCGGTAATATTATTGTTACATACCTTAATTGTGATTGGGGTCTATGTTTTCTATTTTAGCATATTATTCTTTTGAAAATAGCTGAACAAACATCGAGGCGACATCGCTGTGCAGCGCGGGAGTTCGGGTGTATTCGTGTTTTCAACAAATTAGTCCAAGAGGGAGCGAAGCGAGCTCGGGAGCTTAGAGAACCCCGACACGGATAGGTTAGGTTAGAAGGGGATGACGGGAGCTGAAGTGAGCGAGTTAAGCGAGCGAACTTAACTCCCGTCATCTCCTTCATGTTAGGTTACTTTAGACCCAGCAAACAGAAAAAACCGGCCAAGTGAGAGTCGGACTCGCGCACGAAGGGTTCCGTACCATTACCGCAAAAAAACGGCAAAAAAACACGTTTGTTGTATGGGGGCCCCACTAAGTTATTTATTTTATTCTGTTTTTAGTATTTTTTGTAATAGCGACAACAGAAATACATCATCTGTGAAAATTTCAACTATTACTATCACGGTTCATGAGATACAGCCTGGTGACAGACGGACAGACAAACAGACAGACAGACGGATCGTGGAGTCTTAGTAATAGGGTCCCGTTTTACCTTTTGGGTTCGGAACCCTAAAAAGACGTTGCTCCACACTCAGTATTACTCCAGTATCGTGAATGCGTTTACAAACATTTAAACTCACGCACACTAACAGCCAGACCCGGAACAATCTGTATGTAAGGCATACAAATATTTGTTCCGTGCGGAAATCGAACCCGCGACACGCAGCGCTCAGCCACTGAGCTAACCGTGCCGTCACGTCGCGCGTCGTGGGTTGGGTTACAGAGCCTTTTTACCCGACTGCAAAGAAAGGGTTATGTTTTCCGCACGTATCTTGTATTTTCGTAATATTCTTTATTACCTCGTATCTTTCAAACCGCTAGACAGATTTATATAATTAAGACACCGTCAGATACGTCTTGACCGCCCAAGTGTTCTTAGAGAAGTGAAGTTAAAAAAAAACAAACATGGCGGATTTTGGGCGCCATATTGTGCGAGTCCCAATTTTTTTTTCTTCCCTACCGAGTGATGTATCAAAATAAAGGGCTTTAAGAGATGATAACATAAATAAAAAGTTGTAAATAAAAAAGTTAATAAAAATATCAAAAACCCGACTGCTTAAGAAGCGAACTATTTTTTTCTTGTTTACAGCTTTTTTTAATAATACCAGTCTGTAAATGTCCCACTGCAGGGCAAAACCCCCTTATCATACATAACAGACACCCTTCGCTATTATCAAAACAACTATGTGTATGTCGTTCCATTCTGTGAAGTTTTCCCAACAGATTTAGAAAAAGGTTAATCGTATTACTCATATATATACTCTATATATACTCTTGAGTGCCCGAAACGTCTACCCGAGACACAATTTGGCTTTAATTGTTCAGACATTCAACCGGTAAACCATTTCGAATACACAACAAAGCTGACCTAATGAAAATTGAATTTTTGTGTGTACTTACAATAATAAAAACCGGCCAAGTGCGAGTCGGACACGCGCACGATGGGTTCCGTACCATTATCGCAAAAAAACGGCAAAAACGTAACGTTTGTTGTATAGGAGCCCCACTTAAATATTTATTTTATTCGGTTTTTAGTATTTGTTGTTATAGCGGCAACAGAAATACATAAACTGTGAAAATTTCAGCTGTCTAGCTATCAAGGTTCATGAGATACAGCCTGGTGACAGACGGACAGACAGACAGACGGATCGCGGAGTCTTAGTAATAGGGTCCCGGTTTTTACCCTTTAGGTACGGAACCCTAAAAAGTAATACTTTTTGCCAAGTTTGCCCATCAGCTGTGTCAAAAGGGTCTCTCGATCTCAATTACAATAAATAGCTGAATAGCATATTCTAAAACCATGTTTGCCATATTGGTACGTGACTTCTATCCATTTCAACACACTTACCAACCTATTTATCCACAAAACGTGAGCATTTATAACTGAAACGATAAGCTGAAAGGCATCTACGCAATTGAAATGTATCGTTTGCAACTGTATGCGTTCTCTGAAACCAAAGCGATGCACATGTTCGGTACATGTTATATATTATTATGATTAACTGGCCATAAATTAGATTAATAACAGTGGAAACTGCTTAATATGATTAATACATTTGTTTTGCTACAGATGCTGTTCGCTCTCAGGCGTCTCAGACAACTTCTAATTTCAGCAATCATACAGATCTTTTCACAGTATTGAAGGTGTGATCCTCATCCATTGAGGTATTAATGTACTGTACGTAGTACATATTATCTCAATGTCCTCATAATCATCTTTGTGTTAATCCTGTAGCAGCTATTACGACAATCCTGTAGCTGCTATTTCGTCAACACGATGGAAACCTATTTGCACATGCAGTTATTAATAGCACAATCTTCCCCCTACTCTTATATAAACGACGATTTATCATATCACGGAGAATAAAGATCTGACCGGCGAGCACGGCCTCTGTGATAGGCTTGTGTCACGCAATTTATCACGGTTTTTGTTCCCAAACTGTGATAAAGATGTGTGACTCAGGCCTATCACAGTAGGCCGTGCTCGCCGGTCTGAATTCGATCGATAGCACCGCCTTCTTGCCGACATTAGAAACAAAAGCAAAATTGTAGACGAATCCAAGAAATAAGAAAGCGCTGTTATAACTGTAAGATACATTACTGTCTGTAAACATCAACAAGCAACTTATCAAACAGCCAAACCTTATCAATCTTGCAAAGTAAACATTTATATAAGACTTACGTTGCGCTAGCGCCATCTACCGGCAGTACTTACTGTTGCCATGCACCATCTTGGACGTCAGCTAATTATAAGAAGCATCTGTGCAACATTAATTGATTATTATGTAATCGATATAAAAAGTGAAGTGATACATAGTGCAGTGTTTTTGGAAAATAAAATAAGACTTGACTTAAAGGTCCATGTGACCAGGTCATAAAAATACAAAAATAAAAAAATGTTGGGCTGATGGCAAGCCAATGCCCGTACAATTAAAAAAAAAACAGGGGCTGTCAACTTATTTAATACTTCATGAACACAAACGTACAGAGAACTTATACGTCGAATCAACGACATAACTTCAAGGGCTGTTTCAAGTGTGGCTAGAGTAAAAATTATAATTCGGGACCTAATGCACGAGACTAAAAAAAATACGTTATATGAGGCCTCTATTCTAATCATACTACTAATTTCAATGATGACGTTGAAGTATGTGCAATGTTGTTCGTAGTTTCGCCGCCAGTAGTGACCGTCTCGGCGGCGCGGGCGTCTGTATAGCCTAATGATAAACGCGGTGGCCTGATAACTGTCGTTACTTTT
Source organism: Orthosia incerta (assembly GCA_948252205.1). Lineage (NCBI taxonomy): Eukaryota > Metazoa > Arthropoda > Insecta > Lepidoptera > Noctuidae > Orthosia > Orthosia incerta. Next base: position 3,604,227 of record OX411750.1, on the reverse strand, counting down.
TGTGTATGAAGTCGATATTCTTCTCCTTAGGGTAAATAATATTCTGTGAACATTAGCTACGAGATCGTTATCGAGAAACTTCAAAACACATCAAACTTGAGATGGGATAAACTGATATTAAATGCAATATTTGAATATATATTAAATGCATTTAAAAGCTATAAAATCCTGATTCCTTATTTACTGACGAAACTGTTTCATTATCAAAAGTTGTTTGCATTGTAATTGTAAGTTAACCAGATCTAAAACACAACCCATTTCGAACGGGATTTCAATCTGTCTTCACCTTTACTACGCGCGCGCCGCTTAATGCACAGATGCGCACTGTTGCTGTGCTGGAACTTAGGGTTCCCACTTTTTATTTTTGTTATTAGTCTACACTGTCCCACTGGTGGGCACAGGTCTTCCCCAAAACCTTGTATTCTTTTCCTGAGTCATCTCGAACCAGCCCTTGCAGGTGCCCGATTTACCGGGCGCTTAAACTGGAAAACGGAATAGATCAGCCCGTTTAGTTTTGGGACCGTTTTAAACGGTCGGTTTCAAATAAAAACATATTCTATATTGTATATACCTACATTTGGGCTACTTGATAAAAACAAAAAAAAAATTTGAACCTAACATTGCTTAGTTGGCTCTTTTACATTTTAGCTTTTTTTGCGTTTTAGCCTTACTTTTTCCAGCTTTATACGTGCCAGTTTAGTTTAGTACTTCAGCCTAGTATTTTTGGGTACGCAGATGGCAGAACTGTTTCAGAGAGATTCTTGTCCAGCGTAAAAACCAGCGTGGATGAAGTTCGTTCCTTGAGAGAGGCTATGGTGGAGCGGACAGATTTTGAATTTAACATGTTTTGTTTTGCAACTTTTACATTTTCCCCAAAAATATGTAGACCCTGAATAGTCTCCTTTAACGCATTCTAAAAAGCCTTACTTTTCCAGCTTTATATTTGTGTTTCATGTATTTTCTTTTCTATCTTTCTTTACCCGCAAGCCTGGCAACCTTAACCGCACAGATACGCAGTGATGCAATGCTCAAAGTGGGCCGGCCGCTAATCAGATGCACTATTAGCATCATTAGGTACTATGCAGGTTATTACGCGTGCGTGTGCGCAGACTCACAGAGACGTGGTTTACATTGCAGGGGTATTGGCGACTTGGCGAACGTGACTATGTCGTGGTTACAGTTTCTAGTATGAATTAATGTGCCTTGTTAGTTAATTTATGGTATACGTACACATATTACACACATATTAATACCAACTTTGGTAATTCATCAAATTAATATATTTTATGAAGCTGTCTATGATCATGATCACTAAGATCCTGTTTCAGAATTGATTATTCGGAGTTAATAACGTGTCAATCACTATTTTAATGCCACATTTTGACAGGTCATCAGGATAAAGTTGGGTTTTTACAATACTCAATTACTCATCTACAAATTCCTATTTCAGAAATCTGGTGTTAATTTGTTGTGTTTGGTACCTTAAAATTTTCTTCATTGTAGTAAAATTATTTGCTCATCACAATTTTACCTTTAAGATCTAAGAAATATAATTATCCTGACGGTGACAAAAGAATTCTTATGTGGCTCGATGTTTCCGGCCTTACAATGACGACTGCCAAGCACTTAGCACTTTGCTTAAGAGACAGGAGTCCCACCTCTTTTCTGTTGTGCCTCAGGGCAATGCCCTAAAATATACTCTTAAAGCTTATTTCATCGCAACACTAAGTGCCAAACCTGTAAGGGCCTCACCACATATGATTACGTTCTCGTTAAACCGAAAGAAAGAAGAAGAAGTAGGAAAAAGGGTATCTGGTATAAAACTATACAATATCAACCTCCTCGAATACCGTGGTTTACTATCAAGGAAATGAGGAGGTACCATATTGTTCTGCTTCATAGATTACGAATAATTACGATCTGGTCACTACCTATCCCGCAAGTTTGGTTATTTGATGAAGAAAGTGAATTCTCCCAATTGTGAAACATGCGGAACGGTTGAAGATGTTCACCATCTACTTATGGAGTGTACTAAGAAGGAAAGAGAGACACTGTTGAACAGAATAAAAGTAAACGAATAAGATATTGGTCCATATGTAAAAGTTTTAGCGCAACCTTCATCTGAGATAGCAAACCTACTTACTGATTTGTTTTAAATTAATGATGTATAATGTATTGGTGGGTGTAGCTTCGAATAAGTTTAAGTTATGATGAGGCTGACATGCCATTGTTTATAAAAGCATCCTTTAAAATTTAGAATTAAAAAAAAAACTACTACAGATTTTTTATAATTTATTTCGCACCAATGCTCCCAAAACAGTGAAGGAAAACATCGTGAGGAAACCGGCATCTCCTAGAACCAAAAATTTAACACATGTAACATCCATCAACTCGCACTGGGCCCGCGTGGTGGATTATTGCCCATTCCTTCTTACAGAGAGGAGGCCTGTGTCCCAGCAGCGGGTACATTAAATGGCTGATGATGATGATCGCGAATTCATTTAGTTAAAACCTAGTTTAGGACAACCTGAAGCAGTCTCTTGTTTGTACTCCTGATGATCCTAAACGATGATGTTACTGAAATCGTCGGATTTAATATACTAGTACGGTACGGTACTAGCTTTTTCCCGAGACGTTGCTCTCTCGGTCTATCCCAAAGCACAGATAATAATATAATACTAGCATACAGATGCCTCATCCCATACAAAGAAACCGTGTCGATGTAACTAGCGTTTTTCGTCTGATAAAACCCGACTGCTTAAAAATCGAATCTGCACAGCATGTTTTTTTCTTGTGACGTCTTTTTAGTTCGCTTTTTAAGCAGTCGGGTTTTAGATTTTTTTAATAAACTTTATTTATTTACAACTTTTTTGTATTTTTTTTTTTGGAATTAGGTACATTTAAACATGCATACACATACATCACCTCTTAAAACCCTTTATTTTGATACCCCACACGATGGGTTTCGAAGAAGAAATAAAGTTACCACAAAAGGCGCCCAAAATCCGCCGTTTTTTCTGTTTCAATTTTAATAGCCAGTTACACTCGCAGGGTTAAGACCGTGGTTAAGACGAATCGATTGACGTAAGAATCATCAAAATCGGCCAACGCGTTTGGTCTCCAGAAAGCCACATAGGAACAAACATACATACATAGATACATACATAGACTGATAAACACATTACCCTCCTTCGGCAATCGGGTAAAAAGATGATTATTTGTACTTCGATCGCGTTCGGTTCCGTTCCACGGATGTAGATGGTGTAAGCAGCGACTTGCAAGTTAAAAGGTTTTCTCTGTTCGTTTTTATTTTTACTTTAAATACAGTCACGATTTGTTTTATAGTATTTTTTGCACGTTTTTACAGTTTCATTGCACCAAAATCTGTTACAATACAACTTTAAACAATCGAGTGGAATGCCTCAGACATTTAAAACCGCGCCATCTATTGGCATCAATTTTAAATGATCCGTTCAAATGATCTTTGAAATGTGAATTAAGCGCCAATATTCCATAATTTTGTGCTTATGGGAGTTAATTAAACAAGAACATACAATTTTTATGTTCAATTCCAGAAAATGTTTTACACACAATTCAATAAGAAATCGGTGCATATCGCGCCATCTAGTGATATTTATTTGAACCAAATTTTCTTTCTTAGCGCTGGGACCCCGTGACTGTAGCTTTCTATCAGTGCAATAATTCTTAGAGTACCTCCTCTGAAGCTTATTTTATTGCACAACGCTCCAGTGCATATTTCGTCACAACATGACCCAATATCCTGAAACTATTTTCTTACCAAACTCATTGTATTAAAAGTTGCTTGTATTTATACATCGCGTGATCCGAATCGGGTTATACAAACACTACAACTATTTGTGATAAAAGCTCCATGGCTGGACCCTAGCCAAGTGTTAGGAAGATCTCTTATGAAGATTGGGTACATTGTGAGATTATGATAGAGTTAGCACAGAAATTCCGTTCATAGCAAAAGCTCAATTACAAAAAACCGGCCAAGTGCGAGTCGGACTCGCGCACGAAGGGTTCCGTACCATTATCGCAAAAAACGGCAAGAAAATCACGTTTGTTGTATGGGAGCACCACTTAAATGTTTATTTTATTCTGTTTTTAGTATTTGTTGTTATAGCGGCAACATAAATACATCATCTATGAAAATTTCAACTGTCTAGCTATCACGGTTCATGAGATACAGCCTGGTGGACAGAA